>JAWPHD010001354.1:0-245000 GCA_037043455.1 Cyrtodaria siliqua
GCTATAAGAAATCCCAAACCAAAATAATAGATATATACATGCTCACATGCAAACCTAGATCTGCCTTTATTGTACATTTTTTGGGCCTTCACAATTTGAGTTCTATGGGAGCCCAGAATTTGCAGAAGACAAAATTACTTACCCAGCTATAAGGAAACCAATTCCAAATTTAGTTCAGCTAGGACAAGATAGACCAGTAAACACAGCTTACACACAAAATTTGATGTGAAACAGACACATTTTAAGGTCTATCAGAATTTGGTTCCATGGCAGCCCAGGGGTTACAGGAACCAAAATTACTTAAGCAGCCCTTAAGATAATGCTATGAGGAAGCCCAAGGCCAAATTTAGTTGTGCTAGGATAAGAAATGTAAAGAGATATAGACTTGTAAACATAGCTTACACGCAAACCTTGATGTGTGACGCTGTTGCCTTTGTGATTACATAAGCTCTCTTATTCTTCGAATAGTCGAGCTAAAAAGCAATCTTTTAAATGATCAAGTGCATGTAGTAATGGTCTCCATATAAAAATAGTAGAAAAACAAGCAATCATGAATTTATCCACGTCGGATCATAAGCACCATATATGGTATCTGGTGAAGAACGGAATCCAAGCTTGGTTTTGAAAAAAAATAAATTCTAAGGGTTGGGATTGGGCCTATCTGAACCGTGACTGATTCTTTTTCTTGACTTTTTGTGCGTTGACTTTGCCAACTACTATCGTTTTGCATGTTTATTTACACAATTATTTTATGCAACTGGCGACGTTATTGATGTCATTGCTGTTGTGCGCCACTGTTCTATGCCACTATGTGTGTTTTATGTTTTAAACATATTTATTTTACATCGATTGCGAAACAAGTTATTGCAACTTAGATTAATCACTCTCGATGGCTTCCTGGGTAGAACCAGTACTAAGCAATGTGGATTAATTATCTTGCCACTATGTGTAACATCAGACTTTCCAGCACTCAGGGATATTCCAATAAAACATGAAGGCACTTCTGAAATTGAACACCCCCTCATAGATGCAATATTGAGTTTAAAAATAATGTTCACCCATAGATGTTTATTAAATTGCCTTCCTGGGGTCCCGGGTATGTTTTAAAAAAAATTTAAATTAGAAATGTGTCCATTGGACACGGATGCCCCCACTGAAGAAAATCAGTGGAAAACGTTTAATTTGAGGAAAAAAGGGCCGTAACTCCGGTTATAAAAGGTCAATTTTAACGCGGAATTGATATGCACATCTTGACTGTCAATGACATCATAGTTAAGCATTACCTGTAAAGTTTCAGTTGAAAAATGGGGAGGAGGTAGAGATATTGTAACATAAAATTGAACTCAAAAAAGGGTATTTTAACATAAAATTGAACTCAAAAAAGGGACTGTAACTCCGGTAAAACAGTGTTAATTTTGACAGTGGGATGGTCCTCCTCTGAAACTGCCTCCTCCTCTGATATATTAACCGTGTAGTTAAAACAAGCATAAAGCATGAGTTAAAACAAGAATTTATCATGCGTTTAATAAACACGTCTAAACTATGAGTTAAACAAAGAAAAAGGGTTTTAAATGAGAAGAAAATAAATTACTAATTACACAAAGCTCTACAGGCATTATATATTAAGCATCAACTTACCGTAAAAGCATGTGGCCAGTAGCCTAAAGTATTTGATTCGGACGGAACAGTACGCAATGCTGACTTGACATATGTAGTCGCAGAAGGAATGAATAGACTGGGACGCTTCACTTTACTCATGTTGGAACACACAAAGTATGGACTGACACACTGAAAATTAACAACATTAATGAGCAATAAAAAGTGAATCTAACATGGTTTATGAAAATACTCAATGCTGGTTGGCTATTGAGAAGTTTTTAAAAAAGCAATATAAACCTCTGACGTCACATACATTAATCGTTAGACCGCATTTTAAACGATTTCCAATGTCGGAAAACATCCAAATGATTACATTAATTAAAGGCAATGTTACGTTCAAACAACAAATTGAACTTGTTCGAAACACGATAAAGCTGTATATTTACTTTGTTTGGTGCTGAGAGATGGACGTACATGTACTAGTAAGTTGTGAGAATGTGTTTGTATTATGTTCAATCTCTCGAAAATGTGTGTATAAAATCCATAAAAATCCATGTCAGATAAAAAATTAAATATTTCCAGTGGGTTTATATTGTGCGAGATCAAAACCTGGTGGTTGGGACTTGAACCACATCGAAACTGCGGGCCTACTGCCCTTGGTATCGATGGTCTTTGAGTCCTGCCCACCAGGTTTTGATCTGGGACAGTATAAACCCGCTGGAAATATTTTATTTCTTAACTTATACAGTGTGCTATGCCAAAACTCATATGTACGTTCTAGATTTTTAATAGTTAAGTGAAAGTGACTGCCTTAAAACTTAATGGTTTCTTTGACTAGGTGGTGGGCACGTAGTGTCCAAGGAATTTTGTCTGTAATCCTGATATACTATTAATAGGAATATAAAGTGGTCTTCAAGTGACCTATTTTAAAAAGGGAATGTAAAGTTCAAAGTGTATAAATTTTAAAGATCGTTTCTGAAAATAACTTGTTGCAGTTTAAATATTTTGAGAAAAACACTCCAAACTAATAACCTAAACAAGTTATTTAAAAAAAATAACTTCAACAAGTTACACCCATGTCTGTAGATAGGATAAAACTTGAAACAGAACAGAAAGCAAACATTACCAGTATGTAATAATAAATATAAATAATACTGAATTTATTAAACGAGTAGGATAAAATTATACAAATGCAACTGAATAGGCACAAATGTGAGATACTATTATCACACAACTCCAAAACTGCCACATAATGTACATCTATTAATGTAGCCGTCTATTAAAATGAGTGGCTTTGGTCTTCTCTGTAGCAGAACAGTGAGAAGTCTTCTCTGTAGCAGAACAGTGAGAAGTCTTCTCTGTACCAGAACAGTGAGATGTCTTCTCTGTAGCAGAACAGTGAGATGTCTTCTCTGTAGCAGAACAGTGAGGTCTTCTCTGTACCAGAACAGTGAGAACTCTTTTCTTAAGCAGAACAGTGAGAAGTCTTCTCTGTACCAGAACAGTTAGAAGTCTTCTCTGTACCAGAACAGTGAGAAGTCTTCTCTGTACCAGAACAGTTAGAAGTCTTCTCTGTACCAGAACAGTGAGAAGTCTTCTCTGTACCAGAACAGTGAGAAGTCTTCTCTGTACCAGAACAGTGAGATGTCTTCTCTGTAGCAGAACAGTGAGGTCTTCTCTGTACCAGAACAGTGAGAACTCTTTTCTTAAGCAGAACAGTGAGAAGTCTTCTCTGTACCAGAACAGTGAGAAGTCTTCTCTGTACCAGAACAGTGAGAAGCTGTACAGCCTCGTTGATTTTCGTACAGTTAAGAACACCAGCACTCTGGGGATAAAGGAAATTTAGAGGCAATTCAGATTGCCTGTGTGGTATGGAGAAGACAACAACACACAAAGTCATCATATTAAGACAACAATATATATGGACAGCTACATTAATGATTCACTAAATAACAAAAAAATAAATAGGTCAACAAATTAATTTACCTGGACTATAATCCCTTTGTCTGCATATTCATACGCTAAAGATTCTGTCAGAGTTGTTACATATGACTGCAAACAGAAATGGTATTAGTAATGCTCTAATGGTATCGAGTTGAAAATATTGTAATTTCGAATGACTATGACCGTTTTCTTATACATCTTTCTACATAAAATACGTGAACCCGTTGATGGTTCGTAGCTCCAGCTCACAAAGTTTTAGAGGAAAAGCACTTTGCATTTTTACACATATATTCTCCGCAGGCCGTTTTAGAAGGATGCATCACCCAAACATTCATCTCTAGAACCAAGGTATCTCAAGTATATCCCTTTAAAATCACTCTACAATGACCTATAATGACATGTGTAAAAGTACAAACCACTACATTCTCGAATACAGTCGGTGATGCGCCGCTGGCAAGATCCAACCGGTGATGCGCCGCTGGCAAGATCCAACGATGTTCATTTTTCTCACCATTACACAATATTTTGTGTTTATCTCAACTGGAAATGTTTAGTCTTTTAATGCATTAATTATAAGCTGTGGTGGCTATCTTGGATTTTGACGGACTTGAATTTCATGCAAGACCAACTATTCATCAAGCGCATTATTCCTGTTAAGTATTAGGAAAATCTATTTGACTCGCAGTAAGACCCTGTGTTTTTGGATTTAGGACCGACATACTTTTCCCTTAGATATCGATCAAAGCAAACACCAAGTACATCTTTCCAGTAAACTTACCTTACAGGCAGAATACACGGCCAGTAGAGGGACGGGGACAAGTCCTGCAGCAGACGATAAGTTGATCACCAAACCTTTCTTTCTCTCAACCATGCCTGGCATAACAATACCGGTCATCTAACAGAGAAAAGGTTAACACAAAATTAAAACAAGATCAATCTTGATAGCATTTTGAAGGTTTTAATAACATTTTGAAAGTTTGAAAGCATTTTCCCCACAATATAACAAAGAGTAACTCTTTGGAAATCAAACAGATAGGTTGTAACAGTTTTCTCTCAATGGTTAAAAAAAATATGCTATTATCACTGTATATTAAACTAGAACTGCGTACGCTGAAGTGGGTTAAAATATGTCTTTACAGTGTTATTGTTTCTAGTAATTGATTTTGCAGACGTGTGCAAGCACATCCCCAAACGCCCATATATGTAAACACAATTTGCAGAGAAAACCTTTGTGTTTGTACCGCTTATTTATATTTTGCGCTATTTCTTTTCGATCTTAAATGCTAATTGTCTGTCAACTAGTCAAATCTTAGAAGTGATTTGCAGTGACAGTGAGCTGTTCAAACCAATGTTCAGTTTTTAGATGAAAATGACAGAATCTGGGCTTGGATAGAAAGTGGCCTAAGATCAGCATATTATTTTTTGTTCTAATGGGCAGAAAATGCTGAGCATGCATCTATTTTTCTGCTATACATGTATATATAGTAATGTATATGGGTATACACTGAATAAAATTTCTAAGTATCAACTTTTGTATCGTAACTAATTTTCTTATTTTAAATATATTTTAGAATAGATACATGATAAGTATTTTGTTTTTGACCCATAGTTTGTAAAACATTTAATCGCTTAAAGATATAAAATTCTTGAAATTGGTATGAACTAATAGAAAAAAACATAAAAATTTGACCCATTTATCGCAGATTTTCCATCTATAAAAAAAATGAAATATGGATAATCTTAAATTACCTCCCTTTAAATTGAATATTTGTTTGAAATTCAAGTAACTGTAATTCAGCGTTAACATTAAATATTTCGAAAATTTCTTTTGCAAACACATTTGTAGTGGTAAGCTAGTAAAACATGATGTCAAAATAATTTTAACTGGCATATTTTAGAATTAGGAACATCGAAAGCTTCATTTATTCGAAGTACTTAATAAAATCCTATATACCCAGTTGTATAAGTCTTATAACTTATTTCTAAGAAAACACATTGACTTAAAGAGTTTTAAAATATGTTCATGCAATCAGAGCAGACGATTTACACTCGTTATTTTGCAGTTGAACCGTATCTCTAATCAAGCTCAAAATACACAAAACAATGAGAATATTATTGACATATTCTTAGGTAGGTACTTAGCAATTTGGTTTAGTGTACATAATGTATATATCTCTGAACGTATTAATGTGGTTTATGATAGTGATCTGTAAAAATGATCCCGACAAATCAATAATACACATAATACAATAAATCCAGTAAATAGTAATACTATAAACTGATATCTGACAGTTTCATTTCTTTGGGTTGCTCAAGTTATTTGTAACGTCATTTTATATTTTGCAAGAAAAAGGGAAAGATAACTTAACGGTTCAGTTTTGTATACACCGACAATGTATTTGTGGCAGAGAAAGGAAGAGAGCAAAACAATGTCTTACCATAGTAACTGATGTACAGTTCACATACATCAGGTCCATAAACAACTGAAATAAACAATAGGAAATGTACAGTTCACATACTATCAAATTAGGTGAAGGTCATTCAGATTGACCTACTTATGGTTTGAACATGTTGCTACCATGTAGATGTGTGTATGATGTAAATGTTGAAAGCTGGAAAGCTGTATGCAAGTGTGAAAAATGGACTAAATGAACAACGTAGGTCATGGTCATTTCCCATTACCCTACTGATGGTAGGAACAGGTTGTTGTCATACAAATTAAGTGCGAGTGAGGTTCAGAGCCATATGGCTTTTAGTATCGGAGTTACGTATTTTATAATAAATGCTTGAATTATAAACTTAAATTTAATACGAAGTGTAAAACGTAGGTGGAGTTAATTTGTTTTGACCTAATTTTGGGTAGAAAGGGTTTCCGTCATATAAATATGTATGACGTCTGAAAGTTATATGGCCTCAGGTGTCTGAGAAATTGACTTAAACGAAAAACATGTTTTTAAAACTGTTTTCATATGTCCGTTCAGACGGACAGAATGTAGACAAACAAGGGTAACACCATATACCCGCTGCACTTTCGTATTTTCACAAAAATATCCAGGTCATGCTCGTTATTTTGAAACACATTTTCGAAATTAACCTATTAAGTTTGCATGTTGCCAAGTGATGATTACAATGTTACAGTATTACTTATTTATTAAATCTCAGGTTTAGAGTCGGGGACCTTGGTAAATTCAAATTACAATTGAATAAACGTAAACAGACGAACACTACACATGGGTGAAAACGAGCATACTGCCTTTGTTGCAATATTTGGCAGTTTGGTTTCTTCTAAACCTGCCACTGAATAAATAAATCAAATATTTTTAACAATTATGAATTTACAATAAATATAATGTGTGTCCATTAAAAGGGGCATAAGGCAATCTCAAAGTATCAGTAATTAAAATCAGCAACAAAAACAATCCAGTATCAATTTGACTTTAAACCTGCATGCATATCAAATAATTGTTAATAAAATTAGGGCTTTTTAGTTTTTCTTCATTATTCTACAATATGTTTAAAGGTGAAATATGGCGTGTCTTTTGAGTATATATTCGGAAATATATATATATAATATACAATCTGTTCAAATCTTACACTTATAGGTTGTCTCGTTTTCTCACAGTAGCCAATTTTATCTCATAGCGCACACGCTTCGAGTTTCGCCCTGGTAAGTGTCACGTGATCCTGTGACGTCATTGGTACCAAAAGATTAGCCGTGTCGCATTGAGTTGTATAGTATTGTCTATGTAGGATTACATTTTATGGTACTTGTTAAAAATGCCGTGTGCTGTTGGTGGGTGAAAACGTTTGCATAAAGAAGGACAAGATAATAACCTAAGTTTCTTTCGTTTCCCTAATCGAGATAATGATATATTAAGATCTGAAGTGTGGTTAGACCGTTACCGAAGAAAATCGCCCCACTCGTTGACTTTAAACCTGCATGCATATCAAATAATTGTTAATAAAATTAGGGCTTTTTAGTTTTTCTTCATTATTCTACAATATGTTTAAAGGTGAAATATGGCGTGTCTTTTGAGTATATATTCGGAAATATATATATATAATATACAATCTGTTCAAATCTTACACTTATTGGTTGTCCCGTTTTCTCACAGTAGCCAATTTTATCTCATAGCGCACACGCTTCGAGTTTCGCCCTGGTAAGTGTCACGTGATCCTGTGACGTCATTGGTACCAAACGATTAGCCGTGTCGCATTGAGTTGTATAGTATTGTCTATGTAGGATTACATTTTATGGTACTTGTTAAAAATGCCGTGTGCTGTTGGTGGGTGAAAACGTTTGCATAAAGAAGGACAAGATAATAACCTAAGTTTCTTTCGTTTCCCTAATCGAGATAATGATATATTAAGATCTGAAGTGTGGTTAGACCGTTACCGAAGAAAATCGCCCCACTCGTCGAGAAAGTGGGAACCTACGAAAGACGCGCGAGTTTGTAGCAAACATTTTGAGTTGACTTCGTGGGAAGTCCATCCTTTGGTTTCATTATCTTTGAATTCGGAGAACAAAAGGCCATGCATATTAAAATCAACAGCGGTACCAACGATATTTGACTATAAAAATGAGAAGTGCATTACCCCGCCGTCTCCAAGCAAGTTGTATTCGCCTATTCGACCGGCGTTGAGGAGGAAATTCATACATGAAGTAAGATTGAAATTTATGTTCAATTATCTTAGCACCTCATCGGGTATACGTATGATAATTTGAAGAAAGGTGTATAGTCTTAGATCTTTATATACACCGTGAATGTTTAGCTGTTGAATTAGAAGCATGCGTCTTTACGCGAATCAATGAAGAGTTGACGGCGCTAATAATATGTAGCCGTCATTTTTTTAAAATATTGCTAAGAACGTTCAGCATATACATTTAAATGAATCCGGTGAAATATACACTGTGTCTTTGTTCCCAAATTTTAATTTTAATAATTTTAAATTATAAACCCCTTCTGCCACAGTGTTATAAATATATATTATCAACATATATAGGTCTATGGATTTGAAAGAAAAAAAAATGTTTGATGGATATCTATTACAAGGCAGAAAATTAATAATATTACTAGCTTTTATATTAATTCAGTAATGTTTTATGGCAAAACAACAACAATAACGCCTCTTAGCTCGTGCAATAAGTAAAACAAGTATAATAGAATAATATACTTTATATTATGGTAATTGCATATGTTTGGTCTGTTTTCGATCTGTATATCAGGAGTTAGTATACATGAGTAAGTATACTTACTAACTGTCTATAACATTTGGCTATATTATTTAAATCATAGTATTTTTCTGTCTTTGTGCGCGACAATTAGAGCTCGCATATCATGTGATATATCCGTCTTGTGCAATACGCGTCTGCTCTTGGCGGTATTACACCGCTCAAGTAATTGCAATAAACAGGAAATATATCATAAAACTAGGTTTCCCTAAATGGTGCGTGCTTTTGTGATATACCGACGTATGTACACTAATTAGGCTGTACTTCAATAGGGCAGTGGAGACTGGAGCTAGAGCGTGTCATATTACAAACACCGCTCATAGAGTGTTTGGTGTTAATGGCGACTTATGGCAAATATATAATACTATAGAAATTATATGCTATACTATAGAAATTATATGCTGTTTCATTTATTATTGTTTTCATTAATTTTTTATCAATTATGGATAATATCTAATAAATATATTTGTTCCTGTCTACTTATCGGCAAAAAAAATCTGACGCTCGTATTTAGACCAGGTCCATTCATTCGGAATATACTACATTTCGCGGTTATTGTGTATGTACCAAGATATTGCAGTGTTGCGGGAAACTTACTGTCAGATTTCGATGAAAACAATGTTTACGTTGTTTTTTGTTTGTTGTTGCTGTCAGTGTATAAAGACACTATTTTGTTAGATTAGTGAATAGTGTAATGAACCGCTGAACGTAACGAATGACATGACACGATAGTCTTTACAAGCTCTCCATTTGCACCGCGTTCGACTTCATCATCAGTTGATGAATCCGATGTATTTTCGTCCTCAGACACGTATTCTGGCTCAAAATCGTAAGGTTGCACATTGTGTAACCGTCTTATCACGGGCATTTCCTCTGACTCGGTATCATGATCGCTTAATTCCCGCATTTTCACACAAGGTATACTGTTTTGCGTTCAGTCCCAATGTAAACAAAAAATAGTTTGTTCCCAATGACGTCACTTCCGGTAATTCGCGCAAGAGTTTTTCCCCTTAGATTTTTTTCGATATTTTAGCAATGCCTGTTCGCCTGCTCGATTTTTATCTTTAAAAACATATTTTTACTGAACATACATCAATGGCATAGTAATAATCGTATTTATAATGCTATTTAATACTTAAAAACATATCAAAAGCGGATTTGTTGATTTAGTACCAATTTCTGCTTTAAGTATATTAGTGGTGCATTGCAAATGTCCATACAATCAATACGCAAAATCAAGTTGCTTTGTACTGCATATATTTATCTGCAAGTTTTGTCTGTTTTTGTTTGTTTTGTTTTTATGGTGTTCAGGGCCTTCCCCAGCCATTTATGGCATAGCCTAACTTTTGAAACAGACATGCCGCGATCCTTAATCTGACCACGACCCTTTAAAACCGTGCCGCGATCCCTTAAGTGGGTCAAAACATTCATTTCCCAGTGTTAATTAATGACATATCTGACCAAATAACGCCTTGAGGCATAAACTCCTAACAAGTATACGTCCTTAGCTCCTGATTGGAGTGTTTTCATAAGGATTAGAGGGGCAGAGGTATTAATTACCTCTGCGATAAGGGTCTAATTCAAGAATTCAACCATGCGTACATGACCTGTAAACTCATTACGTCATCAAATGTGAAAACAATTTACTTATGTTATATTTTATTGTAGCATTGAATTAACGTGCCTCCATCCATTTTATAGCGTTTTAAATAGATAATGATGAGAAAATAATCTCACGAACGCAAATTATTCGATAACCACATAAAATTATAAGAATCTCGGGGTTGCAGATTATAAATTTAGGTTACTTCCGGTTTTGAATTTGCTTCCGTGTTTCAAATTAAAACGATGAATTATGAATAAAGACAGCAATTTTCTAACATTTAAATAAACTTATAACCGTTTCCTTGTTGTTTTTTAAATGTTATTCACTGAAATATAACATAATTACTCCGGCTTAACTTCCCCACATATGTAATGAAGTGTTTACAAGATAAAAACAATTCTAGAACAGCAAAGGAAACAATGTATGAAGTTTAGTGTATCATCTTTTTCCACAAAAAAAAATAGTCATATATTTACTATCTATGGCAGACTGGTAGATATATTAAAATCATGTTTAAAATGTGTCAGGGTATGCCAAAACACGTATTTTATTTCAAAACATGAAAAAAAAAACGAGATGCAGGAGGGGATCCCCTCCCGCACCCACCCCCACACGTTAAATGCCACTATCCCTTAAAAAGTTCCTGGGGAAGGCCCTGGTGTTTTACGTCATTTTCAACACATGTAAGATTTAAATATGACGGTCAATTTTTTGTGGTGGAGGCAGGCCGCCCAGTTTTCCTGGGTAAAACCAGTACTGTACACCTCCCGCCATCCGTAAGAATCGACACTTCCTCACTTACAAGTCGAGCTCCCAGTGGGATTCGAACCCGCAGCGGTGAGAGGTGAAGGTCTACAACGCAACGTCGTCAACCATTCGGCCACGGAAATGCTTTATCTGCAAGTATGCCAGGTAAGTACACAAACTAAAGTTGTGCGAGTCTTAACCAAATAAAGATTGTCTTGTGTCCCTTTAATGATCACACGCATCAACAAACCTTCTCCTTATCCACAACATCGAGGAAGTACTCCGGGAAGTCATATGATAGCCCTACATTATTCACTGAAATTGATAAAACAAACATATTTGTACAATGTACAGTTGCTGCCACGCGGATAACGACTAATCACACTCAATGCGGGGATTTTATCTCACCGCGGACACATTGATTTTGTTCCCGCGATCAGCGGACAGTCCACTCAACGCGGGGACAATAACTTCTGATAACCGCGACAGAATCACCGTGGTTCGTTTTAATTCGCACACCGCTTTACCCGGTGTGAAATTGCAGGCCATCGCCGCGATTTACCTTCAGTACCAATGTACACTTTTGCAGTCAATTTAATGCATTATTCAATATATTGATCAATAACTATTAAAAAATCGAAGCAGAAGACAATTTTATTTTTGTTTTCGGAACATTCAAATGCCCGGATAATGTATTCACGATAGCCGATAGTTATACGGTGGTTCCCGATACCGACTTCGCGGTGACTGAACATAAAATTCAATTAGTAATATTTTTAATTAATCGTTATTTGTAACACATTTACTATTCTGCTGTTGAATATTAATACATCGATGGGTTCTTTAGTCAGAAATAATCCGAAAAAATTGTAAAGAATTCCGGGTCATAATCCCGTTATTAGTGCCGCCTTGTTAATAGGTACACACATCGCAAAGGATTGTGGGTAGCCAATTTATGTTCGGTGAAGAGAAATGCGACTTTTGGACAACAAAAACAAACAAGAGGTCAATGACCTTGAAGCTCTACTGATAGACCTGTGAAGTTTTATGGAAACAGTTTCAGAGAAGAAGTCGCCACAAGTTTTTCCTATTATCACTCTATCTAAAAAAAGATGGTCGCAGGCATCCATGTTTGACACAGAATCAATGAATTTTGTTTAGGACCAACTACATGGCATGCCAGTCATTTTAGTAAAGGTTCCAAATCAATACCACTTATGTTTTTTGTTAAGTAGTTGCCACAAACGAGTATTTAAGCTGTGGCAGCCATCTTGAATTTCCGGCCAACCTGATTTTTACTTAATGGAAATAACTGGACATCAAAACCAACATCCTGTAAATAAATTTATAAAAGTCATTTTGGTAAAGGTACCAAACCGCTTACGGTTTTAGAGAAGTAGTTGCCACAATATTGTATTTAATAAATCTATTTTTAGACATGCTGGCCATCTTGAATTTTAGGCCAACCTGATTTTTACTTAGGACCAACTAGACATCAAGAGCAATATTCCTATATTCCTAAATATTATGATTTATTATGCAACATTATAATCTCATTCCATTTGATCCTACTCTAAAGAATATATTTTTTTCAAGCTTATAAAAATGTCATAATGTTACCAAAAAGTTTAATTATAAAACTGTATCAATTAAATCCCTTACAACATCAACCTTAGTATATCCCCTAATCACACTGTGTAACAGAAATGGAATGGTCTGTATTCAGAAATATAGCAGGTGTGTGACCAGGTCAAACACAGGTCATGTTATGCAATTTCTCCTGAGAATTATGTTACTATCTCAGTAGATTTGCTGGTCTGAGGTTATAGGTGGAAAATCAGAATTAAAATAAAATCTTAAAATCCTACCATTTGTTTTCAGTCTTTTTCTGAGAGTCAAAATACAAAAGAGACTAAATCCTTACCCTTCTATGAATGTATAATGGACTGTCCTTTTAATTTGGACCAGTCCATTTGTAGTACAAATGGGTGTTTCGATCAAATGACTGATGAACACCAAGACAGTTAAACCCTGATCAGCCTGCAAGATGTCGTGCCAGTCATTTTGCTAAAGGTTCCAAATCAACATCAATTATGCTTTTTGAGAAGTAGTCACCACAAAATCACATTTTTTAAATCTATTTTTAACCACTGCGGTCATCTTGAATTTCCGGCCGACCTGAAATTTTGCTAGGATCAATAACACATCAAGAGCAACATTCCTGTGAAGTTTCAAGAAAATCCATCGAGTAGTTACAGAGGAGTAGTCGCTACAAGTTTTAACTAGATAACTCTATGTAAACAAAGATGGCCACTGACAGCCATGTTTAACATCGAATCAAAAAGATTTTCGACAAGGACCAACATCTTGTCATGCTGATCATTTTAAAAAAAGTCCCATATCAATATTACTTATATTTTTCAAGTAGTAGTCGCTACAAACTTGTTTTCTGAAATTCTATTTTTAGCTGTGGCGGCCATCTTGAATTTCCGGCCGACCTGAAGTTTTGCTAGGATCAATTAGACATCAAGAACAACATGCATGTGAAGTTTCATGAAAATCCGTCATGTAGTTTTAGAGGAGTAGTCGCTACAAGTTTTCATTCATGATATAACTCTATGTAAACAAAGATGGCCACTGGCAGCCATGTTTAACGTCGAGTCAAAATAATTTTCGACAAGGATCAACTCATCATGTCGTACTGATCATTTTAGGAAAAGACGCATATCAATATCACTTATAGTTTTCAAGTAGTAGTCGTTAGAAACTTATTTTTTAAAAATCTATTTTTAGCTGTGGCGGCCATCTTGAATTTTCTGGCCGACCTGAAATTTTGCTAGGATCAATAAGACATCAAGAGCAACATTCCTGTGAAGTTTCATGAAAATCCGTTAAGTAGTTTCAGAGGAGTAGTCGCTACAAGTTTTCATTATATAACTCTATGTAAACAAAGATGGCCGCTGGCAGCCATGTTTAACGTCGAATCAAAATGATTTTCTATAAGGACCAACATCATGTCATGCTGAGCATGTTAGAAAAAGTCCCATATCAATATCACTTAGAGTTTTCAAGAAGTAGTCGCTACAAACTTGTTTTTTAAAAATCTATTTTTAGATTTGGCGGCCATCTTGGATTTCACATCAACATGAATTTTTGCTAGGATCAACTAGACTCCATCGGCAACATTTCTGTAAAGTTTCATGAAAATCTATTCAGTAGTTTCAGAGGAGTAGTCGCTACAAAAAAAAAGTTAACGGACGGACGGACAGACAGACAGACAGACGACGGACGCCGCACCACGGCATAAGCTCTGCTGATCTCTGATCAGTAGAGCTAAAAACACGTGTTATTAAATGCGTTAAAAGTTTAAAATATGTATTGCTTTCGAAATGTATTCATAGTATTTATCAGTTTTAATACATTTTTTATTGCTCCCTGCTCTAATTCCCCCCGCGAACCTATCACAGAGAATAGCGGTGATTGCTCTCTTTCGAGATATTTCGGTTGGCAATCCGCAGTACGATAGCAGGGATTTGTGACATCGATTGAAAAACGGCCGCGGGGACGCTGAGAAAAAGTCGTAATCCGCGTGGCAGCAACTGGATGGTCAATTTTTCTTTAGTGGTGGCTTTTTCCTTGGTACTGGTAGAACCCGTACTATAATATATACCTCCTGCATCCAAAAGAATAACACTTTCTAACTTACAAGTCGAGCTCCTAGTGGGATTCAAACTCGCTGTAGTGAGAGGCAAAAAGGTTTCAAACTCAGCGTAAAACAATCACGTCACAGAGACACTAAGAAGCCCAAGAAGGCCTGTAGTAGACGCTCTACTTGCTAACATGGCTCTTAAAACAATAAAATAAACCCATAATATTGCAGGTTTTTTTTTTACTATATAACTGACGCCGGATACCGGCGTCTTCCCCTATCTGGGGAACCTACATTTTTCCCCTATTTATGGTTAAAATTTCCCCTCTACAGAAAGTCCCCCTTTAATTTAAACACTAATAAATCATGGACGAAAAAAACGATAAATCGCCTTCGACGCTTCGCAAATGTTTATCGTAGAACACTTTACGGTTTACCTTTACGACAATGACTAATAACAAGGGAAGTAACTGTTGTGGTTTCTTTGTGAACTTTTATCAGTGATGTCGCACAACTGGCAAAATTACCGCAAGAAAATTTCCCCCTAAATCAAAAAAATCGAGCATTTTCCCCTCTGAAAGGACCTATTTGTAAAAAAAAACCTGTTAATTCTACAGTGTTTCGTATCGTCAAAGCCACATAGGACTCTGTTGGCTGAGAGCGTCTCCGTGGCTATATGGTTAACGACTTTGTGTAGTAAACCTTCGCCTTTCACTGCTGAGGGTTTAAATCCCACTGGGAGCTCAACTTGTGAGGAAATGGCGATTCTTACTGATGGCGGGTAGAACCAGTACTGTACACCTCCCGCCATCCGTAAGAATTTTAAATGCACTTCTTGCTTTAAATAAAACTGATTAAATACTTGAAATTATTCAATTGAAAATGCATGTTCACATACCTAAAATTCCAATATCAAGTCCGTTTAGTTTGTTGCGTATACCATCATATATTGACATTCCTTTGGAGAAATCTGCCGCCACGATCATGGTCTTAACCTTGTATTCTTTTTCTGGAATAAAAAACATTACGATACCTGTCGCTGACAAACAACATACACATTAGGACTTAAAAAATATTTTTATAAAAATGTTTAATAAAATTGTAAATTGTGAAAATATAGTAAAAAATTCACATCATTCGCAATTTCGCTAAACGCACGGTCAATCGCCAGTTCTTTCAAGCGGCTATGTCTTTTCAGTTTATGTTGGGAGACAGTTTTAAATCACAAAGTCAAACCTCTTTTACGAGAGCTCTAAATGGAGGTACACACTTGGTCCCTTAACTTCAATAGCAACTTCTTACGATTGTTTATCTTTGACGGTCATAGAAATATTTGTGAATGAATTTTCAGTACTTCAGCTCAAGTCTAAGAATATTTTCAAGAATGGTTGGTGAAATCCAGGCCAGGCCTGGAATTCACCAACCATTCTTGAAAATATTCTGGTCTCTTAAAGCAGGTGGTCTCTAGAGTAGGTTTAACCAGGGTTCTCCAAGTCTAGAAATTATACGATGGCAGTGCAAATCCGTTATTTTGATGCCATTTTGACAGCGACACCTGGATGCTGGAGGAGAGTTACCTCCCCTATACAGTTTGGTCAATACAACTGAGGCGCTTGCTTTATTGTTGAAGACTGGATGACAAGTGTCTGTGTGATGTTACTGAACTACATAATAACAGAGTACCGAATCGGTCTAGATTCAGGTTACGTTACGGTGTTGTTGCATCAATTACTACAGTTGCACATGCCCATTTTCGTCTAGATTCTATTTCTGATAAAAGCCCTTTGTGTTCTAGATGAAGTTTGCTAAATTTGTTAGGTTTTATTTTTTTTAACTGTTTTTTAAAGTGGACTTGACGATTTTTACGTGGCGTAGCTTATTTTGCATGGCGATATGTGCTGATAGCATGGCGGCCCGCCATCATATAAATGCTCTTGGAGAACCCTGTTAACTGCATTTAAAAGTATCAACCCTGTAATGTCTGGTACACAACTAAGTACTTGTAAGTCAAAGATCTCTGGTTATACCTATCTCAGCTGCCACATCCTTCAGCTTGGATTCTGTCCTGCTTATGAGGACAACATCTAGTCCTGATTGGGCCAACTGAAATAAATCACAGAAGTGGAAAATATATATCAGGCAAGGAAGGTACACAATAGGTCTAACTTAAATCTGTCAATATCACAGGCATGTATTAGAATAGTTTGAAAATAGCAATATAAACAAGAGGGCCAAGATGGCCCTAATGCGATCACCTGAGTACTGGCGCATTATCGAACTTCTTCGAAATCTTATGGTCTGTGCAAGTTTGGTTAGGATTGTTTAAGAAATGTGGGCTCTGTTGTGTATAACAACATTGATATAGACAGTTTAAGACACAACATTGATATAGACAGTTTAAGACACAACATTGATATAGACAGTTTAAGACACTGACAAAGTTTGGTAAAGATCAAATACAAAATGAAGGTGCTACAGAGTAACACCTTGGGCAGAGCCAAATGTGACCCCACGGCTACATGTAATATATGAGAGTTGTGTGCTTTGTGGTTTCAGAGAAGAAGTTTTTTTAAGTTTTTCCCTATACAAGTCTATGTAAAACGTGACCCCTGGGACGGGGCCAAATGTGAATTCAAGGTCACCATTTGAACAAACTTGGTAAAGGACCATAAGAGTATAGTAAATGCAAAATATTAAACCTCTGGCTCTTGCAGTTCCAGAGAAGACTACTTTAATGTGTTTCCTGTATAAGTCTATGTAAAACCGTGACCCACAGAGTGGGGTCAAATTTTACCCCAGGGTCACATTTTGAACAAACTTGGTAGAGGACCATAAGCTTATAGCAAATGCAAAATATTAAACCTCTGGCTCTTGCAGTTCCAGAGAAGATTTTTTTTCACTTTTTCTCTATACAAGCCTATGTAAAACTGACCCAGGGGCGGGGCCAAATGTGACCCCAGGGTCACCATTTGAACAAAATTGGTAGAGGTCCTTTAGCTTATAGCAAATGCAAAATATTAAACATCTGGCTTTTGCAGTTTCAGAGAAGATTTTTTAAGTTTTTACCTATACATGTCTATGTAAAACATGTGACCCTTGGGGTGCACATTTGAACAAACTTGGTAAAGGACCATAAGCTTATAGTAAATGTAAAATACAAACCTCTGGCTCTTGTAGTTTCCAAGAAGATTTTTTAATTTGTTTTCCTATATAAGTCTATGTAAAACTGTGACCCCCGGGGCGGGGACAAATTTGACCCCAGGGTCACCATTTGAACAAACTAAGTAGAGGACCGTAAGCTGATGCGACATGTAATACATGAGAGCTCCGTGCCATGTGGTTCCAGAGAAGAAGATTTTTTCAGTTTTTCCCTATACAAGCCTATGTAAAACTGTGACCCCCGGGACGGGGCCAAATGTAACCCCTGGGTCACCATTTGAAAAAACTTGGTAGCGGACTATAAACTTATAGCAAATGCAAAATATTAAACGTCTGGCTCCTGCAGTTTCGGAGGGTCAAGTAGATTTTTAAGTTTTTCCTTATACATGTCTATGTAAAACATGTGACCCTTGGGGCAGGGCCAAATATGACCCCAGGGTCACCATTTGAACAATCTTGGTAAAGGACCATAAGCTGATAGTAAATGCAAAATATCAAACCTCTGGCTCTTGTAGTTTCCGAGAAGAAGATTTTTAAAAAAGAAAATCCTATATAAGTCTGTGTAAAACTGTGACCCCCGGGGCGGGGATAAATTTGACCCCAGGGTCACCATTTGAACAAACTTAGTAGAGGACCATAAGCTGATGCTACATGTAATACATGAGAGCTCTGTGCCTTGTGGTTTCAGAGAAGAAGATTTTTTAAAGTTTTTTCCTATATGTCTATATGAAAAACATGCAAAATCTCAATATACAAACTTTGGATGCCCGGGGCACGGCCGTTTTTGACCAGGGGGACTTCATTTGAACAAACTTGATAGTCTAGGCGTTGGCGATCATTTTAAAAGAAAAACTGCTGAAATCTGTCCAGCGGTTCGGGAGAAGTTATTTTTAAGGTTTCGACCATATATAGTAATGGCGGCCATCTTGGATGTCACGCTGACCTAATTCAAACAAATCTAAAAAGCATTTATCTAAGGATCATCCATGTGAAGTTTGGGCAAAATTAGCCTGGCGGTTTCTGAGGAGGTCGTTTAAAGAAAAGTTAACGACGACGACGACGGACGAAGAGTGATCCCAATAGATCACATTGAGCCTTTGGCTCAGGTGATCTAAAAACACCGAAAGTATGAACAAATCTATACCAGTCCTGCCCAAAATTTATCAATCAGGGGCTAGGTGACTAGCTGATGAATGTGTCAACCCCAAGGATTAATACTGATTCTGTACAATCCATCGCCATTTTCTTATTGGCTAAGACCGCATTTGATTTAAACATTTATCACTACTGTGCAACAAATACATGTATGTATTTCAGTTACTACAAAGTCAAACACACAAAATAAAACACTTAAAAAAGTCTGACAAACTAACTTGACTGGGCTGGGTATCTGGCTATATGGCTATATGTTTATGAAGCCAATAAATATTCTGGAACAGACAATTCCGAACTCCATCATATACAACCACCAGTCTTGACAGAAGAATATATAAGTAACAACAATAATATCAGATTTTTTAATATCACTCTCTCACCTGCTGTACGTAGGCTTTACCTATACCATCTGTGGCCCCCGTTACAACTGGAAAAAATAAAAAAATAATACTAGTGCTCGTTTTTTTAGTGAGATTTTCTACCAGGGCTCAAATTTAAAGGGACACACGGCAATCTTGATTTGTTAAAAACTCACGGCGTCCCGTTAGTTTTTCTCTTGACTTGCATTTGTTCAATCATTAATATTAATTATTAGAATAGATTAAGGCAAATTGTTTTTACATTTTACTAACTTTTTATAACAGTGCACCAATAATATATTTAAAAACTTGGTAAAATAGTGAAGAAAATTGAATATCTCAATTTTTTATTTAATTATATGCAAGCAGTTTTGAAGTCAAAATGACGCAGGATAACTAAATCGTGGAGGAAATTTTAATATCTGAATAAAACTCAAGATTGCCATGTGTCCCTTTAAGCTGGCCTACTGACAAAATGCGAGTGACATTTTCAGAATGTCAGTAATCTTTTCAACTACTGGCAAAATACCTTACTTGTTTAATTTAGAATACCATGTCTGCTTTCTTTTCAAATATGCTTTCATATCAATGGTGTTTTAATATTTTTTAAGTTTTCCTGTGGATGCTCTACAAGGATCATCCATGTGAAGTTTGATTGAATTGATTGAATTGGATTTTATAGTCGCACCAACAGCTAAGGTCATATGGCGACTTTCCAGCTTCCATTGATGGAGGAAGACCCCAGGTGCCCCTCCGGGCAATTTTCGTGCACGGGCGGGCACCTGGATCAAAATTGACCAAGCTGTTTCTTTGAAAAACATGCGACCTCGAGGGTGGTGCCAAATGTAACCCCAGGGTCACCATTTGAACAAACTTGTTAGAGGACCATAAGCTTATAGTAAATGCAAAATATTAAACCTCTGGTTCTTGTAGTTTCAGAGAAGAAGATTTTTTTAAGTTTGCCCTATAAAAGTCTATTTAAAACATGTGACCCCTGGGGCGAGGCCAAATGTGACCCCAAGGTCACCATTTGAACAAACTTGGTAAAGGACCATAATCTGATAGTAAAAGCAAAATATTAAACCTCTGGCTACTGTAGTTTCAGAGAAGAAGATTTTTTTAAGTTTTTCCCTATACAAGTCTATGTAAAACATGTGACCCTTGGGGCGGGATCAAATGTTAGCCCAGGTCACCATTTGAACAAACTTGGTAAAGGACCATAAGCTGATAGTAACTGCAAAATATTAAACCTCTGGCTCTTGTAGTTTCAGAGAAGAAGATTTGTTTGATTTTTTTCCTATATAAGTCTATTTATAATTGTGACCCCCAGGGTGGGGCCAAATTTGACCCCAGGGTCACCATTTGAACAAACTTAGTAGAGGACCATAAGCTGATGCTACATGTAATACATGAGAGCTCTGTGCCTTGTGGTTTCAGAGAAGTAGATTTTTTAAAGATTTTCCTATGTAAGTCTATGAAAATCATGCAAAATCTCAATATAAAAACTTTGGACCCCCGGGGCACGGCCATTTTTTACCCAGGGGACTTCATTTGAACAAATTTGATAGTCTAGGCATTGGCGATCATTTTAAAAGAAAAACTGTCGAAATTTGTCCAGTGGTTCTTGAGAAGATTTTTTAAGGTTTTGACCATATATGGTAATGGCAGCCATCTTGGATGTCGTGCTGACCTAATTTTAACAAATCAAAAAAGCATTCATCTAAGGATCATCCACGTGAAGTTTGGTCAAAATTGACCAGACGGTCTCTGAGGAGAAGTCGTTTGAAGCAAAAGTTAAAGACGGACAGACGGACGAAGAGTTATCCCAATAGATCACCTTGAGCCTTCGGCTCAGGCCAAAAAAATGTTTGTTTCCGCTAACAGATTAAAAAAAATTGGGTAGGTAGGTAGACAAAACTTTTTTTTTTCTTTTTTTTTATTATTAAGGCGGGTTTTTTTTTATTATTATTAGGCTTACCGATTTTTTCTGGAAAAATGAAGGGTAGGAGGAGGGAATAAAAAAAATAATCATGAAAACATACCCACCAAGGCGTCTAAAAGAAAAAAGATTGTATAATAGTATTAAATGACTTTAATCTTAGTTTCAAGGTAACAAGTCAATTAAAAGGCAATCTATTATGGTTTATTTTGATTATTTGTTGCAAGCTTCATAAAATTTCACCTTGTGGTCTTATAAACTGTTGTATGCAGACAGACAAACTGATGGATAGAAAACCCATAACCATGTATTAAAGTCTAAAATTAACTGCGCATTCTGGCTAATCAAAATATCTGTCCCAGTCAAGCCAGTTAAGCTTCCTTTTTAAAAAAAAAATAAAATAAAAAAAAATATAATAATATATTTTTTTTAAATTTTGTATTTTTTTTTTTGATTTCGGCAATAATTGGGGTCGGCGGGTCGGTAAACCTAAAAAAAAAAAAAAAGTCTGGCCTAATGACCTTATTTTTGCTAATGAAAAAACACTTTTAATATGATAAAAAGTACTGGGAAAGGTATTAATACCTAGATAATACATGGTTTTGGCCCTTTTTCAATATTTGGTAATGTTCACTGGAAAGCCCAGAGGTCGTGAGTTCAAATCTCACTGGAGGAATATGTTGTTTTTTATCTCCATAAGAAACCTTGGTTCATAGGTTCAACTTTTTAGTATTATTTATTTATTTTTCATTTTTTTATTTTTTTTTTGCAATAAAAAAGTTAGGGTCTGCGGCTAAATAATAGGGTCGGTCGGGTTAGCGGCAACAAACACTTTTTTTCTTTTATGCCTCAGGTGATCTAAAAATAGGGTAGGTAGGTAGGGCCTAATAAAAAAACATGTGTGTTTCCGGTTTCCCGACCGACCCTACTTTATCACCGCCGACCCTAAATATTTTTAGCGGAAAAAAAAAAAAAAAAAAAAAATTTTTTTTTTATTCAAATGATAATTTTATTAGCCAGAGTTATTAAGCATCTAATCTGGATTGCAAAGGTTATCAAAAAGTTGCCTTAGTACAAAAATGGCATAATATATGCGAAAAATATATCTAAAAAAAATATCTAAAAAAAACAACTTTTTCCTACCTACCTACCCTAACTTTTTGACAGGGTGAAACCAGAAACACACAAGGTGTTTTTTTAGGCCTAGGCAAAACTCTTTTTTTTTTCTTTTTTTTTTATTAATGTCCTTATTTTTGTTAATGAAAAAACACTTTTAATATGATAAAAAGTACTGGGAAAGGTATTAACACCTAGATAATACATGGTTAGGGCCATTTTTCAATATTTAATAATTTACTCTGGAAACCCCAGGGGTCGTGGGTTCAAATCGCACTGGAGGCATTATTTTTTTTGTTCTCCACAAGAAACATGGGTTCAACTTTTATTATTATTATTTATTTTTTTGCAATAAAATAATAGGGTGGGTCGCGTTAGCGGAAACAAAACACTTTTTTTCTTTTAAGCCTTATTTGTTACATATTTGTACTTACACACACAACCCTAGAAATTTCAAGTAACTTTTTCGTTTTGCCAGTTACAAAAAATGTTACTGGCGGAATGTTGCCAGTCCAAATTGTCGATAAAAATTTAAGCCCTGTATACTTTAAATGGACAGGGGACGAAATATATTTTACTGTATACTCGTCCTGTAGGACGACAGGACGAGTGGCATTGACACGTTACTCGTCCTTATAGGATGTTTATTCGTCCTGCTCCGATTGTAAAAGTTCAGTCAAAATAGTCAGATACCATCATTTAACACAATTATATACAAATAAAACAAAGAGAAACATCATAATATGTTGTTTTTTCTTTATATAAATCAATGAAATTATGAAACTTTGACCAGTATTATAGATGACTATATTCATATTCTATAGATCACTACAGTCTGATCATGGCCATTACAGTTACTCTGGCATGGTATATATTTCCCCCTTTTCCTGTGAAAAATTCCCCTCTTAAAAAAACAAAAAAACATTTTTTTATTAGAAAATGAACTCAAATACAGGAAAACAGCATACTTTTTGCAATTCCCCTTTCTGAAGGCACTGGCCCCAGTCACCTAAAAGCTGACTAGTGCCCATAAAGATTTCCCCTGTGAAAGTGTTATTTATATAACATTCAATACTGTAACATTCGCGCTCCGTGAAATTAGAACGGGGGACGCATTTTAGAATGTCCCAAAATGGAAATGCGTCAATTTCCCAATAGCCGGTTGACTTAAATTGCAATAAACAGAGTTGCGACTCGACTGTCGCTTAATAAACTATGTAAGAAGTAGTTTTTTCTACTGAAATGTTACTCGTCCTCTCAGACGACCGATTCATGGGTTTCACTCGCCCGGATTCGAATTTCACTCGTCAATACAAGCGGACGAGTGGAATTTTTGTGCCCTGATGGAAAAACTGTAAACCATAAATGGTGAAACCTAACCAAACACAGACATGACAGAAGGTAGATTTCTTTTTCAGACCTAATACTTTACAGCAGAAAAACATGTATTTTCACTAGATCTCTATCTAGTACATCAGAGTATATTAGGAATTCAAACATTGTGTAAACATCTCAAAAGGAAAAACATCTCAAAAGGAAGTGGGTTCAAATCTCACTGAACTATACTTTTGCATATATATATATTTGTGAGTAATTAACTGTTTGGCGTTTATAATAGAAGAAGACAGAAACTAAACTAATGCCAAAAATAGTGATGCTAACTGGTGGTCTTAGACACATATAAGGCATGACAGATTCACAAGTTGGAACATGTTTTTGAAACTGTTCAAAAACAAAATGCTTGAAAGAAGATAGTAATATACTTCTAAGTTTTATAATATGATTAAAATAAATGTATATACGCGGGGCGTAATATTACTTCTCTGGTATACATTAAATGTCATAATCTAATTATTTCTGATCGTTCTATACAAGTCGCGAAAACCAATGACAACGTCTACAAGTTGAGTACAACGTTTTAAAATGCATCCATGAAATGGGACATAAAATAAACAGTATAGATTTTTGCGAATAGCTTGATAACGGAACATTCAGGCTTAGAAAGACGATCAAAATACCATATATTTATTAATAATTATCTACTCGATACTGAACTTTCAACCTATCCGGTGAAAAGTCAAAAACTATCACGCACCTGCCCAACTCCCTTTTGAACGGAGAAATGGGTCGATTGGTACAAATTTCGCCAACACGAATGTCCTGAAGTTTCTAAGAAGAGACAAACATATCTTCAGTGCGATGTATGACACTGTCACCGCTCCAGCAACAGCGAAATAATCGGAATAAACACCTAGAAACGAAACAACAGCCGCCATCGTCGTAACGCCGGGTAGAAAGGGTCAAGGTCGTTATAACAGAATCTACCCAAAATCCTTCGAAATCTACCCAAATGTATATCGATCATCCATTCCACTTTAAAGGGACACATGGCAATTTTGAGTTTTATTCAAACATTAAAATGTGTTCCTCGATTTACTTATCCTGCATCATTTTGACTTTAAAACTGCTTGCATATAATTAAATAAAAAAATGAGATTTCACTTTTCTTCACTGTTTTACCAAATTTTTAAATATATTATTGGTGCAATATTATAAACAGTAAGCAATATGTAAAAATAATTTGCTTTGAACTATTCTTACAATTAATATTAATGATTGAACAAAAGCAAGTTAAGAGAAAAACTGATCAAGATTGCCATGTGTGCCTTTAAGGACCTATTGTTCATTAGTTTTGGTGTGTTTTTCTTCTAAACACAATGTATTATCAAC
Organism: Cyrtodaria siliqua; assembly: GCA_037043455.1. NCBI lineage: Eukaryota > Metazoa > Mollusca > Bivalvia > Adapedonta > Hiatellidae > Cyrtodaria > Cyrtodaria siliqua. The sequence continues at coordinate 25,237 of JAWPHD010001354.1, forward strand.
AAAGTTTTGTATTTATTGTTTGGGGCGCTTGTTTCAGCCAAAGATTTTTTGGACTTTTCAGACAAAATTCATCTAGTATAAGCTGTATATCAGTGAAATAGACATTTTTAGTGGTAAATAAAAATACTTTACTTTTCAAAATCGGTTGAGAAATAAAAATGTAATGCCCGAAAGCTCTTTTTGAAGGGGCATTTTCAATGCAAAATTCTGCTGCATGAACAATTTGAAATATATATATATATTTAAAGAGTGTTTATCCGAAAATGGTTTTAAATTGTTGGTTATTCGTAAATTAAGAAAACCTGAAAGTTTTATAGCAAAATATGAAGGCTAACTGAAGTTATATGAAATTTCTTAATGTCCTGCTGTCCCACCAACAAGGAATGTACATGGGAAAAGCTCCATCAAAAAATCATTTGGGCTGTGAAATATTTATTTCTCAACCGATTTTCAAAACTAAGGTATTTTTATTTACCACTAAAATACCAGTTCTACTGATATAAAATTGATGAAAGTATTATTTAAATTGCTCAAGCTACTGCAGAAAAACCTTTGGCTGAAACAAGTGCCCCGAACAATAGTACAGCTTACTTGTTGTCGAGTGCGTGGTCCAGTGATAGAGCGCCGAACTCCAGATCGAGAGGTCGTGGGTTCGATCCTCGCCGCGGCCACGTTATTTATCCTTGGGAAAGATAATTTAACACATTGCTTCGTCCAGGAAGTCATTGAGAGTGATTAATCTTAGTTGCAATAACTTGTTTCGCAATCGATGTAAAATAAAGATGTTTAAACTAAGCTTACTTGTTGCTTTTTTTTCTTCATAAAAGTAAAGTTTGAAGTATTATATAGAGGGGCCTATCTATATATAGTCTATATACAGTGGGTTGGGGACTTGGGGTAATAGTTAAATTTATAGTAAAAGGAATGTAGCGACACAACCAAACAAGTTCTGTTATTGAGAGTTCTGAAAAAACTTGGGAAATGATGAAAGAATTATCGACATCGGGTGATAGACAAAAAAGATATGACCATTTGAAGGTTGTCCTAAAACGGGTATGGGAGCCGCCATTTTTAGAACTATGACGTCATAGTTCCAAAATACCATATATGGAATATTGATAAATATCATTTAATTCAAAGCAAATCACTGCAAATGAATGCAAAATCCTTTACTGGTCATATAAAGCATTATTGCCATTAAGTATACATATATGTCATACAGTTGCTGTATTTGTTCCCCTATAAATCAGTAATTTTTCATATTTATAAATATTCCATATATGGTCATTTAGAATGTGATGTCATAGCTCTAAAAATAGTGGCTTCCATATCGTTTCAACAATATCTTCAAATGGTCATATATTTTTTGTTTGTCGTCCGCTCTGATTCTTCCACCCTTTTCGAAATGTTTCAGAACTCTCAATAATAAACATTGTTTGGCTGTGTCGCTACATTATATTCTACCAAATGTTGTACATATATTACTGGTGCGATATAATCAATAGTAAATAATACCCAAACACAATGTGCTTCATACTATTCTTTTAATTGTTTAAACATATTTATTTTACATCGATTCCGGAACAAGTTATTGCAACTTAGATTAATCACTCTCGATGGCTTCCTGGGTAGAACCAGTACTAAGCAATGTGGATTAATTATCTTGCTCAAGGATAAATAACGTGGCCGCGGTGAGGATCGAACCCACGACCTCTCGATTCTGAGTTCGGCGCTCTACCACTGGACCACGCACTCCAATAAATTCTTTTAATTAATATTAAGGATTGAACAAATGCAAGTTATGTGCAAAAGTAACGGGACACCGTGAGCTTAAAAAAAATCAAGATTGCTGCGCTCTTTAACAAGCTAAATAACTTGGTTATAGCACGGCGAGTGTTATAATTATGTATTATACCTCACATAAAATGCCCATGCTCAATCCCCATAGACAACAATGTGTAATTTCTAACTACCTCACGCGAGGGTGATAGTACAGGGTGATAGTAAATCGCAGGGTGATAGTAAAAAAATTATCGCATGCGCAGCTTTGATGCGCGTTGGAGTGCGTACTGTTTCGGTGACGTCATCGGCTCAGTATGGTGAAATGCTAGTTTTAATTTATCATAACTTCAAAAGTACTTTACCGATTTTAATAAACTACCACTCATTTTCTTAGTTACGTTATTTACAAGTCAACGCTATAACATTCATAGACATATTTTGAAAAAAAGTTGTTTTTGAAAGAAAAAAAATTAAGAAAAAAATCCGGCAAAGTGAAATCTGTACTGTACTGAAAATTAACCTTATTTTTGCAAGAGCGAATTTCGGTATAATAAAATAAATATCCCATTCACGAGAATGTTAACCCTTCGGATATTGATTATCACCCTCGGCTTAGCCTCGGGCGATAATCATATCATCAGGGTGAACATTCTTACTATCATCCTCTCATGAATTGATATTTTTTATTAATGATTGAACAAATGTAAGTTAAGAGAAAAACTGACGGGACGCCGTAATCAATATTGCCATGTGTCCCTTTAAGGACCTATTTTTCATTAGTTTTGGTGTGTTTTTCTTCTAAAAACAATGTATTATCAACAAAGTTTTGTATTTATTGTTTGGGGCGCTTGTTTCAGCCAATGTTTTTTTGGACTTTTCAGACAAAATACATGTTAGTATAAGCCTATATCAGCGAAACAGACATTTTTAGTGGTAAATAAAAATACTTAACTTTTGAAAATCGGTTGAGAAATAAAAATGTTATGCCCGAAAGCTCTTTTTGAAGGGGCATTTTCAATGCAAAATTCTGCTGCATAAACAATTTGAAATATATATATATTTTTATAGAGTGTTTATCCAAAAATGGTTTTAAATTGTTGGATATTCGTAAATTAAGAAAACCTGAAAGTTTTATAGCAAAATATGAAGGCTAACTGAAGTTATATTAAATTTCTTAATTTTCTGCTGTCCCACCAACAAGGAATGTACATGGGAAAAGCCCCATCAAAAAATCATTTGGGCTGTAAAATATTTATTTCTCAACCGATTTTTAAAACTAAGGTAAAGCATTATTGCCATTAAGTATACATATTTGTCATACAGTTGCTATATTTGTTCCCCTATAAATCAGTAATAATATCCATATATGGTCATTTAGAATGTGATGTCATAGCTCTAAAAATGGTGGATTCCATATCGTTTCAACAATAACTTCAAATGGTCATATCTTTTTTGTTTGTCATCCGAACTGATTCTTCCACCCTTTTCGAAATGTTTCAGAACTCTCAATAATAAACATTGTTTGGCTGTGTCGCTACATTATATTCTACCAAATGTTGTACATATATTACTGGTGCGATATAATCAATAGTAAATAATACCCAAACACAATGTGCTTCATACTATCCTTTGAATTATTATTAAGGATTGAACAAATGCAAGTTATGTGCAAAAGTAACGGGACACCGCGAGTTTAAAAAAAAATCAAGATTGCCGCGTGTCTCTTTAACAAGCTAAATAACCTGGATATAGCATGGCGAGTGTTATAATTATGTATTATACCTCATATAAAACGCCCATGCTAAATCCCCATAGACAACAATGTGTAATTTCTTACTATCCCACGCGAGGGTGATAGTACAGGGTGATAGTAAATCGCAGGGTGATAGTAAAAAAATATCGCATGCGCAGCTTTGATGCGCGTTGGAGTGCGTACTGTTTCGGTGTGGTCATCGGTTCAGTATTTTAATTTATCACAACTAACGATTTTAATAAACTACCACTCATTTTCTTAGTTACGTTATTTACAAGTCGACGCTATAACTTTCATAGACATATTTTGAAAAAAGTTGTTTTTGAAAGAAAAAAATAATAAGAAAAAAATCCGGCAAAGTTAAATCTGTACTGTACTGAAAATTAACCTTATTTTTGCAAGAGCGAATTTCGGTATAATAAAATAAATATCCCATTCACGAGAATGTTAACCCTTCGGATATTGATTATCACCCTCGGCTTCGCCTGATATCCTCAGGGTGAACATTCTTACTCAGGGTGAACATTCTTACTATCACCCTCTCATGAATTGATATTTATATAATGTTACACATTTCCCAGACAGAGCGCTTATCTGACAAAGTGACGCGTTAAAATGAAAATAGAGCGCACTCAGAAACCAAACAAGTCAGATCAGGCGACCACAAGGACGGAGAGATATAGCTTGTGGAACTGAATATCAAATATATCATTAGTAGTAAGTGTTTTGTAAAACTTCCGTTCCAACTTTAATTGCTTTAAATTACTGTGTCAGCCCGTATAAAATTAGAACAAAATCACGACAATCATTCGTAAGAAGGTCAAGATTCGAGTACTTATAAGTAAAAAGAAAAAGAAAAAAGAAAGACAAATGAAATGATCATGTTTAAAACACGAGATTTTATAAAACCAGTGATAAAAAAAATACATTAACAAATAATAGCGTTTGGATTTGTACAGAGAAAAACTAGGAAGGAGTGTGTAATATGTGTAAATTTTGCTAAACAAAAAGGAAGGGGTGTGTAATATGTGAACATTTTGCTAAACAAAAGAAATTTCATTGGCATAGGAAAAAATGACGCAGTATACAATTTTCTTCTTCGGTATATTTGTAATCTTGCAGGTAAGTGATTTTTTTTAATGTTGGCGTCTGCAGAATAGTATCCTGTTTCCTCCGTTGGCACTTTTCTAATCATCGGCGTAGCTACTATTAGGCCATATAGGCCCGGACCTATACATCAATTAAAAAATAAATAAATACAAAGTCCAAAAATGCAAAAAAAAACGAAGGTGCTGGGGTGTTAAGGGTCAACATGTGTTGCTTATTTTATTTTACAGTGTAGGTAATTCAACTTTGTCAAATGTTAATTTTCAAATTTGTCAAAAAAAAATCTTCAAATTCCACACTGCAAGATATAAGCCAAAACGCACTATTACAAAGTAAAAAGGTACAATAGAGTCTGGAGAGTGAACAAACGCCGGGCCTATCTAGTTTGTCGGGCCTATGTATGCGTTTCAGGCTGTGACTATTTCTAGAAAGTTTTTAGTAATGGATATGTTTCCCCCCAACAAGACACGATCATTTTATGTTATTACATTTTCATCGGTGAAAGATTGGAATTTCTCAGTGAAAGATTATTCATAATCGCTAAATATTATTAACTCCGAACACAGAAATAACTAACTGTGTTATGACGTCAATAACGTGGTGCTGACGTCGACTTCATCCGCCAATAACGTTCAATAAAGCGAATATTTCGGTTAAAATTATGCACAAACTGATTTAAAATGTAATAAACAGATTATTTAACTGCTGTGTTCGATTATAGAGAAATCCTTCACTCGATGGTAGACATGTTTAGTTTTTTTCACTCTCTCGCATTCTCTCGTTCGTGACAAGAACCTACTACATGGAGACAGGTGTAACAGCCTGTGTAGATTGAGTGTCATTTGACCGAGAGTGAAGATGTCTCATGCGTCCCGTCACAGCACATATCACCTGATGGCTACGTCGACGTCGGAGATCAGATGTCAGAAGTCAGAAAGTCAGAAGCCGAGAGACACCAACGCCTCAGCGTTATCGACGCCGAAGACCGAAGACAGAAGACCAACGACGAAAGGCTTACAGGCCATCGGAGGGTATGTGCGGCGCAGGGGTCATACTGTGATGGGTGTGGCCCCAAACTCGGCTAACACAACATACCAGCCCAGTAGATAGTTGACAGCAGCCACCGTAGAGGATGTCGTCCAGACACCCTCCCCCCCCCCCCAACCCCACCCACCCCACCTCACACACGCCTCACCGCCGCAGCGACAACAACTTAGAGCAGCAGCGACAAGACACTACACACTCAACCGAGCACTACCGATATAACGCAGATACTACCGATATAACGCAGATACTACAACCGAGCACTACCGATATAACGCAGATACTACACACTCAACCGAGCACTACCGATATAACGCAGATACTACACACTCAACCGAGCACTACCGATATAACGCAGATACTACAACCGAGCACTACCGATATAACGCAGATACTACACACTCAACCGAGCACTACCGATATAACGCAGATACTACACACTCAACCGAGCACTACCGATATAACGCAGATACTACACACTCAACCGAGCACTACCGATATAACGCAGATACTACACACTCAACCGAGCACTACCGATATAACGCAGATACTACACACTCAACCGAGCACTACCGATATAACGCAGATACTACAAGAAGCAATGTCCAGACTCTATTGTACCTTTACCTTTAAGACGTCTTATCGGTTTTTATGGCGGAGGGACGTTAAACCTTAGAACGACACACACACACACACACACACACACACACACTTTTTTAAATTCTTTCTTGTAACTACTTCTGTATAGTCGAGTGCCTCTAAACACTTTGTTTGTCCTTATGTTACAATGAATACATAATTACTGATTTACATTACTTTATAGACGTCTACGTTGACAGCAGCTAAGGGATTCATTGAGACCAATTTTAAGGAATTCGTAAATTATGAAGGCAGACGTTTCGATGGCAAATGTTGCGACAAATCCAGCTATTGGGGCTGGGGCTCCTCTGAGAAAGAGTGTACAGTCGAATGTGACCATGTCTTCGTTATATGTATGGGCAATTCAACAGAGTAGGTTACATTTTTTTAAACTTCACTATGAAACTGTATCTCTATAGTATATATAAATAACAAGATACACTAGTTCTGACAGCGTTGAAGCATCGATATCTCCTTGATCCATCTCTCTCTCTCTCTCTCTCGTACGAATGAGTGCGTGCACGCGGTTTTTTCGCTGATTTAATCATCAAATGTGCATGCAACGCAAACCATAAGTCAACAGCCATATTATTTATATATAGCAAAACTACGCTATTTTTGTTTATATAGCAGAACTGCGCTATTTTCTGTCCCCTTGACTTCCGGGTAAAAATATGTTTAGATTTTGAACATAGTAATACGTCGAAATAGAAGAGGTACGATTCCGAGCGTAGCCGACATTGTCCAAGGTCAATGGGTCAGTGACCTGTCACGAAAGTAAGTATTTGCTCGAAGTCCAAATGTGAGAGAATAAATAGTCAGAAATCATATCGCTATTATTCTGTTAATCTCAATGAGTTATATGACATATAAACCTACTTTATATTTAAATAATGTGCTTTGTTTGACTGGGGTTTTATGTCATATGACGGCCGATTTTTTGTGGTAGAGGCAGACCATCCCATTGTTCATGGGTAGAACCAGTACTGGATACCTCCCGCCATCCGTAAGAATCCACACTTTCTCACTTGTTGTGCTCCCAGTGGGTCTCAAACCCGCAGCTGTGAGAACATTTTAGACGCAGCGTCCTTTCTATCCCGTCCACGGAGGCGTTCAACATTAAAATAAATAGATTCAAGTCAACTATGATTTAGATATGGCCTCAGGTATAGCATAACATGTTTTAGAGAGATCAAAAGCGATCATCAGTCATAGAAAAAACGAATTCACTTTAATTAATTATATAGTTTTCTGTTTTCTATGTTTCAGATCCAGCAGTATGTCGGCGTGTGAATTCGGACAGCAGGAGACAGAAAGAGTCGGTGGCAACAAAATTGTATTTAACAGTCATGTTGGGAACATTGACAACCCGATACAATTTCCATTTTCCATCTGGCCGGTAGGTTTCACTGTTGTTTGTAAATGATTGGCAGTGTGCATTTTCAGACTTTCGAGTGAGCCGTACATATTTCATATGGCAAATAACTCAATCAGAATATATGTTTTGTTCTATAAATTTGCTTTAAAAAAAGTATCGCCCAGACTTAATTGCTTTCCTTACAGCGGTGTAATCCCACTCCCGTCCCACCATCCCCTTCCACCCCACTCCCACCACATGGGCCATGGCATCCGGAATATCCCATAAAGTAGACATAAAACAAATCATAGCTGGTCGAGAATCCGTCGTATCAAAAACTTAAAAGTGCAAATGCAGCCAGCACGTCATACGAAATTTGTCCGAAACAGGTCTGCCAAAAGGAGCGTTACACTACACAGAATATTGTAATAATACTATTAGTTGACACTAACTATAACTGACACAACTCCAATCTACTGTACTTCTACAGTATGTAAATAAATGCGCTGGAATATGTATATATTTAGATTTAAAAAAAAGACACGCGCAATAAATTATATTCTTTATTAAAAGGGCGTAGTAAAAGTGAAGATCGACGTTAAAGATGAAGATAGTGATAGCGAGTATGATTTTGTTGATCACTACGAGTACCAGTATACAACGAGGGACCTGCGACATGAAATCGACGCACCTACAAAGTCGCTAGTACTATCAGGATCCCGCACCAAGTAAGTACTCCCTGTCTTTACCACGTGGTACTTTGTGTGCTGTCTATTTTACACGAGCTGTATATAATACATTATTGAGGAAAAGTACGTATGCATGCGAGTACTTTATATATGATTATTCTACTCAAAGTTTGCTGATCACCAAGATTTCAATTTGACATTTTACGGTGGCTGGTTTTAGCAACCTGTGCGTCGTACACCGCGACGGTTGGTTGCATTTACCCATTCTATACTCTGTATCTATACTTAAATCATAGAAGAAAAACCCCATAAATATCCTTCATTTGGGTTTAAAAATAAGGCGAAAAAGGTTTGGTGCTCAGCAAAATTTGAGTTGTATATATGTTGCCTTACTTTTCGTTCGTCTTAACGATAGGTGGTGTGCTCTTTCATATTTATGAAGTGAACTTATTGTTTAGGCATTAAGGCTTCTTATGAGTACAATTATATGAATGCGTTCTTTCATTATTAAGTAAATAAATCCAAAAATGAAATAACGGACCAATTGATAACACTCAGATCTATTTTACACTTTAATCCACGTTTCAGTGTGATTCACCCACCTTTGTCAAGATTACACAATAATTAACAAAGTTAAAGACTATTGGTCCGCCATCTTAAAAAAATAAAATGGACGGTGCATGGTCAAATGAAATGTTCAGTCAAACGCATATTTTAGGCATGAGCAATGTCAGCCATATAGTAAAAGGAATACGAATAATATGTGACATCACAAACAGTGATTTAACCGGGTTCTAGATACAAGCCCAGTAATCGACGTCATCAGATGATCATCCGTAATGAAGATTTGTCTCGACTCGGTAAGTAAACACACGCATTTCAGCTCTAATTCTCAGTCCATAAAGATATAATTATGCCTAAAGTATCGCAATCAATGGTAAAAAATACTTAGCGAATTGAGAGCAGAATCAAAGAAAGTTATTTTAGCGAGATGATTCTCAGCGGAGTTTTTTCATTTTTAACTTTCTTTGATTCTGCTCTCATTTCGCTAAGTATTAGCAGAAGTGAATATTAAGCCATTTACCATTGATTGCGATACCTTAATATATCTCAATTATATCTTTATGAACTGAGAATTAGAGCTGAAATGCGTGTGTTTACTTACCGAGTCGAGACAAATCTTCGTTACGGATGGTCATCTCGTGCACCTGCTGATGACGTCGATTACTGGGCTTGTGATAACGACATGCATGCTTCTACTTGGCTACATAAACTAAGTGGTTATATTGCACTGTGTTATTTCTCGTACATTGGTACAACAGAGAATTTCTAATAATAATAATAATAATAATACTTAAATGCAAGTCTTGCAGAGGTTAATATTGTACTGATATTTATATTTGAGTGCATATTAATACATGAACATAAAATGTATTATGACTGAATTAATCTCGTTTAATGTGTGTTTTATGAATATGTGCATATAACTTATGTATAATTTCATTTCATTTTACGGTTATTATGCTAATCAGAATTAAGCTTTTGTTACGTTTCATTTACTGTGATTATAATGCCATCTGTGTGGCCCATGATTGGAAAATAAAGTTATTCTATTGGCTGTTTGACTCCCAATTCATTTGACCATACATAGAATATGGCTACCAGGGGCGTATCTAGGGACTTTAGAATGTGTACGCAAAGAGTCTAGGGGGTCCGGGATGCTTTCCCCCCATTTCTGCAATAAAAAAAGGCTGATTTTGTATCTGAAATTTATAGAAAAAAAAAAAAAAAAAAGTGATCTAAAGTTCAAAATGATGGTACCTTTAATTCGCGGTATAGAACCTTTTGAAGAGAGGCAACCCTTCCGATATTCAACTTACACTTGTTACGAAAAAAGCTCGATGAAATACAGCTTTCACAAAATAGCCAAGATTTTGGCAAAATAAGATAAAAATATACCTGACTCCCACTAGCTCTTGTTTTTTTTTCATTTTTGGTCTTCTTAATTTTTTCAATATTTAGGACAATGTGTACGCAACTGCGTTCTTTGCGTACATGTATTACGCGCAAAATGAGACGATTGGCAGCAGTATGCCACATTATTAACATACATATGGTTTATTTTCCTGAATATTTTGCCTAGATTTGACCTAGATTTGAAGGTGTATTGTGACCTGTACTTTTATGGACCTGAATGTGGTATATACTGTAAGGAGACGGATGACCAAACCGGACACTATAGGTGCGACCCCGCAAGTGGCGGTAAAATTTGTAAATCAGGTATGTTAAGTAGCTCATTACTAGCTCATTTCTCAGCGTTACTCTCAGCACATTCACTCCTCGCCCATTACCTTTCATCCGACCTGCCAACAACATGCACACCGTTTTGAATCGTACCACGCTACGCTGTCCCCACAACAACTACTTTAAAGTAAAGTCTAAATAAGCAGGACATACGAGTCTTGCCCAGAATGAATTTGTTTATATATGACCTTTATTTATGAGGAATATGATATATCTCTTTTAAAGAGAAGTCTGCGGATCGGAAAATATGTGTTTGACTTTAAATTTGTTTCATTCGCGACATACACTCATCAGCACTAACGAGCTAATCGGTTTACTGTCACATGCTATTGAACCTTTTTGAAAACTGTTCTTCTGTTTAGGTTGGACCGGGTCGGACTGCCTCACGAACATTGACGATTGTGTTGGACACCGGTGTAACTATGGCGCCACGTGCGTAGATGGCATCAACTATTACAGCTGCCAATGTCCACCAGGACGTACAGGTACTCGCATGGGATAGAGGTAGACAACTCGAGACTTACCTGTTCTGGTATTTCGATAAAACAGACACAGAAACAAAAATGTTAAGCAAATTGATTATAACGAAATACCATTGGCATTACACTGAGCTATATAGTCAATACATATACATCCCGGTTCAAGACAACGTTTAGCGTTTATGTTTTACAATATTTCACAAACTATTGGGTTACACATGCTCCTTCCAACTTCCTGGTCACTGAACCAACTCGGATTGACCATTCGTCCTATTACTGTCACAACCCAACGGTGGTGAATTATTTTAATACATCCATGGCCATCCAAGCGTATAACATTGCGTGTGTTTATTAAAGTTACATTGTTAACCATTTTCAATAAAACATTGTCAACCAACCTCATTGTAAGTGAAAATATTCTAGGGTTCACGTGCGAGGCTGAGATCAACGAATGCGCGAGTTCCCCCTGCAAAAATGGCGGTCGGTGCTTTGATGCCTCCAACAGCTTCCGGTGCGAGTGTATGCCGGGATATGTGGGGCCATTATGCGAGAAGGATGCTGATGAATGCATGTCCGGACCTTGCATGAATGGGGTATAGCCTTGTAGTTAATATTATATACTGTTATAGGTACACACATACTAAAACGAGAATACTTCGGAAGTAATGATTACAAACAAGACAAGAACGTAGCAGACTCGATTTTATTCAATCCCCTAGCAGCAGCTTAACCAGTGTTCTATGTTAAAGCCACACCAAATAGGATGAACACACCATTACTGCAACCAAATACATATTACAACGCAATAGTTTGCATGTTATCTGCTAAATTGATCTGTCCTTGTGTTCTGTAAGGTAAATACATACATGTGCTATTTTTCATTGAAAAACAAATCAGAAAAACAAAACGTTCTATCATTTGAATGTGAGCAACCTTTTTTTTTTTTGTGTTTAATAAAACAAATAATGGCATCTTTCTCCCATTGTTCAGGGAGTATGTACAGACGGTGTAGCAACTTACACGTGCGCCTGCCAATCAGGTTTTCATGGTGAACGATGTCATATCGAGGTCAATGAGTGTAACTCCTCCCCCTGTGTTCAGGCAAAGACATGTGTGGACCTGATAGGCGATTATAGATGCGAATGCTTCGCTGGATACACTGGTAAGTGAAATGCAAGATGTTGAAATATGAGTTAATGAACACAAAACATTTACTATAGTTATACTTCCATCCTTAGTCTACCTAAAGCGGTAAATGAGTAATTTGTGACCAATAATAAGTATGTGTTTTCATCTCACAGCACTACATTATTCAGAACAAGTGAATATACAAGTCGAACAGCAAAGGCAGCTTTGGAAGACCACATTCAACCACACATAAGCTCAGAAACAAACAACAACTACAAAGATGAATAAACGGCAAAATATGACATCTCAAACATAAAATGGCTGACAATAGAGATATTGCCTTGGAACGGTCAGTGGCAAAAAAGGCCGCTGGTGGTTTAAACCAGGTTCCAGGGTGCACCAAAACTCACCCTTAACACTAACTAAAACCCTTTTTAATGGATAATACTATTGTTTGGGCACTTGTTTCAGCCAAAGGTATTTCGTACTTTTCAGACAAAATCAATCTATTACCTAAATAAGTTGTATATCAGTGAAACAGACATTTTGAAAATGCCTTACTTTCCAAAATTGTTTGAGAAATAAAAAATTCTTGCCCGAAAGCTGTTTTGATGGAGCAGTTTAAATGTAAAATTCTGCTGCATGAACAATTTCTGCATGAACAATTTGAACAATTATTTTTTTGAGTATTTTTTATCCCAAAATAATTTTATATGGTTGGATATTCGTAAATTAAGACACCCTGAGAGTTATATACTGAACAAAATTGCTAACTTATACGGTTTATTATTTTAAATATATTTTAGAATAGATATATGATAAGTATTTTGTTTTGACCCATAGTTTGTAAAACTTTTTTTGTTTGTTTAAATTGTTACATCTTTTGAGAGTAACCCTCCCTTTATATGAAAACATGAAATGTACTGATAAAACACATAACATGAGTCAAAGATCGCTTAGAGATATAAAATTCTTAAAATTGGTATGAAAGAATAGGAAAAAAGATACAAATTTGACCCATTTATCGCAGATTTTCCGTTTTATAAAAAAATGAAATATGGATAATCTTAAATTACCTCCCTTTACATTGAATATTGTTTGAAATTCAAGTAACTGTAATTCTTTTTTTTTTTTTTTTTTTTTTTTAGCCGTCTTTTGACGACCCGTTTAATCTCCCCGTCAATAGGTGGAGCAAGGGTCGGGGAGGACCATCCCTTGCCACACCTTACAATATTTTACAGCATGTAATATTCATTTACTAAACACATATATATATATATTTACAATTCAGCATCATAAAATGATATAAGAGTATTACAGAATAGATACATGTATTAGATGGTTGAGGCAGGGGAGATGTTATTTTGAGGGGAGAAAATCATTTAAAGCAACAAAAAAAAAGAAAGAGAAAAACTCTTTAAACTACATTTTGATTGCCGTCCACTAGCCCATCTAATTATAAAGTTGTATAAATTACTGTTTATATAACCATATTTATATATTTAATATATATACATGTATATACATACATACACATACACACATATATACACATATATACACAACTGTCAGTGTCTTGGTTTATTGTAAGAATTCATAGGGGTGGATGGATAAAAAGATAGGCTAGATTAATTTAAAATGGTTTTAAAATTGCTCCATGTATTTTCAAAACTTTCTAGTTGATTGTTTTTGATTGCGATTTGTTTATGCGTTTCGTATAAATAACGAAGTCTGTATATCATTGGAGTAACAGAGAGCGTTGTTTTCAGTCGTTTTGAAGAAAATATGTAATATTTAATTTCTAAGATAATTTGTAGCTCTACAGTTGATTGTTCTTTACCTATGTTAAAAATAAATGCATGCTCTGATAGCTTCAGATTTATATTTTTTGATAAGCAGAGTGTATTTATCTGTGTTAAAAAGGTCTGAGTTGAAGGGCAGGTCCACAACATATGGACAATAGTCTCGTCCTGGTGGCAGTAGTGACAATAAGGGTTTTCTGCTTTTTTTATTTTGTGCAGATAATGCTGTGTTGAAAGAAGCCGATGATTAATCCGTGTTTGAAACCATTGTAGTATTGTGCTAGTAGTTATTTTGAAAGGGGATGAGTAAATGTTTTTCCATGCTTCTGTATTAATATCATACATCTGTTCCCATTTAGCTTTTGAAGTTGGACTTTCATTATTTCTGTTAAGAATAGAGTACATATCAGTGCAACCTTTCTTGTTTTTGATGAGTGGTTTAATATTCGCAGGTAGAATTGGGTTTTCTATTTTTTTAATTGTAAAATTGTGTAACTTTTTTTTAAATGTTTTAATGGCAGCTATTACGCCTTCATAAATAAGAAAATTTGTTTTGATACCGGTATTTTCTTCAAGCTCAGTTAAAGAGTAAAAATCACCATTTTCCTTGATAAGGTCATTTATAAACCTGATGCCATTCATATACCATGTTTTATTAAAGAAAGGCTTAGAGCCAACCAGAATATTATTATTATAGAACAGTGGGGTTGACCCAAATTCTTCGGGTGAGTTAGGTATACTATACTCAATAAGTTTAGCATATGAATTTAGCACATCGATCCAGAAACTGTTTTTCATTTTTTTTATTAATGTTTCACAGTATTCATTACCGAAAGATGTTAATTTTTTAATGTCTATTAGGTTTTCAACAAGCTGCTTCCAAGTCCCCTCATTAGTTATGAGTCTTCTTAACCAGGTTGATTTAAGACTAAGTATGAAAGCTTTCAGATTTATCATTTTGAGACCGCCCTCAGAATATTGTTTAACTATAACTGTTTTTTTAATTTTTGCAGGCCCTTCCCATAAAAAATCATAAAATATGTTATTAATTTTTGCGATTATGTTTTCATTTGGGTTTGGAAGAGATATAAAGATATGATTTAAAATAGGAAGTAACAGTGTTTTTATAACCGTGATTTTACCAAGTGGCGTTAAATATCTTCGCTTCCATATCTTTACTGTATTTTGGATTTTTAAAATCTTATCATTATAGTTTAATTCTATCATTTTACCTAAGTTGACATTAAAATGTATTCCTAGTAGCTTAAAATTATCTTTTCCCCAGGTAAGTTTCCATTTTGTTTTGATTGTATCGGAACTGTATTTTTTCTTCCCTATCCATACCACTTGTGTTTTGTCGAAATTTAAGTTTAATCCAGAATATTTAGAATATTTATGTAGTTCTGATAGTGTTTCATTCAGGGATGTATCAGATCCATCCAAAAGGACAGATGTATCGTCTGCATATTGTGAAAGTTTAATTTCTACATTCTCTATAGTAATACCTTTAATCTTTTTATTATTCCTTATCCTAATCGCCAATATTTCAGCGCACAAAATAAAAATATAAGGTGATAAGGGGTCCCCCTGACGGCAGCCCCTACCGATGTTGAAAAACGATGACAGGTTTCCCCCTTGATTAACAGCCAATTTGGCATTTTTATATAAAACCTTTATCCATGATATAAAACGTTCTCCAAAGTTAAAAAAATTAAGTACTTTAAATATAAAGGCCCAAGATAGAGAGTCGAAAGCTTTTTCAAAGTCAATCAAGAGAATTAAACCCGACAGATTATTTTCTTCTGCGTATTGCATAACATCATATATAAGTCTGGTATTTTCTCCTAAGTATCTTCCTGAGATAAAACCTGATTGATCTTTATTTATCAGCTTAATAAGTGTTGATTTAATTCTATTTGCAATAGATCCTGAGGCAATTTTATATGTACAATTAAGAAGGGAGATAGGCCTATAGTTTTTTACATGCAGTCTTGATTTATTTTCTTTTGGTATAACAGTTATTATTCCTTCTATTTGAGTTATTGATAGTTCTCCCTTACTGAATCCATAATTTAAAGATCGTACTACGAAATGTCCTATTTGTCGCCAAAACACTTTAAAGAAATCGGCACCGAAACCATCTGAACCAGGGCTACGGTTATTTTTCATTTTTTTAAGTGTTGCCAAGGCTTTTTCAAAAGATATAAGGCCTTCAAGATTAATTGATTCATTGTCTGTAAGTTTAGGTATATCAAAATCTTTCAAATCCTCTTCTAAATTTACGTTTCCTAGTTCATTGTCTTTGCTAGTATAAAGTTGTTCGTAAAAATGTTTAGTCTCATTTAAAATTTCATGTTGATCTGTTATGATTTCTCCATTTTCTTTTTCTATTTTGGGAATTATCTTTGAAGCGTTATTATGGGATTCTAAATTGCAAAAAAATGAGGTTGGTTTTTCATCGTTTTCAATAATATTTGCTCTTGATCTGATTAGGTAGCCATTCATTTTTTGTTTTCTTAATATTCTTAATTCATTTTTATATGTTTCTAATGTTTCTAAATTATTTGAAGACAGGTTATTTTCTAATGTTTCTATTTCGGCAATCAATTCTTTTTCTCTTTTATCTGTCATTTTTTTCTTGTAACTAGAATACGATATTGATTTACCCCGTAATTCCATGAGTAGTGTTTCGAGAAACAGTTGATCATTAATTAAAAATTGTAATTCATTATTGGGGATATTATGAATGTTCTCCATATTGTAAATTGGGACTGCATACTGTAGTTTAATGTCCTGAATTTTTTTATTGATTGCGTTTAAATATTCAATATCACTAAGAAGAGAATTATTATGTTTCCAAAGGGGTTTACCAGGTATAAATTGATTGAAATTCAATTTTAGAACGACCATTGAATGGTCTGAGCGGTAACTGGATTCAATGGTACACCTTTCTATTGAAGAAAACATATTTTCTGAAACTAGGAAAAAGTCGAGTCTGGCTTGTTTTAAAGGAGTTTTTTTTCTCCAAGTATACCATTTTAGATGTGGGTGTAATTCTCTGAAAGGATCAATGAGGTTATACTCACATTTAATATCTAGAACCCGTTCTCGTGCCTTTTTGTTATTTACACTTTTGTAATTAGAGTAATCTAGGATTGGATCTTGAACGAAATTAAAGTCTCCACACATGATTAGGGTACTGTTTTTAAATTGTTCATATTTCAACAAAATAGTATCATAAAAACTAGGGGAATCATTATTTGGGCCATACAGATTGATAAGTGTAAAACGATTATTTTCAACTGTCATGTCAGCTATGAGAAAGTTACCTTCCTTATCTGTTATGTGAGAATGTACTTTATAATCTAAGTGTTTGTTAAAAAGTATCGCCACGCCTCTTGCGTTTGCAGTTCCTGAACTAAAAAGGCAATCATTCCCCCACTGTGTACGAATAAAATTTTCAGTTGCTGTGGTAGAGTGAATATCCTGAAGGCAATATATGTGACCATTTTTTCTTTTTAGGTAGTTAAAAACATCAATACGTTTTTCAACTGCACCAAGACCCTGACAATTAACTGACAATATGTTTATACTAGTCATAAGTGTTGATAAAAAAAGATGGGAATCGTAATGAGACAGCAATCAGCAGTTGTAAAAAAGAGAAGTGCACAATTAACAAAACATTGTACATTTTGTGAAAAATAGTTCTTTAAAAAATATATTTTTAACATAAACTAAATAATTATACTCTATTATGGTGTTTTTGGTAATAATGGTAGTAATACCTTACTAGTATATATTTAGTAGCTAACTCCAAAGTATGTCATGCACTATCGTATATCTCAGGAAGCAATAGATATAAATAAGCCTGTTATATAAAGGGAGTATTGCAAACATTACACAAAACATATTGGTAAATATAACTCAAGCAAAAAATTGCATAATTATTAAGATTATTTTCCAAAAACAAATCGAAAAAAAACAGACAAAAAGCAAATCAAAATATATAGTTCATTTTCATATCTTAGCAGATAGCTTTAGAAAAAGATAAAGCTTATGAATGGCAAAGATAGCATAAGTATGATAAGTAGATACATTTTTTTAAAGATCAATGTACTATTATGCATGTATCTCAAAAATTAGCACTATCATAATAACTTGTGCAACACTTATCACCTAAAGCAAATTATATCTCAAAAAGTAGTGCATAATTATAAAATATTGTATATCATATAGCAAAGCATATAAAGTATTATATTTCAGGTATCAAAGCATATAAAGTATTATATTTCTGGTATCAAAGTATGTAAAGTATTATATTTCAGGTAGCAAAGCATATAAAGTATTATATTTCAGGTAGCAAACCATATAAACGTATTATATTTCAGGTAGCAATGCAAGTAAAGTATATATATTTTAGGCAACAAATCAAATGAAGTATTATATTTCAGGTATCAAAGCATGTAAAGTATGTATATTTCAGGCATCAAATCATATGAAGTATTATATTTCAGATAGCAAGGCATATACAGTATTATATTTCAGGTATCAAAGCATGTAAAGTATATATATTTCAGGCAACAAATCATATGAAGTATTATATTTCAGGCATCAGAGCATGTAAATTATGTATATTTCCGGTAGCAAAGCATGTAACATATGTATATTTCAGGTAGCAAAGCGTATAAAGTATTTTATTTCAGGTATCAAAGCATGTAAAGTATTATATGAAGTATTATATCTCAAGTAGCAAGGTATATCAACTATTTATATCTCAGGTAGCAGAGCTTGTAAAGTATTATATCTCAGAAAGCAAAGCATAAAAGTATGTATATTTCAGGGAGCAAATCCTATAAAGTATTATATCTCAGGTAGCAGAGCTTGTAAAGTATTATATCTCAGAAAGCAAAGCATAAAAGTATGTATATTTCAGGGAGCAGATCCTATAAAGTATTATATCTAATTAGTAATTCATATAAAAAAGTATTATCTCAGGTAGCAAATCATACAAAGTATTTTATTTCAGGTAGCTAAGCATAGTAACTAATATGTCTCAGGTAGAAAGGCATATGAAGTATTATATCATGTCCTATAGCGTTTGAATATCACAGGTAACCATACACAGTATTATATCTCAGGTAACAAACAATCTAAAACATTATATTTCAGGTTGCAAAATGTAAAAAGTATGTATATATCTCAGGTAGCAAAGCATATAAAGTATTAGATCTCAGGCAGGAAAGCACACAATGTAAGTAGATCTCGGGCGCCAAAACTTATAAAGTATATATATCTCCAGTAGGAACCATTTAAGGTATGTATATCTCGGACAGTGGACACATTAAGTATGTATATCCCGGACTAAAGCATAGTAATTAAGTTAAGGAAGTTGAATTAGGTATGTACATCTAAGGTAGGAAAACCATTAAAATAGGTATAGCAACCAAATAGAATATGTATATCTCAGACAACAAACACATAAAGTATGCATATAACACAAACTATTTATCTCTGATAATAAACAAGTGTAACTAGAATTATCTCAGAAAGTAGCATAATCAAAAAGAAGCAGATTTTATCTGAAATTAAAAATTATGTTATTGTTTACATAGTATATATATACATACAGACCAGTATAGGTCACGACCTATTAAAGCATGTGTAATCCATTTAATCCGTAAGTAGTTCATAATGTATTTTTCCTTCTATAAATCCCATAATTGCCAGCGAGGTAATACTGCATACATCTTATTGTCAACAGCTGAGACAGGCACAGTAGGTCAATAATACCTGTATTGTTAAAGGTGTTTTGTAACTGTACTGTGGTCAGTGATCCATTTAGTATTTTTTGTAAGTTTAGAATAATGACCAGACAGTCTTCTACCATACGTATTCTAATGTACCCAGGTATATTGGGAAAAAAATAGAAGAATCAGATACAATTTCGCGAGAAAATATAAAAATAAATAATAAAAAGCACGCACACACAAAAAAGCGTTTGCAGGCGCGTGGGGTCATCAATCTTCATTTGGCACGTTATTCGGTGATTTGAAAAAAAGCAACAACACATGCACAAGCATCCTGTCTCTGACTACTGGTTCAAAACACTTCCAATATCATCGTACAGCTCGAACTTGTGACGATGGCTTGTTGTCTTTGATTTTCCGTACACGGATCCGTTAAAATACCAAGCGTTTTCAATGTCATCATGGGATAGGAGGCGGGAAATAAGTTGAGCATTTGCCTTGGTTACGTCATCCACCAATCTGCATCCCGAGGCTTTGAAGTTTGCTCGTAGTCTCATGACTTTGGTCTTCTCATTGTTATTCTGTAATTTGACCAAAACTGGTTTTGGGTAGCCTGGTTTACCCGGGATCCTATGAATGGCGATGATCTTGGAGGGGCTAATGGTTGCTCCCTTTTCCGCAATTATGGTACATATTGTACTTGTAAGTGTCTCTTCTGTTTCCGGTGTCATTTCTGGGATGTTCATAAATTTAATGTTATTTTTCCTAGAATATTGTTCATTATAATTCGCCCTTTCTTCCGCATGTTTAGATCTTTTTTCACTCAGTTCACTGCTTTTTTTTACTTCATTCACTAATTGTTTTTGTGAAATGAGCTCTTTCTTTAGTTGCTCGTTTTCCTTACTTAATTTGTCCATTTTTTCTGAGAGGCATTTTGTCTTTGCTTCTACCTTTGTTGTGACGGTAAATTCCAGGTTTTTATTAAACTCTTCCAGAATTTCTTTCACTGCCTTTTTAACAAATGTCTCTATGTCATCCTTTTTCATTAAAGTATCTAGCGTTTCTCTGATTGCTTTCATTTCTTCGGAGAGGTCATCTAGCGTGTGGTTAATTATTGAGATATCCTCAACACTGGTGTTAATTGGGGACACCTCGGTATGTGGACGCTTATCCATTGGTGGCTTACCTAAAGTTTTGACACTGCTTAAGGCAATTTTCACCTGACCACCTTTTTTCTGATCACCTGACTTGCTCATTGTAGTTGCACAGATGGCAATTATCACTATCACCAGAAAGAACAGTTATGTTGTTGTGTAGAAATATTCCAGTGTTCACTCAGTACTGGAAAATAATCCTTTGTCTATTTTCAAAAATTCAAAACTATCCAAATAACTCTTTCAATCATTCAAATATTAAATCATCCTTTTCACAGAGTATAGTCCTTTATATTACCAAAAAAGTCATGTAATTTTCATTTTAAACACATTACTAATAAATTTAGTTTTTGTCAAAAATGTGAGAGAAGTGAATCAGCCAGTCATCACTTCTCAATATCCCCAGGCAAATTATCGAAGTAACTGTAATTCAGCGTTAACATTAAATATTTTCGAAATTTTCATTTACAAACGCATTTGTAGTGGTAATGCTAGTAAAACATGATGTCAACATAATTTTAACTGGCATATTTTAGAATTAGGAACATCGAAAGCTTCCCTAATTCGAAGTACTTAATAAAATCCTATATACCCAGTTGTATAAGTGTTATAATTTATTTCTAAGAAAATACATTGACTTAAGTTTTAAAATATGTTCATGCAATCAGAGCAGACGATTTACACTCGTTATTTTGCAGTTTAACCGTATCTCTAATCAAGCTCAAAATACACAAAACAATGAGAATAATATCGACATATTCTTAGTTGATACTTAGCAATTTGGTTTAGTATATAGCAAAATATGAAGGATTACTGAAGTTATTTGAAATGTCTTAGTTATCTGCTTTCCCGCCGACGAGGAATTTACATGGGAAAAATCCCATCAAAAATTCATTAGGGTTGTAAAATATTTATTTCTCAACCAATTTACAAAACTAAGGTATTTTTATTTACTACAACAGATACCAGCTGTAATGATATATAACTGAAGTAAGTATAGTTTAAATTGCTAAAGCTACTGCAGAAAAACCTTTGGCTGAAACTAGCGCCCCAAACAATAGTTACCTAACCAGTTCATTGTGTGTACCTTGCGTACCATTGCCATGCGCTGCATGCCGGAAACCATTAAGACATTTTTCATCTGGCATTCAACATTAACATTGTTAAGAACGAGGAGGAAATATTGACGAATAAACATGATAAAATTTCACTCTAATTTGTGTTTTACACATTACAACTATATTATGGTTTTAATATTTTTCAATAGTTGAAATATTTCATTTAGTTGACAATGCAAAGAAAGGCGTTCTAGATGCTTTCTAAACAGGAGTTTCTAAATTAAAAAGCAAGAAAAAAATTGCCTGAATTGTGTTTTAGCAGGGCAAATCAAAATCTCTTTTTCTGCACCATATTTCATCCTTTTCAATTTCCAATGTGTACGCTTTCTTCTAGCTCATGTTTTACTTACCCTTTTCAACAACAGAGGTTTTTAATTTCGACCTATCGTTATATAACTATTCATCCAAACACATAACTCTTCCAGGGAAGAAATGCGAATATGGTATAGACGAATGCAGCAGTGATCCTTGTCTAAACTCCGGGTGGTGTATCGACGAAAATAACTCCTACCGTTGTATATGTCAATATGGATATACTGGACCAAATTGTGCGGACTCAGTTGATCACTGCGATCCAAATTATTGTATGAACGGCGCCACGTGTCATAGTGAAACTGAAACTTTCCGTTGCAGTTGTTCGCCCGGATTCTTTGGACTGTGGTGTGAAGAGGATGTAAATGAGTGTAAGACAGAACTGTCGTTGTGCGGAACGAATGGTAAATGTGTGAATGTCTTTGGAGACTTCTTTTGTGATTGCGACGAAGGGTTTGAAGGAAGACATTGTGAAATAGAAATAGACGAATGTTTAGTGAAAGAGACTCCATGCCTAAATGGAGGGATATGCATAGATTTACTTGGTTCATATAAATGCGAATGTGTTAGTGGTTACACTGGGTCCACGTGTGGGCTAGAGATCAATGAATGCAACAGTTCGCCTTGTTTAAATGGGGGATTCTGCATTGATATTATTAATGGTTATGTATGTGATTGTCCAATTGATTTCATTGGTATAAATTGTGATACTGTAGTTGCTACATCTACTACAGCATCCACAACCTTACCAACTACAACGACAACCGCACCACTTTCAACTACCACTTCAACATCAACCATAACCACACCCCTTCCAGTCACTACTTCTACCACACCAACATCAACGGCAACCACACCCCTGACAACTATCACTTCTACCACACCAACATCAACGGCAACTACGCCCCTGACAACCACCACTTTTACAACACCAACATCAACGACAACCACACCCATGACAAATACAACTTCTACAACGACAACTACACCCCTGACAACTACCACTTCTGCAAGAACAACCACGCCCCTGACAACTACCACCTCTACCACACCAACATCAACGGCAACCACACCCCTGACGAGTACCACTTCTATAACGACGACTACGCCCCTGACAACCACCACCTTTACAACACCAACATCAACGACAACCACACCCATGACATATACAACTTCTACAACGACAACCACACCCATGTCAAATACAACTTCCACAACGACTGCTACAGCCCTGACAACTACCACTTCTACAAGAACAACCACGCCCCTGACAACTACCACTTCTTCAACACCAACATCAACGACAACCACGCCCCTGACAACTACCTCGTCTACCACACCAACATCCACAACAACCACACCCCGAACACATTCTGCTTATACCACACCACCCACACCAACGTTATATACACCCACTCCACAGACAACACTCATTTCTACCACACCAACATCAACGATAACCACACCTCAGACAACTACCACTCCTACCACAGCTACACCAGCATCAACTACTACCACACCCCAGACAAACACCATTAAACCCACACCTTCCGCGATCCCACAAACATCAACTTCGATAACACCGCAGACTTTCACCGCTTCTACCACAACAATAACTATACAATCCACCAGTTCCACAAGAGCTACATCTCCCATAATAAGTTCCTCTGAAATGAAAACAGAAATTACTACAACACAAATATCTGTCGAAGAGACATCTGTATCTGGTGATGGTGTGGAATTAAGTAGCGGAGAAGTACACTATATTCAAGAGACATCTGGATCTGGCGATGACAAGGACTTAAGTAGTGGAGAAGTACACTATATTCAAGAGACATCTGGATCTGGCGATGGCGTAGAATTAAGTAGTGGAGAAGTGCACTATATTCAAGAGACATCTGGATCTGGCGATGGCGTGGAATTAAGTAGTGGAGAAGTGCACTATATTCAAGAGACATCTGGATCTGGCGATGGCGTGGAATTAAGTATCGGTGAAGTACACTATATTCAAGAGACATCTGGATCTGGCGATGGCGTAGAATTAAGTAGTGGAGAAGTGCACTATATTCAAGAGACATCTGGATCAGGCGATGGCGTAGAATTAAGTAGTGGAGAAGTGCACTATATTCAAGAGACATCTGGATTTGGTGATGGCGTAGAATTAAGTAGTGGAGAAGTGCACTATATTCAAGAGACATCTGGATCTGGCGATGGCGTAGAATTAAGTAGTGGAGAAGTGCACTATATTCAAGAGACATTTGGATCTGGTGATGGCGTGGAATTAAGTAGTGGAGAAGTACACTTTATTCAAGAGACATCTGGATCTGCTGATGGCGTAGAATTAAGTAGTGAAGAAGTGCACTTTATTCAAGAGACATCTGGATCTGGCGATGGCGTAGAATTAAGTAGCGGAGAAGTGCACTATATTCAAGAGACATCTGGATCTGGTGATGGCGTAGAATTAAGAAGTGGAGAAGTGCACTATATTCAAGAGACATCTGGATCTGGTGATGGCGTAGAATTGAGTAGTGGAGAAGTGCACTATATTCAAGAGACATCTGGATCTGGCGATGGCGTAGAATTAAGTAGCGGGGAAGTGCACTATATTCAAGAGACATCTGGATCTGGTGATGGCGTGGAATTAAGTAGTGGAGAAGTACACTATATTCAAGAGACATCTGGATCTGGTGATGGCGTAGAATTAAGTAGTGGAGAAGTGCATTATATTCAAGAGACATCTGGATCTGGTGATGGCGTGGAATTAAGTAGTGGAGAAGTACACTTTATTCAAGAGAGCACAGAATCTGGTGATAGCGTTAAATTAAGTAGTGGAGAAGTGCCTTACATTCAAAAGACAACTGGATCTGGCGATGCTGTGGAATTAAGTAGTGGAGAAGTGCACTATATTCAAGAGACATCTGGATCTGGTGATGGTGTACATTTAAGTAGTGGAGAAATACACTTTATTCAAGAGAGCACAGAATCTGGTGATAGCGTTAAATTAAGTAGTGGAGAAGTGCCTTACATTCAAAAGACAACTGGATCTGGCGATGCTGTGGAATTAAGTAGTGGAGAAGTGCACTATATTCAAGAGACATCTGGATCTGGTGATGGCTTAGAATTAAGTAGTGGAGAAGTGCACTATATTCAAGAGACATCTGGATCTGGTGATGGTGTACATTTAAGTAGTGGAGAAATACACTTTATTGAAGAGAGCGCAGAATCTGGTGATAGCGTTGAATTAAGTAGTGGAGAAGTGCCTTACATTCAAGAGACATCTGGATCTGGCGATGGCGTAGAATTAAGTCGTGGAGAAGTGCACTATATTCAAGAGACATCTGGATCTGGTGATGGTGTGGAATTAGATAGTGAAGAAGTGCACTATATTCAGGAGACATCTGGATCCGGTGGTGGCAAGGAATTAAGTAATGAAGAGGTGCACTATATTGAAGAGTCGTCCGGATCTGATGATGACATGGAATTAAGTAGTGGAGAAGTGCCTTACATTCAAGAGATATCTGGATCTGGCTATGATGTGGAATTAATTAGTGGAGAAGTGCACTATATTCAAAAGACATCTGGATCTGGTGATGGTGTAAATTTAAGTAGTGGAGAAGTACACTTTATTCAAGAGGGCGCAGAATCTGGTGATAGCGTGGAATTAAGTAGTGGAGAAGTGCCTTACATTCAAGAGACATCTGGATCTGACGATGATGTGGAATTAATTAGTAGAGAAGTGCACTATATTCAAGAGACATCTGGATCTGGCGGTAGTATGGAATTAGGAAGTGGAGAAGTGCCTTACATTAACGAGACATCTGGATCTGATGATATCATAGAGTTAAGTAGTGGAGAAGTGCGTTATATTCAAGAGACATCTGGATCGGGTGATGATGTAGAATTAAGTAGCGGAGAAGTAAACTATATTCAAGAGACATCTGGATCTGGTGATGGTGTAAAATTAAGTAGTGGAGAAGTACACCTTATTCAAGAGAGCGAAGAATCTGGTGATAGCGTGGAATTAAGTAGTGGAGAAGTGCCTTACATTCAAGAGACACCTATATCTGGCGATGGTGTGGAATTAATTAGTGGAGAAGTGCACTATATTCAAGAGACATCTGGAGCTGGCGGTAGTATGGAATTAGGTAGTGGAGAAGTGCCTTACATTCACGAAACATCTGGATCTGGCGATGGCACAAACATAGGTAGTGGCATGAATGAAGAATATTCTACGCAGGCAAGCGGAGACACGGGTGCACCAACTGAACATAAAGAAGAAGGTATCCTATCATCTGGAGATATCGATTTAGCTTCTGGTGAAATGTCCAGCGGAGACGATGTACAGATTACAGCATATAATAAGTCTGAATTGTATGGTTCCAATTTAAAAAATGATCAATATGAAAACTTCTTAACATCTGGTGACGACGAATTAGACGCATACATATGGAACGTATCTATTGTAAACAAAGACACAAGTCCGAAAGAAGAAGTTGATACACTATGGACCGAAACAAAAGGCCAGGTTTCAGGTGACAGTGCAAAGGCAGTTATTGATTATACAGAGTTCAATATTGTGTCATCTGTTGATAAAGAGGATAATGAAAACATACCACACAAAAATGCCACAATTTCAGAAGAACTCAAAACAAACGAAAATAAAGGCATGCATATAGAAGTTTCAGAAGCTGGTGAACCGGTAGAAGGTTCGTCCTCATCTATGGAAACAACTGTACAACCATTTTTGGATTTCGGCGAAAAATTAGAAGAGCTTTCCTCAGGTTTAGAGAAAACTAGAGAGGATCTTATTTCAGAATCATCAGAAAATGTAGATGACATATCCACAAGTACAGATGAAATGGTATATGAACCTTTTTCTGGCTCAGGTGAAGAACCTTTTTCGGGCTCAGGGGAATTTTTGGAAGGCATGGTTTCAGATACGGTTAAAAAAGAAGCAGAATTTATTTCAGGATCAGGCGAAATCGTAGAATATGTGTCCTCAGGAGAAGATACAACTTTAAATGAAGACATGATTTCGGGTATAGATAAATCCGGTGTGCTGGAGGATGGCAGTGGGTCTGCCAGTAACCTAGATGAATTAGGATCAACTGAAGAGTTGTCATCGTTGTTAACAACTAGCTCGTCTGGTGATGATTGGGATGAATTCATACCTTATGAACCAGGAATAAAAACTGTTATTGATACTATCGGCGTAGAGAGCATTACAACCAAACCTTCTGCATCTGACACAAGCAGCGGTGACACGGTATTGAATGAACACTTACCGGAAGGGTCTGGTGACAATCACGGGAAATCAAATGAGGTATCAAGTAAGGAATCGACAGAGGGAAGCGGGTTATCAAATACGTTAGGTCCAGATGTGCATACAGAGAGTCCACATATAACCGCGTACGAGGATTTCATAACGACAACAGCTGTGGAAACGAAAGAAGAAAGTATTACCATCGAAGATCATGAAGAAAACATATTCAGTTCCGGTGAAGAATTCATACAATACATAACATCTCATCCCCAAAACTATAGTATTCAAATCGATTTGAGTGGCAGCGGTGAAACCGAGTTTAACATACATTCAAGTACCGATAGCACTACAATGTCGGATACAAATCTGGATAGTCAATCAGAGGAATCCGGAAGTGGTTTAATTGAAGATACAACGTCAATTATATTATTCATATACAAAGACAAAAACATTACGCAACGGCTTGAAGAAACAACTAAAATGTCAATCGATGAAAACATTGAATTAACTAAAGTACCACAGTACAACTCGACAGGAAGCACAAAAACAAACGAAACTTCAGAATATCCAGCTACAGAAAAAGATATCACTAGTAAAGGAGACCATGTTTACATGGAGACAGATATGACAATGAAAACACTTTATGATAAATCAGCAATTTACGAAAGTGAGATCGGCACATCTTCTGGTAAAGATACTTTTAGTCTATCTGAAAGTACACAGAAAGATACACCGCACACTGTAAGTCATGAGAGGTTTACCGATAATGCTACCATGTATTCCAGTACTGTACATCCAAGTACCAACAATCATACTTCCGAAAGTATTTATTATCCAAAACAAACTGAGATCAGAAAAACAGTGTATGATGACATCAAGGAAATAACTACTGAATCTATTGAAACAACACACGGAGATAGTATGCATAAATACACAACAGAAGCTTCTCATCGTTATATTATTGATAACGAAAGTTCCGAAATACAGGCAGTAACGGAGGGTCCCATTTTACATCAGCATACTGAAACTAAACAACGCGCAGCAATCCAGTCAACATCAGCTGGCACAACATTGGCGCACACTTATATCGTGGGTGAGTCGGAAAGCCAAGAAATAACAGAAACAAGTGAAATACATGATAGGGGACCTTTCAATCCTTGGCTAGCAGCGAGACAACACTTGGGAGTTCCTTACCCGACACAATCCATTCAACAAACTACTTACATTAAACCTAGGAACCCATGGTTAGCCGCAAGAATGCATTTGAGGAAATTGGAAGATAAAAGCAAAACAGAACGTCCAAAACAAACTACGGATGCACCAACTAGTCCAAAATATGTTTCACAATCAGATAAAGAAACAACAAACTCGACTTTATCACATTCCACATTTGTTACAACTAAGCCGCAAATAGTATCAGCATCATCAACTTCCTCACCAACAACAGCAGTAGTAGATTTGTCTGCGCCATCTTCATCAACAACTGAATCGCTTTCATCTTCTTTATTCGCATCCTTACCAACATCATCATCAACTTCAGTAACAACCACATTATCACAATCACCAAAACAACTATTGATAGCAACACTTACAAAATTATCCACACCGACATTAGCATCATCATCGCATTCATCTTCTGTTTCGACAAAATCTATATTTTCATCTTCGGTACTAGATTCTTCATCTTCGCATCTTTCAGTATTTTCAAAAGTAACAGAAACTTCTCCAAATACAATACCAACCGCAACAAATAAGTATGTAGTGCCAGTTCCGACTCTGGAAACTTTGACTTCCAATCAAACTGTCAAAATATCCACATCACTTCCCCTCTCTACCTCAGAAATAATTCCAACGTTACCACAAGCCAAAACATCTATAAGTAAGAAGACATTTACAACACAAGACTCCGCTGACGAAAGTTACTTGTCAAAATATACATCTGAAATAATAGCCAACGTGTCTACCTTAACAGTAACACATGAAAACGTCACAACTCCAACTTTATCATCATCATCATCATCATCATCATCATCATCATCATCATCATCAACATCATCATCATCATCATCATCATCACCACCTCCACCATCATCATCATCACCATCATCATCATCATCGTCATCATCATCGTCGTCACCATCGCTATCATCAACATCGTCTTCATCACCTCCACCATCATCATCATCATCATCATCATCATCATCATCATCATCAGCAACATCATCATCATCATCACCACCACCTCCACCATCACCATCATCATCATCATCGTCATCATCATCGTCGTCACCATCGCTATCATCAACATCATCTTCATCACCTCCACCATCATCTTCATCATTGTCATCATCTTCATCATCCTCATCTTCACCACCACCGCCTCCGTCATCATCATCATCATCATCATCGTCACCAACACCATCATCAGCAGCATCATCAACAAAAACAACAACTGAATCAGCTGAAGAAGGTAATAAAACGGAAGCTTATTCACTCTTTGCTACTGAAGGTATAATAAGAGCAACACGAGAAAAAACATCCTCATATTTAGCCTTAAAAACGACAACTTACAATGTTTCCGAAGTAACACAAGATACAAGCACAAATGACGTAATAACGTCTGCTCCTGACATAAGAAAGACAAAAGAATATACACCAAGATCTCCGACAAAGATATCTATATCAAAAGAAGATACAACACCAGAAAGCATAGCTTCATTAGTAACCGATGATGTTACAGTGTCTGGATACACTTCTGAAACTTCACATGAATTCAGTTCTGCTTCAACTACAACTGCAACTTCGTCGTTGATGCACTATTCTTTAATCCCAACAACATCTACATTAAGTTCCCCATCACAAACATCCACTTCAGCAACACTCCACATGCCAAAATCTTCAACGGAAATAATAACATCAACCCAGAGTCTAGAATCCATTTCTTCAACATCACGCATTGAACAATTAATCGATCTAAAGGAAAGTACTACTACTTCTTTTCCAAAAACTTTTTCGATGAAAACTATTTCACCACCTCCAATGATACCACTGATACCGACGTTTATTATGTCTACAACAGTTTCTCCAAAATCTACTTCCACTGCAACATCTGAAAAAGTAACTTCTCCCACTTCACCATCTACACAAACGACTATGTTTAATTCAACATCTACAGCAAAAGCTACTTCCACTACAACACCTTTACCGAAAACAACTTCAGCAACAACAACAACACCAGCAACTACTTATACTGCAACACCCACACCAAAACCAATTTCTTTGAAAACATTTACACCATTAATCTCTCCTACTACACCATTAACACCAATAACTACTACGTCTACAACAATTACACCGACGACTACATTACCTTCTACAAAATATACACCAATAACTACACCCATGAAATCATTTACACCAAATACTACATCTATTACACCATTTACACCAAATACCACCTCTACTACAACAACAACAACTAGACCAATAACTACTACTTCAACAAATACAACATATACGCCAGTAATTACTACGGCATCTCCATCAACATCTACTTCTACATTACCTTCTACAATATCTACACCAAAACGTAGTTTGTCTACAACATCTACACCAGCATCTACTTCTATGACAACATATACATTGCCACTTTCCACTTCTACATTACCTTCTACAACATCTGCATCAGCATTTACTTTTATGACACCAGACACATTGGCAATATCTACTTCAACAACATTGCCGCTAACGACGTATTCTACTACATCTTCTACAAAATCGAAAACAGGCATTACTTCCACATCAACTTCAACAACATCTACATCAAGCATTACTCCTGCTTCATATTCTACAACATATGCACCAATAGCTGCGTCTAAGCCATCTGCTACAACATCTACACCAAAATATATTTCTACATCGTCTACTATATCTTCACCCTTAACTACTTCTGTAACATTTTCTACACCATTTACACCAATAACAACTTCTACTTTATCTTCTACTATACATACATCAAGCAACACTTCTACTTCAACGCCTTTAATATCTAAACCAGTAATCCCTTCTACGTTATCTTCTAAAAAATATACAACAACCACTACTTCTTCAACAGTACAACCAATACCTTTATTCTCTTTATTTACCAAAATAGTTACTTCGACTACAACACCAACACAAACAACTATTTTTACAGAACCAGCTACACCGGAAATAACCAATTCAACTACAAAATCTACACCTACCTCGATTTCTTCTGCAACAGGTTCACAGATTACAGCACACTATTCTAGTTCAAAGGTATCTTTTTCAACCAGCTCAGTGGACAAACATAATGCTACAGTAATTGCGATATCGGAGACGTTTGACGAAGATGATATGTTCTGGTTCAGGCAACTTTTTACAGTCCTTCCAACAACTACTTCTACTTCATCTCATACAAAATATAAACCAATAACAACTTCACCATCTCATTCAATGTCTACACCAGTACCTAAACCTATGACACCTTCTTCAATATCTACAACAATTCCTTATGTTATATCACATTCTTCAACATCTACTCCAAAGATTACTTCTGCTTCATCTTCTACAATATCTACAGCAAACATTACTTCCACGTCATCGTCTTCTGTATCAACAACAAGCTCTACTTTTACTTCATCTTCTTCAATATCTACACCAATAACTTCTGAATCATCTTCTACTAAATATACGCCTATATTTGTTTCGACTTCAACTTTTACAAAATCTACACCAAGCATTACGTCTACGTCGTCTTCTTCATTAACTACAGCAAACCCTACTTCTACTTCATCAACAACATTTACATCAATAACTACATCTACGCCATCATCTTCAGTATATGTACCAACAGCTACGTCTACATCACCTTATTCAGTATCTACAACAAGCCCTACGTCTACGTCCTTTACAACATCTACATCAATACCTATTTCTACGTCATATACAACATCTACACCAGTAAAAAAGTCTACGTCATCTACAACATCTACACCAAAAACTACTTCTACGTCATCTGCAACATCTACACCAATAATTACGTCTACGTCATCTACAACATCTACACCAATATCTACTTCTACGTCATCTACAACATCTACACCAATAACTACTTCCACGTCATCTACAACATCCACACCACTAGCTACCTCTACGATATATTCTATACCATTTACACCAATAACTACTTCTACGTCATCTACAAAACCTACATCAAGCAATACTTCTACTTCAACGCCTTTAATATCTAAATCAGTAATCCCTTCTGCGTCATCTTCAACAAAATATACAGCAACCACTACTTATTCAACAGTACCACCAATACCTTCATCTATGTCCTCTTCTACAATGTTTACCAAAACAGTTACTTCGACTACAACACCAAGACAAACAACTATTTTTACAGAACCAGCTACACCGCAAATAGCAACTTTTACTACAAAATCTACACCTACCTCGATTTCTTCTGCAACAGGTTCACAAATAACAGCACAATATTCTAGTTCAAAGGCATCTTCTTCAACCAGCTCAGTGGACAGACTTAATGCTACAGTAATTGCGATATCAGAGACGTTTGACGAAGATGATATGATGTGGTTCAGGCAACTTTTTACAGTCCTTCCAACAACTACGTCTACTTCATCTCATACAAAATATAAACCAATAACAAGTCCTACATCATCGTCTACACCAGTACCTAAATATACGTCACCTTCTTCAATACCTTCAACAAATTCTTCTTTTATGTCACATTCTTCAACATCTACTCCAAACATTACTTCTGCTTCATCTTCTACAATATCTACAGCAAACATTACTTCTACGTCATCTTCTTCTGTATCAACAACAAGCTCTACTTTTACTCCTTCTTCTTCAATATCTACATCAATAACTTCTGAATCATCTTCTACTAAATATACACCTATAACTTATTCTACTTCAACTTTTACAAGATATGCACCAAGCATTACTTCCACATCATCTTCTACAACGTCTACACCAAGCATTACTTCCACATCATCTTCTACAACATCTACACCAAGCATAACTTCCACATCATCTTCTACGACGTCTACACCAAGCATTACTCCTACCTCAACTTATACAACATATGCACCAATAACTGCGACTAAGTCATCTGCTACAACATCTACACCAAAACCTATTTCTACATCATCTAATATATCTACACCCTTAACTACTTCTGCGTCATCTTCTACACCAGTTACCCCAATAACTACCTCTACGTCATCCTCTACTATACATACATCAAGCAATACTTCTTTTTCATCGTCTTTAATATCTAAACCAGTAATCCCTTCTGCGTCATATACACAATATACACCAACCACTACTTCTTCAACAGTACCACCAATACCTTCATCTATGTCCTCTTCTACAATATTTACCAAAACAGTTACTTCGACTACAACACCAACACAAACAACTATTTTTACAGAACCAGCTACACCGGAAATAAGAACTTTTACTTCAAAGCCTACCTCGATCTCGTCTTTTTCTGCAACAGGTTCACAAATAACAGCACAATATTCTAGTTCAAAGGCATCTTCTTCAACCAGCTCAGTGGACAGACTTAATGCTACAGTAATTGCGTTATCAGAGACGTTTGACGAAGATGATATGATGTGGTTCAGGCAACTTTTTACAGTCCTTCCAAAAACTACTACTACATCACCTACTTCTTCAGTATCTACACCAAGCCCTACGTCTACGTCATCTACAACATCTACACCAATAACTAAGTCTACGTCATCTACAACATCTACACCAGTAACAAAGTCTACGTCATCTACAACATCTACATCAATACCTAAATCTACGTCATCTACAACATCTACACCAGTAACAAAGTCTACGTCATCTACAACATCTACATCAATACCTAAATCTACGTCATCTACAACATCTACACCAGTAACAAAGTCTACGTCATCTACAACATCTACATCAATACCTAAATCTACGTCATCTACAACATCTACACCAGTAACAAAATCTACGTCATCTACAACATCTACACCAGTAACAAAGTCTACGTCATCTACAACATCTACACCAATAACTACGTCTACGTCATCTACAACATCTACACCAGTAACAAAGTCTACGTCATCTACAACATCTACACCAATAACTACTTCTACGTCAACTACAACATCTACACCAATAACTACGTCTACGTCACCTACAACATCTACACCAATAACAACGTCTACGTCACCTACAACATCTACACCAATAACTACGTCTACGTCATCTACAACATCTACACCAATAACTACTTCTACGTCATCCACAACATCTATACCAATAACTACTTCTACGGCATCTACAACATCTACACAAACACCTACGTCTACGTCATCTACACCAATAACTACTTCTACGTCATCTACAACATCTACACCAATTACTACTTCTACGGCATCTACAACATCTACACCAATAACAACTTCTACGTCATCTACAACATCTACACCAATAACTTCTTCTACGTCATCTACAACATATACACCAGTAACAAAGTCTACGTCATCTACAACATCTACACCAATAACTACTTCTACGTCATCTACAACATCTACACCAATAACTACGTCTACGTCATCTACAACATCTACACCAATAACTACTTCTACGTCATCTACAACGTCTACACCAATATCTACTTCTACGTCATCTACAACATCTACACCAATAACTACTTCTACGTCATCTACAACATCTACAACTATAACTACTTCTACGTCATCTGCAACATCTACACTACTAGCTACGTCTACGTCATCATCTACAATATTTGCAACCAGACCTACTTCTACGTTATCTAGAATAACATCTACACCAATAACTACTACGCCGTCTCCTCCTAAATATACAACAAGCATAACGTCTACTTCGTCTTC
The DNA here is from genome assembly GCA_037043455.1 of Cyrtodaria siliqua. Taxonomy (NCBI): domain Eukaryota; kingdom Metazoa; phylum Mollusca; class Bivalvia; order Adapedonta; family Hiatellidae; genus Cyrtodaria; species Cyrtodaria siliqua. The sequence continues at coordinate 60,864 of JAWPHD010001354.1, forward strand.
TGCAACATCTACACAAAAACCTACTTCTTTGTCATCTTCTACTCTATTTACACCATTAGATACTTCTTCAACAATATCTACACTAGTAACTATTTTAACGGCACCAGTGACACCGGAAAGAACAACGTTTACTACAACATCTGCACCCATTACTACGTCCAGTACAACATCTACACATATCACTTTTTCTTCCCCAACATCTAAACCAACAATAGCAAAATATACTCTTTCACTAGCAGTCGCTACACCCAGCATAGTTGAAAAACATAATTCTACAGTTATTACGATATCAGAGACGTTTGACGAAGATTACATATCCTGGTTCGGGCAACTGTATACTGTCCTTACGACAACATTATCTTCTTTAATCACTGATTCTGTAACACAAACGCCTGCAAAACTGATTTTAAGTTCTAAACCCTCAAACATACACCCAATAACTTCATTGCATCCACCTATTACACCATTTACAACTGATTCTATTGCAACATCCAGTAAATTAACTGAAGTACCTCCACGTGTGTTCTCTGTTCCAATTACAAAATATTCCTCAAGTAGAATATCATCTACACCATTTCCTACCACAAGAAAGATAACTGAACGCGCTAAAGTTACATCCTCTACTCGGATTCCGAGTATGACAGTTACCAGTGATTCTACTCAGTCTCCGCCAAATATTCTCTCCGCAACAATTGTTATGAGAGTATTTAAAGAGAAATCCGGTACGACACCTGAATCACCAATTGTTTCATCATTTGCACCCACAACACCGAAGTTATCAATGATACGACACAGTATAGATCTGACGGCAAACAACACATTTCCTAACCCTAGAAAGGAGACGTATGAATATATACGAAACAAAAACATCACTCGGGGAAAAGCAACGTTGACCTTCAAGCGAATTAAAGTTGTTGTAATCCAAGCCGCACAGGAAGGTAAGCGTGTAGTTTTGCACACGTACCAGAGAGTAAAAGACATCGCAACCACGGTGACCGTAACAACGTACCGGAGATCAAAAGTGTTACTGGAAATTGCGCTAAAACGAATAGAGCGACTGTGGCAGTACTGTAAAACAGGCGTAGGCCATTACATTGTTAAACCTTTATTGAATGCAAGGGTGTATGTAAAACATAGGTTTGAGTCAACCTACGCCAGGCTAGGAGAGATGTTTGAGAGAGGGAAGGTGATACTACGAACTACTGGGGACAATGTACAGGAGGGAACGAATACGTATTTTGAAAATCTAGCTCAGTATTATACAGATGTTTATAGACATTATTCAACTGAAGTGAGAGACATTTTTGAATCACTGAAGATCCCAAACAGTTGAAGACAATAGAAAGTTTAGGTATTAATTGGTGTTTCTTAATGGTGTAAATAAACGTGGACCACAGTTTAATGTACGATTTACACCCACCATAGCAGATAATGAACAAATGTGAAGATTTATAAAGTTGGGTATAAATAATAACAAATATTGACTTATTGGTGATGTGCTTCAATTAAGAAAAAGCAATGCTTTAAAGCTGTACTTGAATCGCATGCTTCTTTGTGTGTGTGACTTGTGTGACTATACTTTCATTTTCAACAAATTATGGCGGATTCGGACCATGTATTGTTACGTCTCTAATTTAAAAATCCCAATGTTAATGCACAACATGATAAGCAAGCGTTATAGACAATGGGTAGTGCACATCGTACCTTGTAACTTTCACATCCTCTCATTAGTTACAACTTTCCGAGATGTTGAGATATTTAGTAGGTGAAATTAAAGGAGTTTACTCGGACTTTATCCTCAATTTCTATATAAAAATCAAAATTAATATTAGACTATAGTTTAAATTAGATGTAGACATTTTAGTGTTTTAAAATCAGACAGCACTAAAAGAAGATGCGTAGCTGTACACAAAAAATAAAGTTTTTAATACAATACGATATACACCGAGTTTACGCCCTACCAGAATGTGGAGATGTTTTATTTTATTGATCGACACTGACTGGTCAAATTATGTTGATGATGTCATGTGAAAGTTGTGGCTATACAGGTAGCATATATGTATATATATATTTAGAAAGGTGTGCCACTCTCGGGATTCGAAAACGCACACTTCCGATTTACAGGCACTCTCGCTACTACGTGTGTGTGTGCGCTAGTCAGTGCTTTATGCATATTTAGTGTTAGAAATTATATTATCAACACATATCTATGGCGTGGTTATCAACAGTGAATAAGAGCGTACGGTCCCTGGTTCGAATCTCGCCTGGAAAACATTTGTATGAGCTATTTTCGATTTTTTTTAATCGATATTATAGCAAGGCTGAATAACAATATGATATTACACGCATGGATTTGTGACTTCAAATGTGTCACTTTTAGTAATAAAAGTCTTTGCTATTTGCGTCTTTTTTGAAAACGGGTACTGTTATTTCGAAATTGTTACAATCAAATGTATGTAAGAGCAAGAGCATGCAAATGCACAACGTTTTACGATTGTAGTTTTTAATATGAACTTAGACTTCAGATATCATTATTTGTTACCTTACCGCCTTTAAAGGGACAAATGGCTATCTTGATTTTTTAAAAACTCACGGATTCCCGTTACTTGCATTTGTTTAGTCATTAATATTAATTATACGAATAGTATAAAAGCAAATTGTTTTAGAATATTATCAACGTTTGATAATATTGCACCAATAATATACTTAAAACTGTAGTAAAATAAGATAGCATTGTATATCAGTCAACAAGATTACCTTGTATATCAGTCATCTTTTATTTTATTATATACAAGCAGGTTTAAAGTCAAAAATACTGCATACATAAACCAAGACGCTACTTTTATTCTTTGATAAACATTTCAAGACTACCGTGTGTCCCTTTAAAAACAAGATAACCGTGTGTCCCTTTAAAAACCGAGCATGGTTGCAGGTGCTACTTGAGTAGTGGCAAAACCAATGACTCTGACTCCAGCGAAAAATGGAGTGTTTACAAGAGAATTTGCAGCAACTCTGCAGTTCTGCAGGTGAGAAGGTTCTAGGCATATTTGCGTATTTGTTTCTAGATGTAAATGGAGAGTGAGCATGGAATGTTCATTTCTGTTGGCGCCATTTAATTATTTTGTGTTGGTGCGCCGTGAAACCTCAATTCAACAATTCAACAATTCAACATGCTAATGCTTGATAAATACTTCAAGATTTCCCAAGATATTTCGAAGAAATCAGTGTTTTTTGTAATAGGAATGCTAAGGCAATTATGTTGTTATTTGTATTTGTTTTACCGATTTTGTTCAGCAAAAATGTAGGGTAGAAGGAGGGTAATGTAATAAAATAAAAGAAATATATGTTTCCTTTTTTAATAGATATAATTGTCGAGGTAATATATATTAGGATAATGAAGTTCGTTTCTGTGTGTATAAAATTCAAACCTTTTGCAATAGGGGAAATACTTCCCCACCACCCCACCCACCCAACACACACATCACATTTTTGCCAAATGTTAGGGCAGGAGAGTAAAACGCTGGCCTAATTGTGAATATACAACTTTTTTACACCTTTTATAGGACACCTTTTATAGGAAATGTTTGTCTATGATTTGTTTGCACTGTTTTATAGTATGTGTATTGAATTGCAACTTCAAACAATTTCAGAGTGTCTTTCTACTCCTTTTCCTTCATGTTTTTTGTGTAATAACATTTCGATTGTACTAGGTAAGGCCAACCTAAACTGAATACTTGTCTAATGGTCGTGTATCAATACTGCTTGAGTTAATCTAAAGGAGATGTGATAACGAAACGTTTCTAAATCTGTGTATGAAGACATTGTTAATAAATCATTTCTTTTACACTGTGTGATTGCGTTTGTATTTTTTGTATCAGTCCACAATAGGTCTAAGTCGTTTTTAGCTCTACTGGCCAAAGGCCAGGCGAGCTTATGCGATCACTTTTCGTCCGTCGTCCGTCTGTCTGTCAGCAATTTTATAAAATCTACATCTCCTCTGAAACCGCTTGAAGGATTTTGATGAAACTTCATCACAATGTTACTTGGGAGGGCCCCTCTCAGATTTGTGTTTTTCAATGACGCCAGTCATCCAAGATGGCCACCATGGCTTAAACTAGGTCATTTAAGGAAATTTCAATTGACATCTCCTATGAAACCACTTATTCCATTATTGGGAAATACCATAAATATGTTGCTTGGGTTGGCCTCTATCAAGTTTGTGTTTTTCGTTATCGTCGAATAATCAAAATGGCCACCACGGCGACCCGAAGTTTACATAGGGTTATATAGGTAAAGGTTGAAAATAACATTTTCTCTGAAACCGCTTAAAGGATTTTGATGAAACTTAATCACCATGATATTTGGGATAGTCCCTGTCAGATTTGTGTTTTTCGCGGCCGCCAGTCATCCAAGATGGCCGCCATGTCTAAAATTATGTCAAATTTAAGGAAACTTAATCACAATGATCTTTGGGATAGTCCTCCTCAGATTTATGTTTTTCGCGGCCGTCAGTCATCCACAATGGCTACCATGGCTAAAATTAGGTCAAATTTAAAGAGATTGCAAACGACATCTCGTCCGAAACCACTTAATCCATTCCAGTGAAATAGCATATACATGTTGGGTTGGCCTCTATCAAATTTGTGTTTTTTGTTATCGTCGAATAATCAAAATGGCCGCCACGACGACCCAAAGTTTACATAGAGTTATATGGGAAAAGGTTAATATGAAATCTTCTCCGAAACCTTTTGAAGGATTTTGTTGAAACTTTATCACAATGGTTGGCGTCTATTTTTTTTGTTTTCATGCAATAATCAAAATGGCCGCCGTGGCGACCCAAAGTTAATATAGGAAAAGGCTAAATATGACATCTTTACATAGTAGAGCGTCTACAGGCCCTCTTGGACCTCTTGTTTTTAAAAAGTTTGGTCTTAGGAGCGTTCCATTGTATTGCCAGAAACATCCAATAAGGAGACAGAATGAGGCAGAATGAGTACGATTTGTTTTATATAAAAACCCTCTTTAAGATAATAACACAACTTTAAAGGGACAAACGGCAATTTTGAAAGTGTTTACATGTGTACATTAATCACTGAAATTAGCGTCTTGATTTATTAATCCAGCATATCATTTTTCATTCAAATTAAACAGTTTTGCGGGTTTAAGTTGTATTAAGATTGGCTTGTATATCAACCAACTGGAATACCTTGTATATCAACCAACTGGAATACCTTGTATATCAACCAATAAGATTGTCCTGTATATCAACCAACTGGAATACCTTGTATATCAGTCAACAAGACTGTCTTGTATATCAGCCAAAACGAGGTTGCTATGGATATCAGTTGACATGATTGTCTTGTATATCAACTAACAATATTGCCTGGTGTATCAGTCAACAAGATTGCCATGTACATGTATAAGAAAACAACTGAAATACCTTGTATATCAGTCAACAAGACTCCTTGTATATCAGCCAATACAAGGTTGCTATGTATATCAGTCGACATGATTGTCTTGTATATTAACCAACAAAATTGCCTTGTATAAGAAAACAACAGGATTGCCTTGTATATCAGTCAACATGATTGCCTTGTATATCAGCCAATGACATTACCTTGTATATCAGTCAACGTGATTGCCCTGTATATAAGTCAACAAGACTGCCTTGTAAATCAGTCAATAACATTAACTTGTATATCAGTGAACAATATTGCCTTGTATATCAGTCAACAAGATTGCCTTGTATATCAGTGAACATGATTGCCTTGTATATCACTCAACACGATTGCTTTGTATATCACTCAACATGATTTGTATCAGCCAACAAGATTGCCTTGCGTATCAGTCAACAAGATTATCTTGTATATCAGTCAACAGGATTGCCTTGTGTATCAACCAGCAAGATTGCCTTGCATATCAGTCAACACGATTATCTTGTATAAGAAAACAACAGGATTGCCTTGTATATCAGTCAACATGATTGCCTTGTATATCAGCCAATGACATTACCTTGTATATCAGTCAACATGATTGCCCTATATATAAGTCAACAAGACTGCCTTGTAAATCAGTCAATAATATTAACTTGTATATCAGTGAACAATATTGCCTTGTATATCAATGAACACGATTGCCTTGTATATCAGTCAACATGATTTGTATCAGCCAACAAGATTGCCTTGCGTATCAGTCAACAAGATTATCTTGTATATCAGTCAACAGGATTGCCTTGTGTATCAACCAACAAGATTGCCATGCATATCAGTCAACACGATTATCTTGTATATCTACCAACAAGATTGCCTTGTGTAACAGTCAACAAGATTATCTTGTATATCAACCAACAAGATTGCCTTGTGTATCAGCCAACAAGATTGCCTTGTTTATCAGCCAACACGATTACATTGTATATCAACCAACAAGATTACCTTGACTTACTTGTATATCAGTCAACAAGATTGCCTTGAATAAAGAGTATACAAGATTGCCTTGTGTATCAGCCAACAAGATTACTTGTGTATCAACCAACAAGATTGCCTTGTATATCAACGAACTAGATTGCCTTATGTATCGGTCAACAAGATTACCTTGTATGTCAGTCAACAATACTATCTTGTATACCAACCAACAAGATTACCTTGTGTATCAGTCAACAAGATTATCTTGTGCATCAACCAACACGATTGCTTTGTATATCAACCAACAAGATGACCTTGTGTATCAGTCAACAAGATTGCCTTGTATATCAACCAACAATATTGCCTTGTATATCAACCATTAAGATTGCATTGTGTATCAGCCAACAAGATTGCCTTGTATATCAACCAACAAGATTGCCTTGTGTATCAGCCAACAAGATTGCCTTGTGTATCAACCAACAAGATTGGCTTGTATATCAACCAACACGATTGCCTTGTGTATCAGTCAACACGATTGTCTTGTGTATCAGTTAACATGATTACCTTGTGTATCAGTCAACAAGATTGCCTTGTATATCGGCCAACAACATCGATTGGCTTGTATATCAACCAATACGATTGCCTTGTGTTTCAGCCAACAAGATTGCCTTGTATATCGGTCAACAAGATTGGCTTGTATATCAACCAACAAGATTGCCTTGTATATATCAACCAACAAGATTGCTTTGTGTATCAGCAAACAAGATTGCCTTGTATATCAGCTGACAAGGTTGCCTTGTATATCAGCCAACAAGATTGCCTTGTGTATCAGCCAACAAGGTTGCCTTGTATATCAGCCAACAAGATTGCCTTGTACATATCAACCAACAAGATTGCCTTGTGTATCAGCCAACAAGATTGCTGTGTATATCGGTCAACAAGATTGGCTTGTATATCAACCAACAAGATTGCCTTGTATATATCACCCAACAAGATTGCCTTGTGTATCAGCCAACAAGATTGCCTCGTATATCAGCCGACAAGGTTGCCTTGTGTATCAGCCAACAAGATTGCCTTGTGTATCAGCCGACAAGGTTGCCTTGTGTATCAGCCAACAAGATTGCCTTGTCCATATCAACCAACAAGATTGCCTTGTGTATCAGCCAACAAGATTGCCTTGTATATCGGTCAACAAGAATGGCTTGTATATCAACCAACAAGATTGCCTTGTACATATCAACCAACAAGATTGCCTTGTGTATCAGCCAACAAGATTGCCTTGTATACGAGTATACAAGATTGCCTTGTGTATCAGCCAACAAGATTACTTGTGTATCAACCAACAAGATTGCCTTGTATATCAACGAACAAGATTGCCTTATGTATCGGTCAACAAGATTACCTTGTATGTCAGTCAACAATACTATCTTGTATATCAACCAACAAGATTACCTTGTTTATCAGTCAACAAGATTATCTTGTGCATCAACCAACAAGATTGCTTTGTATATCAACCAACAAGATGACCTTGTGTATCAGTCAACAAGATTGCCTTGTATATCAACCAACAAGATTGCCTTGTATATCAACCATTAAGATTGCCTTGTGTATCAGCCAACAAGATTGCCTTGTATATCAACCAACAAGATTGCCTTGTGTATCAGCCAACAAGATTGCCTAGTGTATCAACCAACAAGAATGGCTTGTATATCAACCAACACGATTGCCTTGTGTATCAGTCATCACGATTGTCTTGTGTATCAGTTAACATGATTACCTTGTGTATCAGTAAACAAGATTGCCTTGTATATCGGCCAACAACATCGATTGGCTTGTATATCAACCAACACGATTGCCTTGTGTATCAGCCAACAAGATTGCCTTGTATACCGGTCAACAAGATTGGCTTGTATATCAACCAACAAGATTGCCTTGTATATATCAACCAACAAGATTGCTTTGTGTATCAACAAACAAGATTTCCTTGTATATCAGCTGACAAGGTTGCCTTGTATATCAGCCAACAAGATTGCCTTGTGTATCAGCCAACAAGATTGCCTTGTATATCAGCCAACAAGATTGCCTTGTACATATCAACCAACAAGATTGCCTTGTGTATCAGCCAACAAGATTGCTGTGTATATCGGTCAACAAGATTGGCTTGTATATCAACCAACAAGATTGCCCTGTATATATCAACCAACAAGATTGCCTTGTGTATCAGCCAACAAGATTGCCTTGTATATCAGCCGACAAGGTTGCCTTGTGTATCAGCCAACAAGATTGCCTTGTGTATCAGCCGACAAGGTTGCCTTGTGTATCAGCCAACAAGATTGCCTTGTCCATATCAACCAACAAGATTGCCTTCTGTATCAGCCAACAAGATTGCCTTGTATATCGGTCAACAAGAATGGCTTGTATATCAACCAACAAGATTGCCTTGTACATATCAACCAACAAGATTGCCTTGTGTATCAGCCAACAAGATTGCCTTGTATATCGGTCAACAAGATTGGCTTGTATATCAACCCACAAGATTGCCTTGTATATATCAACCAACAAGATTGCCTTGTGTATCAGCAAACAAGATTGCCTTGTGTATCAGCCGACAAGATTGCCTTGTGTATCAGCCGACAAGATTGCTGTGTGTATCAGCCGACAAGGTTGCCTTGTGTATCAGCCGACAAGATTGCCTTGTGTATCAGCCGACAAGATTGCCTTGTATATATCAACCGACAAGATTGCCTTGTGTATCAGCCGACAAGGTTGCCTTGTGTATCAGCCGACAAGATTGCCTTGTGTATCGGTCGACAAGATTGGCTTGTATATCAACCAACAAGATTGCCTTGTATATATGAACCAACAAGATTGCCTTGAGTATCAGCAAACAAGATTGCCTTGTGTATCAGCCGACAAGATTGCCTTGTGTTTCAGCCGACAAGATTGCCTTGTGTATCAGCCAACAAGATTGCCTTGTATATATCAACCAACAAGATTGCCTTGTGTATCAGCCAACAAGATTGCCTTGTGTATCAGCCGACAAGGTTGCCTTGTGTATCAGCCGACAAGATTGCCTTGTGTATCAGCCGACAAGGTTGCCTTGTGTATCAGCCAACAAGATTGCCTTGTCCATATCAACCAACAAGATTGCCTTGTGTATCAGCCAACAAGATTGCCTTGTATATCGGTCAACAAGAATGGCTTGTATATCAACCAACAAGATTGCCTTGTACATATCAACCAACAAGATTGCCTTGTGTATCAGCCAACAAGATTGCCTTGTATATCGGTCAACAAGATTGGCTTGTATATCAACCAACAAGATTGCCTTGTATATATCAACCAACAAGATTGCCTTGTGTATCAGCAAACAAGATTGCCTTGTGTATCAGCCGACAAGATTGCCTTGTGTATCAGCCAACAAGATTGCCGTGTGTATCAGCCGACAAGGTTGCCTTGTGTATCAGCCGACAAGGTTGCCTTGTGTATCAGCCGACAAGATTGCCTTGTATATATCAACCGACAAGATTGCCTTGTGTATCAGCCGACAAGGTTGCCTTGTGTATCAGCCGACAAGATTGCCTTGTGTATCGGTCGACAAGATTGGCTTGTATATCAACCAACAAGATTGCCTTGTATATATGAACCAACAAGATTGCCTTGAGTATCAGCAAACAAGATTGCCTTGTGTATCAGCCGACAAGATTGCCTTGTGTTTCAGCCGACAAGATTGCCTTGTGTATCAGCCGACAAGATTGCCTTGTATATATCAACCAACAAGATTGCCTTGTGTATCAGCAAACAAGATTGCCTTGTGTATCAGCCGACAAGGTTGCCTTGTGTATCAGCCAACAAGATTGCCTTGTGTATCAGCCAACAAGATTGCCTTGTGTATCAGCCGACAAGGTTGCCTTGTGTATCAGCCGACAAGATTGCCATGTGTATCAGCCGGAACAGTTGCCTTGTATATATCAGCCAACAAGATTGCCTTGTGTATCAGCAAACAAGATTGCCTTGTGTATCAACCGACAAGGTTGCCTTGTGTATCAGCCGACAAGGTTGCCTTGTGTATCAGCCGACAAGATTGCCTTGTGTATCAGCCGACAAGATTGCCTTGTGTATCAGCCGACAAGATTGCCTTGTATATATCAACCAACAAGATTGCCTTGTGTATCAGCAAACAAGATTGCCTTGTGTATCAGCCGACAAGGTTGCCTTGTGTATCAGCCGACAAGATTGCCTTGTGTATCAGCCAACAAGATTGCCTTGTGTATCAGCCGACAAGGTTGCCTTGTGTATCAGCCGACAAGATTGCCATGTGTATCAGCCGGAACAGTTGCCTTGTATATATCAGCCAACAAGATTGCCTTGTGTATCAGCAAACAAGATTGCCTTGTGTATCAACCGACAAGGTTGCCTTGTGTATCAGCCGACAAGGTTGCCTTGTGTATCAGCCAACAAGATTGCCTTGTGTATCAGCCGATAAGGTTGCCTTGTGTATCAACCGACAAGATTGGCATGTGTATCAGCCAACAAGATTGCCTTGTATATATCAGCCAACAAGATTGCCTTGTGTATCAGCCGACAAGGTTGCCTTGTGTATCAACCGACAAGATTGCCTTGTGTATCAGCCAACAAGATTGCCTTGTATATATCAACCAACAAGATTGCCTTGTGTATCAACCAACAAGATTGCCTTGTGTATCAGTCAACACGAATGTCTTGAGTATCAGCCGACAAGGTTGGCTTGCATATCAACCAACAAGATTGCCTTGTGTATCAGCAAACAAGATTGCCTTGTGTATCAACCAACAAGATTGCCTTGTGTATCAGCCAACAAGGTTGGCTTGTATATCAACCAACAAGATTGCCTTGTGTATCAGCAAACAAGATTGCCTTGTGTATCAGCCGACAAGGTTGGCTTGTATATCAGCCGACAAGGTTGGCTTGTATATCAACCGACAAGACTGCCTTGTGTATCAGCAAACAAGATTGCCTTGTGTATCAGCCGACAAGGCTGGCTTGTATATCAACCAACAAGATTGCCTTGTGTATCAGCAAACAAGATTGCCTTGTGTACCAGCCAACACGATTGCCTTGTATATCAGTCATCATGATTGCCTTGTATATCAGTCAACAAGATTGCCTTGTACATATCAACCAACAATATTGTTACTGAACTTACTACCTATAACACGGATCAATAAAACATGGTAAGGCTACATCTTAACAATATCTTTATTCTTTATACAGACATATATATAAAAACACATATAAAATTGGAATTATTTGGCATTCATATACAATACATAGAAGCACAAACTGAACACAATTATTTGTATTCTAGAACACAGAAACAATACTAGAAAATGATATAGATGTGTGGCACATTCGTAAATAAGATGTTTATTATGTTATGTATATAAACTTGGTATGAAAATCACAAGAAAGTATTAAACAAGACCCCATTTTGTCTATGTATTTAAATGGGCTAGAAATCCTGTTTTCAATAAATGAACATGTTTCACACAAGGAATTAAAACACTGTAAATAATTATCAATATATATCTATATCTTTTAAATAAGTGTTTTTTTCCTATTACATGTTAGAACTTGGTGGGGTTTTAAAGGGACAATGTCCGTCACTTAGGAGCTCATAAAACACACACTAATTGTTCACAAACATTTCACACTAAACATTATTGAATATTTACTAATTAAAATGGCGGAATTCAATCGCGGTACAAAAAAAATTAAAATGTTTCATGCGTTTGAACTCGCAGCCCAAACTAAAATTACATTCGCAGTACCCGTAATAATAGCGAGCGTGCAATAGTCGAAGACATCGCTCCCGACTGAGCTAAGCGTATTACGCAATACATACTAAGTAGAAAACCTAATGTGCAAATTGAAGTCACATGATCGCAGAAAAGGTAAATATTAATTAAAACTTTTTTTTTCAAACTCACAAATGTATTGTTACATACTTCTTAGGGTCTGTGCTCATGTTTTCATGTATACATTTCACTGAATAAAAGTCAGACAGTTATTTGGTTACCCTCAATATCTGCTTACTTACGGACAGTGTCCCTTTAAGTTCAGTTCAATAAAACAATGACCAGGTGTGTATGTGTTTATAGTCCGCCTCTGTTGCAGGTTGACAATATTCACGGTCATCCTCACAGGAATGTAACAGTTATATATTATTTTAGAACACAATATTCATTGTGATTCCCTCTGCCAGTTTAGAGTGCGGATTCATGAAAGTGACATAATTAAACTCATTTTTTATATAGAATTCATAAAGTATTAAACATGTGTATGCTTGTTTTAAGATAGACTTAGTCTAAACTAACATTTATACTAGACCACTCTTACAAGTATTCCAATTTTAAATGCTATTCTAACACGACCTGCACATATAGACAAAGAAGAGACAACTGTATGTTATTCTACAATAAAATACAGCTGTTCCATTAATTCCCCGCATATTTATCATCCGTTGGAAGCTCCACGTTACATGACGTCACTTGGTAAATATACGTCACAAAGACAAACTTAACAGTAATTTTAATGAAATGTTAATTACAACAAACTTGCCATGCTCCCACCCCACACGATAGAACCCATCATATGCATCAGTACATATACATTTAATAAGCATCTTGAACAAGCTGAGAACATTTGACGTCATACAGCGCAAGCTATATGACGTAAGCATTGACTTAATTGTTTGCCTCGTGACAACCAGTGTATTTAAGCATATTATACCGCGCAGAACTTTGCATAGTGGGGTCGCCCAATGGAACAGCCTGTAAATATAGCAGCCTGACTACCTTGACCTCCGAGATAATATACAGTGCCCCCACAATAGCGGCGTAAGCAATGGGGTTATTGTTGTGTTAGAATAGAAATAATTAATATGTACCTGTATTTTATCGATGAATAAAATACAATTTAGTCGTTCGGATGCGAGTAATTAAATCACTCGTTCTAACGCATTCGTGATTTAATTACACTCGTGATTTAATTACTACGGATCCAAACTCCTTACTGTATTTTATTCACTGATAAAACACAGGTGCATATTTATTATTTCTTAAAAAATATATTTATTTTCCGCATAATTTGCTGAAATTTTGAACACGTTATTTAAAGCGGTGACTAAATGTAATCCGATTATCAAATTGATTACTTAGTATCAATTGTCTTTGATGAATCGTTTAACAATATGTTGATGACTTTTCATACTATTTTTTTGTCCAAATAGTATATTCTATTTACAAGATTTTATATCTTATAAGTCCGTAAATCAAGAAAATCGGCAGAACCGATGAATGCTCCCCGAAAAGCATCCTCAATTTATTGTATGGCTGTGTATCACCCAGCAGTATTCAATTTGTAGTTTTATATCGTTCATGTGTTCTGAACATGCTATCATTGCCCTCTATCATTGTGTTAAGTTTAATTGCAGTCCCATAAGAAAATGTTATTCTCCGGGCAAGAATTCTAAGCATAACATTATAAAGGGCAATAACTCTAATTTGAATGAAGATAGAGTTACGTTTCTTGCACTCTGCACTTCCTCTCATTGTCCTCTATCATTGAGTGAAGTTTCACTGCAGTCCCGTAAGTAGTTTTGAAGTTATGCTCCAGATAAGAATGGGACTGACGCATGGCAGAGGCGACTGTTTCTGACGAAAATTTCTGGCAGTTTAATAAAATGTAACCGGGGTACTTATTTGTGCCGTTTAGTGTATATATAATAGTCCTAGTTTGCAACATCAGTAAGCATCAGAAATAGTGTGATTGATTTTAAACACATCATGTATCTAACAAGATAAAAACAGCAAATTGTTGCTTTTTTCAACAGATACCAACAAATCAAAGAAATCTGACATCACATACATGCAAAGTCATTATTTTTAAGTGCATCAGATTTTGGTTTAAGGAATATCAATAATAATTTGTGTTTCGCACAATTATTTTCACTGATACAATGATCACTTGTTATTGATACAATTATCATATTTCGGATCAAACTTGCTAAGATTTAGTAAATATATCATGTATTACTTTTGTACATAAACTTGAAGTTTACATATTTTTGTTAAACTTAAAAAAAAAAAGGCAATTAATTTAGAAGTTGATTAAAAATGTCACTTTTACATTTTTACATATAGTCAATTTCCAAGTTCGGATTATTTCAGCACTATAATTGAGGAAATCAGGACCAAAAAAATAATTGAATTGAATTTTAAGGTGCACCAACACATGAAAGGTTATATGGCGCCTAACAGGCATGAACATGCCAGGCTCATCCTCCATGTACATCGAGATAAAATATGGAGAATGGGCCTAGGACCTTCTTACCCTGAACTGCAGAGTTGCTGCAAATTCTATTGTAGACACTCCATTTACGCTGGAGCCACGTTTATTTTTTTTCTGCCACTGCTCTTAGTGTGAGCGAGATGGCACCTGAAACAATGCAACGATCATGATGAAGACATAAGCATGAACAAAAAATGACAAAATGAATATGAATGTTGGGGTTCCTACCCCTTTGCAGTGGTTGTATACTACCCCGGCAACCACACGGGGACCAAAAAAATAATTAGCAGTGCAAAACAGCATTAAAAAGGTACAATTATAATTTAAAAATGGCAATTTTTTCAGTAAAAAGCAACGAGATTATTACATTAACTCTTTAAAAACATCAGATTGCAGATGTATTTAGGCAGTAAAATTCCATATGACATGAAAGCTGATATGCAGACCTGGACAAAATACAAACATTAAAACTTATGTCACAGGGACTGTTGGAAATTTTAAATGGACACATGATTAAACCTGCCTGCATATAATTACACAACAAGAGGTCAATGACCTTGAAGCTCTACTGATTGATTTTGATTTCAGGAAGTAGTCGCTACAGACTTGTTTTTTGAAAATCTATTTTTAACCGTGGCGGCCATCTTGAATTTCCGGCCGACCTGAAATTTTGCTAAGATCAATAAGACATTAAGAGCAACATTCCTGTGAAGTTTCAAAGAAGTAGTCGCTACAAGTTTTCATTATATAACTCTATGTAAACAAAGCAGCCATGTTTAAGGTCAAATCAAAACGATTTTCGACAAGGACCAACATCATGTCATACTGATCATTTTAGAAAAAGTCCCATATCAATATCTCTTATTGTTTTGAAGAAGTAGTCGCTACAAACTTATTTATTTTAAATCTATTTTTAGCTGTGGCGGCCATCTTGAATTTCCGGCCGACCTGAAATTTTTCAAGGATCAACTAGACATCAAGTGCAACATTCCTGTGAAGTTTCATGAACATCCGTCAAGTAGTTTCAGAGGAGTAGTCGCTACAAGTTTTTACTATATAACTCTATGTAACCAAAGATGGCCACTGGCAGCCATGTTTAACATCGAATCAAAATAATTTTCCACAAGGATCTACATCATGTCATGCTGATCGTTTTAGAAAAAGTCCCATATCAATATCACTTATAGTTTTCAAGAAGTAGTCGCTACAAACTTATTTTTTAAAAATCTATTTTTAGCTGTGACGGCCATCTTGAATTTCCGGCCGACCTGAAATTTTGATAGGATCAATAAGACATCAAGAGCAACATTCCTGTAAAGTTTCATGACAATCCGCCAAGTAGTTTCAGAGGAGTAGTCGCTACAGGTGTACCGGAAGTAAATCACTATGGTATTCATGCCTGGTGTAGTCGAAAGGAGTTCCCAAATATATAATCCCTAACTTTTTTTGTGATAAAAGGCATTTTTGAGTATTTAAGGCCTGTTTTTCTGGCTGAAATGACTTTATTGACATGTTTGTGATAGCTTAAAACCATTTGCATGGTTGTATGATGATTTTATTTATCAACTTGACAGTTTTGAAAGTGAAAGTAGAACACATTTAAGAGGTGCCGAATGAATGCAGTTTGTTCACGGTATCAACAAAGATCAGAATTTTATTTTCTTATATGCCACATGACCCCTACTATTCTCAGCAGTTTTCTAGAGAGGCAGGTCTCATGACTAAGAACATGTAAGTGAATCTTAGTTTGAATTTCATTTTGAAAAATGGCTAACTAGAAAGCTTTGTCAATATAGCATTGGACTCAATGGGATTTGATTTACTTCCGGTACACCTATAAGGCGGCGTAATGTGAATATTCATTTTCTCTCGGATTCTTACCCAAACAGTATTTTACTTTTCGGAATGACTATAGCTCTGACAAAAAATACTTCACGGTGTTTTAAAACGCGTTTTGATTTTTTTTCGCATGTGTTTTTGCCTCGGAAAGCTGTAATTTGGAGTTTCAGATTTTTGAAGTCTTTAAATGATGACCTGGAGAGACATTTTTCAACAAAACTAGGCTTGTTTGTTGTTAAAATGTAGATATTTGTATTTGCAATGATAATTCAGCATTATCATTTGCAAAAGTATAATTTTATAGGTGTGACACCACCAAATCCTTCCCCTTACCCCCTAAAATTGAACTTTCTGAGAAAATGTCAGAGAGTACTGTAGACAAAGTATGCTGTCCAGTCATAGAAACTTAACTTTTAATCACAAAGCTAGTACCAGGATTGCATTTATGAGTAATTGGGATGTTTATATATGCATGTAGTGCCACCAAATTAAGGTATGATGCCACAAATACACCAAATTGCCTTGTAAATCTGAATTTGGCATGAAAATCAGCATATTTTGCACTTATATAGCACTTTTGGGAACTAAACCTCTTGATTTCTTCAGGTTTACTGACTTGTTTAAGCATTCTATCCATTAGACCAAGTACAGATATGCCCAGTGTCATTTTATATAACAGTTAAGAAAGGTAAAACTGTGAACATTTTTACAGATTTTTCATCGCTGTCGACCAAACTGTACATTTTTGAAACGCCCATATCTTGATCAATACTCGACCAATTCGCCAAAATGTATCATTTTTTTATGCGTTATATCTTTGGCTTTGCCAGAATAGTGGCTTTTGAAATTCCCTCACAATTAGGGCTTCTTATAGGTGTACCGGAAGTAAATCACTATGGTATTCATGCCTGGTGTAGTCGAAAGGAGTTCCCAAATATATAATCCCTAACTTTTTTTGTGATAAAAAGGCATTTTTGAGTATTTAAGGCCTGTTTTTCTGGCTGAAATAACTTTATTGACATGTTTGTGATAGCTTAAAACCATTTGCATGGTTGTATGATGATTTTATTTATCAACTTGACAGTTTTGAAAGTGAAAGTAGAACACATTTAAGAGGTGCCGAATGAATGCAGTTTGTTCACGGTATCAACAAAGATCAGAATTTTATTTTCTTATATGCCACATGACCCCTACTATTCTCAGCAGTTTTCTAGAGAGGCAGGTCTCATGACTAAGAACATGTAAGTGAATCTTAGTTTGAATTTCATTTTGAAAAATGGCTAACTAGAAAGCTTTGTCAATATAGCATTGGACTCAATGGGATTTGATTTACTTCCGGTACACCTACAAGTTTTTACTATATAACTCTATGTAAACAAAAATGGCCGCTGGCAGCCATGTTTAACGTTGAATCAAAACGATTTTTGACTAGGATCAACATCATGTAATGCTGATCATTTTAGAAAAAGTCCCATATCAATATCACTTATAGTTTTCAAGAAGTAGTCGCTACAAACTTATTTTTTAAAAATCTATTTTTAGCTGTGACGGCCATCTTGAATTTCCGGCCGACCTGAAATTTTTCTAGGATCAATTAGACATCAAGAGCAACATTCCTGTAAAGTTTCATGACAATCCGCCAAGTAGTTTCAGAGAAGTAGTCGCTACAAGTTTTTACTATATAACTCTATGTAAACAAAGATGGCCGCTGGCAGCCATGTTTAACGTTGAATCAAAACGATTTTTGACTAGGATCAACATCATGTCATGCTGATCATTTTAGAAAAAGTCCCATATCAATATCACTTATAGTTTTCAAGAAGAAGTTGCTACAAACTTGTATTTTAAAACTCTATTTTTAGCTTTGGCGGCCATCTTGGATTTCACATCAACATGAATTTTTGCTAGGATCAACTAGACTTTATGGGCAACATTTCTGTAAAGTTTCATGAATATCCATCCAGTAGTTTCAGCTGTGAAGTCGCTACAAATAAAAGTTTACGGACAGACAGACGGACAGACGGACAGACGGACGGACGACGGACGCCGCACCACGGCATAAGCTCCGCTGATCTCTGATCAGTTGAGCTAAAAACAGGTATTAATGAAATTCAGTCAATTGCCTGTATTCTACCATAGGTTTTAACGTATACCCAGTACATTTAAAATGCAACATTTTTGATTTTCAATTATTTTTAGTCCGCTGTTGTTTTTGTTCAAATCAAGGTTGTATTGTATGTTAGTGCACAAGTAAACAGTTACGTAAGATATGCTCTACTTCTTTCAGTTAAAACACATTTGCACGAGGGCTCTTTTAACATTTCAGATGTACTGAGTGTGTCATTGGTGCAAATTAATCAACATTTAGTAATAAGCAAAAACATTACAACTAGCTCTGAAATATTCAGAGATAATAATACTTAACAAATATGAAAAAATATGTATAAAAACAAACAGGACACCAAAAATATTGCATAAGCTGTGCTATTCTTTGAATAGTCTAACTAAAAACGACAATTAATCACATCAAAATCCTTGTTATCAAAACAACCCCATACAATACAGAATGCTTGGCATTCAACACTTTAGCTTTAAGCTTGTTAACTCTACAACCCGTCTTGCTTTTCATATGTACAAAGTTACATTCAAATATCTTTAGAAATCGAGACAAGAAAAGTTTAAAACAACGTGCGGAATGAAAAATAGACAAACGGACAAAGCAGCAATAAAACATTTATGTAATTTCCACAAAGCATTATACAAATAGTGCACTTATATTCATTTCTATTGTTAGTCACTCATTCTTTTAATAAATTTATTTCTACCATCACTAAATGTTAAAGGTGAATGGCCACCCTTTTTTGTAGTATTATCAATTAACAAATTTAACTCTTAAACATCATATGAACATTTCTTGATAGGGCCATCCTTAAAAAAATATTTGTCTGCTGTGCTCCGACCCTGAATTTTTTAAGAGTGGGTACCGGTAGGTAGATAGGTCGGTAGGTCTTTTTTCTTTTCTTTTTTTTTTTGCTGTGGTCCTGGTTAAACATTTTTACAAATCATAATTTCCTATCTCAATATATGATAATGCAGTCTGTGGATAACCTCATTAATATTTCTTAACGTATAATTATTTAGTATTTTTTTTTTAATTTTTAATTTTTAATTTTTGAAAAAAAGAAAAAGAAAAAAAAAATCCGAAAAGGCTTAAAAAAACAAACGGTCGCTGCCTTTTTAGACAGTCGGTCGGAGCACAGCAAACAAACACTTTTTTAAGGATGGCCTAGTCCCGGAGAGAAACATATATTTAAAATCACTACCAAGTTGTATGTAAAAAGAACTATTATTAGCATGACGTAGACACTACTTTAACCACAGCGTGACTGCACGGGGAAATGAGGTAAATCTGAATTGTATAGCTGCACAACAATTGCCAGATAATTGATAAATACATTTACCTGTGGATTAATTTACCTGTTCCACTGAGTTTCGTCGGTGTGTTCTTGGGCAAGACACTTTCCCTTGCCTCGTCCGTCGGATGGGGACGTAAACCTGGTGGTCCCGTGTATCGTCTATCCTCCGAGCATGTTAAAGAACCATAGGAATCTATTCGATAATAAGAGTAGGGCACGGCTCCCGGATTCCTATGTATCCTTTTCCTCTCTCTGGGGCAGCTCTAAATAACCTATACTGTGTTGATGAGCCGTTAACATTCAATTGACAACTGACCTGTTCAAAGTTTTCTACGTCATCAAATAAAAAAATTATTCTCGCTTTTCATAGATATTGCAATGTGTGAATTGTAAATATCTATTGTTGTGTATTGATTTCGATTTAAATAAACATGTTCATAAAACAAAACATGGGGAGAACTTTAAATTACAGGGTATCACTTTCAAGTAAACACCTCTTCTTGAAACCTGGAATTGGTATTGGTGGGAATGGACAGACATATCACATGACTGACGCCAAATATCACATGACTAAGGGCATATTTATAACAGTTGCTATGTTTTAACTTCATCTACCAATGAGTTTAAGCTGTCAGAAGATTTGATTCTATTTTCCCGCCTCTCCAGCCTATCCAGGGCCTGACGTTGTAACGCCTTGTTGAGTCTCGTGGCGCCCCACATCCACAACCATTCAGGGATCATACTGGAAAACCACATCTGTAATAAGACAATAAGAGAATTCTCATTAAACTATAAAAAGGGCCATACTTTTGCTAAAATGTAATACAGACTTATGAAATTCCAATTAAACTGTAACAAGAAAGTCTGCCTGTCAGTAATGTTTAGTATCTCACCTAAATTGTGAAGGAAAAAAGGGCAATAAGTTTGCTAAAATAAAATACAGAGTTATAGAACCTGTGTGTGTAAATAGGTTTGATGAAACTGCATAAATGCAAAGTTTATATCAAATTTGAACAAGAATGTGGAAGATATTAGAAAACGTCTAATAACGCAAAACTTTTCATGTGAATGTTGACGCCGTTGACGCCACCGCTGTGTCAACAATATGCGAGAGAAATATGGTAACATGTAGCGTATCGTCCACATCAAACCTACTCTGGTACATATACTCTGTAAAAGAATTTTTGGACCATGGCAGTGTTCGAGCCCGTACAATGATCTCTGAACCATGACATTCGACCATAACCCTTATTATCTCAGTTGATAATTCACAATAGATCAACAATCAACAATAATTATCGTTTACAATGAAAGCTTGCGAAAAAATAATAATCTTTTTATTGGTTACTCGAATGTGTCCGTAACTGTTACTTTGTATGGAATTTGCAACATTTTTTACAGACCCTTTGTGTGTTCGCGATATTTTTTTAAAATCAAATCTTGTTTGGAATTTAATGTTTCTGGTACCAAATTAACCGGGTAGGGTAGACCTTGGTTACTAAAAAAAGGTACTTAAATTTTGTCCGCTAGTTTTATTTTTATATGACTTTATATACCCTGGTCCAAAACTTTTTTTACCGAGTACAGTGCTTTGGGGGGTATAGAATCACTTGGGTTAAACGTCTCATTTTAAAATGAAAGGAAAATGTTTATTTAAATTCTGATTTAGATTCACCTTTTTAGTTGTATGATAGCAAAATTTATAAAATTATTGTCCTGAAGCTGTGATTTTTTAATAGGCGTTTTTGCACCAATATTTACATAATTTCTTCTTATCCTTAAAAGTGCCAAAATTCAACAAGTTACCTTAACTGATGATTGCATTTTGACTTTTGTCCCTAACATTTGTTAAAACAGCAAATATTTATTTCTGAGTTTGTGACAGTATGAATTTTTCGTTTCAAAAACACACTTCATTCAGGTAGTATAGAATCATTTTTTCTGAGAGGTGTTGCACGTAGTGATATATGTTACATGGAAAAATGTCCCAAATAATTTCACCGTTGAATAAATGTATGCTTATATGATATATCTTCAAGCCTGGAAAGTTTTAAAATAATCTAAAATATATGAGCTTAGGAAATTGATTTTAAACAGAAACTGATTCTTTACTACCAATGATTCTATACACCCCAAAGCACTGTATATAATACATCATCTTAGAGAAATGGAGCTGTCACAATCCAGCTGGCATATCAGTGTCTAAATGGAAGAAACATATGATACTATACCCTCTGTAGGTTTTTACTGGGGGTCTTGAGAGTCCGGCTTAAAAACTGACATGCAACCATATTTTCTACTCTAAATGACCTAAACATAGCAGAGTCTAAATGACTACCCATTTACAAGAAATTTATATCTGTACAGTAATATATGCTATCCTACTAGGTGTATTTAAGCATTTTGCATCCAATTTCAACTCTATGGTGAATTTATTCCAAATCTATGGTGAATTCATTCCAACTCCACGGTGAATTCATTTCAACTCTATGGTGATTTCATTCAAACTCTATGGTGAATTCATTCCAAATCTATATTCATTCCAAATTCTATGGTGAATTCATTCCAACTCTATGGTGAATTCATTCCAACTCTATGGTGAATTCATTCATGTCAGACCTGAACAACAAGGCTCTAATGCTATATTTTGACTGATATTATATTTTTTCATGAAAAGTTGGGAGCATTAAAAAAAAATATCTTCAACAGAATGTCCGATGTACCCCTTTTAAAACTGGAATGTCAATGTGAAATTTCATGAATATCTACCTAGTGTTTTTGGAAAAGAAACAATAACAGGATAATCATGCAATCACATAAGAGTTTCATGCAATCACATAAGAGTTTCATGCAATCACACAAGAGTTTCATGGAATCACATGAGTTTATAAAAATCCCATAAGAGTTTCGTGCAATCAAATAAGAGTTTATAAAATCCCATAAGAGTTTCATGCAATCACAAGAATTTTGACCAATAAAGCTAATAAGGGTTATTCCACTAAATAAAGACCCCAGGTAGGCAATTTAATAAACATATATGCGTGAACTTTTTTTTTGTAAATTTATAAAACTTAATTTTGCATCTGTGGGTAGGTTTTGAATTTGAAAAGTGCCTACCTGAGGTCCCATGTATGTTTTATTGGAATAACACTACTTTTAATCCTTTTTTAGACTCACCTGTATAGTGTGGGGCCAGTATCCTGTAGTCCGACCACTGTATCCCAGTGTCGCGACGGCATGACGAGCAAAACTGTCTGCTGACGGCACGAGAAAACTGTGTCGTGTCAATGTGTCACTGTAGCGTGTCATTTTGGTATTTACATAGAACGGCCTCAAAGACTGAATTATTATTCCGCAGTTTTTGTACTCGTAGTTCAGTGACCTGGCAAAGTAGTCGAGGAAACTCTGGAAAGAAACAAAATTAATATAGAATTTAAAAAAGGTGCTTGTGTAAAAACAAGATTTGCATGTCTCCTTCCAGGGTCTTGTTCCAGAATGTATGCCACATGACTATTGTCATGTAGTTTACATATGCAAAGTTTGGTTAAGGCACAAACATGTTATAGGGAGTGGTATGATCAAACAGGAGGCCCTCTGCGTAGAGGAAGTGACATATGTATTCTGTCAATCTGATGCAAAATAACCTATTATCATCTGAATGCAGTATCAGAGAAGAATATCTGTCTGTGGTCTATTTCCCTTCCAGACCCAGGTAGGTAGGTGTTACATTACAAGTTGATGCGTTTACCTGTCTGATGATGATCTCTGGTCTTACTGAGGGTAAGTAAACACGACTGTAAATTGACATCTTAACTTTACGTTTTATCTTGGTTTTAAACGATAAGAGCTCTTTTATGTTTTTAATATGGGAAAACAGGCAACGTCCCTTTAATACGGTATACATGTACATTTACTCATTCACTATCCATTGTGTTATGTTATATGGTTTTGGGTGAGTGAGTTGAGAGAAAATCAGTATTGTAGTCAGTGGTCAGAGAATGAACACCTGTTTTGTAAAGAGCTTCTGTTTATCAAGAAATAGATTGAAAGAGATAGAAATAAACTAAGTTATCTTAGTTTTGCAATACTTTTGCTGATACATAGGTGACAGGATCATGGACTTATGGGGTATTAGTAATAGATAGAGTCTGGTCTCAGCGAGTTGGCTTATTTAAACGCCCATCGAGGTGTTTAAATAACCAACAAGCTGAGACAGACTTTATCTTTTTTATAGCATGATGTACTTATTAACACTGTGACATCATAGTGACCATACTCTAAATTCCAATATCCGGTAGTTGTAGTACCATATAGCCACGCCCCTTTAGTTACCCTAAATTAAACTATTTAATGCTCTGCATTCATCACAGGAAATGTCACCGACCATGCTACAAGTTGTATTTACTTATTTGTAATACTTATACTTAACACGGCCTAAGAGATTATCTTGTCGACTAGATTAGTAAGATGTATGATTTTAATGCACGTTACAATTATGTTGCAAGATATTAATGATCGAGTTATGTAATAACTAATAATATCAGTATCATAACTTTATATCGCTATTATATGAGTAGGCAGGTATTAGCGTCTATGGATTATGTGCCATTTGACATAATCGGAGTTGGCTCCCATGAATGAGCGGTGTATTTTGCATAGACTTCAATTAAATGAAAGTTGGCTAACATGAGCGGTGGTACACTTATTGGTCACACATTGATAAGTTAATAAACTGAGTTGGCTCATATGAGCGGTGTTGCAATTAATAGTCGCACTACTGAATTGTAGATAGAACATGTTTCTATCCAATGACATGATTTTGTCAGGTCGAGGCTAGAGACCTAGAGGCAACCCGGAGTGGTGGAGTGTAGATGTGTACCCATCTTGGTTATCGCCCGTCTAGGTGTATATCGATGCTATGTCAAGATAGTTGAGGGAACGTTGGTCGTGATCGACGAGGAACACTGTCTTGTAGGTGTTGACGGAACATCGGACGTCGGTCTATGGAGAATGTCAGGGCAGTTGGTGAACGCAACGTGGACAAGCTCGACGAGCGATCATATAAGTGATAAACAATATAACCGATATGTGCGGATAGTGATACGTTATATAGATACACAGATATATATCAGAGATATGTGAACCTGATTTTTGAGTGTTGGGATCAGTGCACAACCATTATACGAGTACTAAAATAAACCTGTGACTGAACTCTAAGGACAGTGTATTTGTCAACGAAATTATAGATTAACTTGTGAATATAGATCGAGTTTTAAATGCATTTTAATAAAATATTCCACCTACTTTAATTAAACATTGTACATCTCAGTTGTCAATCTCACCCTGCTCAACCCATCCTGCGACAGTAGGTACATAGATAGGTAGGTAGATCATTTTCTGTCACACTTTTTTACAACAGTAAAAACTTTATATTTTGTTGTATTAAATAAAAGAAATATATTCTAAAGACCGTCGATTATAATGATATACGTGTAGAAATGCTAAACAAGTTTTGGATATCTTCATTTCCCTACCATAGGTTTAAATGTATGAATAGTGTTATATAGTCAATAATTAGTAATACGCACACATTAGATCTGAACTATTTAAAAAAAAGATATATAAATATGCAAACTACGCAGAAAAATGAACGGGACTCTGGAAGTTTAAAAAATCCGAAGTGCCCTGTGTCACTTTTACATGAACACAAATGATATTTAAAGTTACCTTCGTGCCAGCATACACAGTCATCATGGGAGTTATTTGTGAACATGCACCAGACGACACCACCACTATTGCACCTTTACCCCTGAAGTAAGAAATTATATATTCACTCATTTCTAATTACTGAATTGTTGTATAACAGCTCATTAACAGTTTTTAATGTAATTTCGAGCTGCCTCAAATACAGGAGGTTACATAGGAATCCGAGAACAGTTTCCTGCTTTTTCTAGTTATAAAAGTAACTCTCAGAATTATCAGACATTGTGAAATCTCTGAATTAGAAATAAAAAATTTGAAATCAAATCTTTTTAACCCTTTACCCGTTACATATATATAATGGACTGTTCTTTCTTTGAATTAAGAACAATCCATTTATGTGACAAAGTATTTTTTGTAATACAGGCTGATCTGGGTTTACAATGGGCGCAAAGGCTATTATAGTCATGCTTAGCGGGTTAAGGGTTAAAACGTTTTTTTAGACATTTAATTTCATCGTTTCTCTCCTACTCGCAATTTCCTGTGGACATGATTTAATAAAAATTCTTTGAAAAGGAGTCATAACGATTTACATCCCAATGATATTAATTAAGTTTTTCTAAACTTGCCTTTCAACCATCTGTG
Organism: Cyrtodaria siliqua; assembly: GCA_037043455.1. Lineage (NCBI taxonomy): Eukaryota > Metazoa > Mollusca > Bivalvia > Adapedonta > Hiatellidae > Cyrtodaria > Cyrtodaria siliqua. The sequence continues at coordinate 87,196 of JAWPHD010001354.1, forward strand.
GTAAAATCATATGGGTCATCTGAAAATAAATGAACACATCAGAATTAACTGTTACATAAAGACAGTAATAATGAAAGCTAGAATCGTGAGTTTTCTCATCAGGTTTTGTTTAAATGAAACACCTTTAACATCTATGGTGATGTGTACATGGGTTTTTCACGAGATGGTAGGTGTGTCATTCTATTCTTGACCACCATCGAGTGAACGATTACCTTTAGGTTAAACCCAACATTTAAAAGAACTATTTATTACATTTTAAATAAGCGTTGATTTTAACCTATTGTTTGGGGCGCTCGTTTCAGCCAAAGTTTTTTTGGACTTTTTAGACATAACTCATCTAGTACCTAAGTAAGTTGTATATCAGTGAAACAGACATTTTTAGTGGTAAATAAAATTACCTTACTTTTCAAAATCAGTTGAGAAATAAAAATTTCATGTGCGAAAGCTGTTTTTGATGGGGCATTTTTAATGCAAAATTCTGCTGCATGAATTTATTTATTTTTAGAATTGTTATCCAAACTTGTTTTTAACCTGTTGGATATTCATAAATTAAGATGTCATGAAAGTTTTATAGCAAAATATAAAGGCTAACTGAAGTTACCGGGTATTTGAAATTTCTTAATTTTCTGCTGTCCCACCACCAACAAGGAATTTACATGGGAAAAGCCCCATCAAACAAGAGGGCCAAGATGGCCCTAAATCGATCACCTGAGTACTGGCACATTATCAAACTTCTTTGAAATCTTATGGTCATGTACAATCTGTGCAAGTTTGGTTAAGATTGTTCAAGAAATGTGGGCTCTGTTGTGTATAACAACATTGATATAAAGACACTGAAAAAGTTTGGTAAATATAAAATACAAAATGAAGGTGCTAGAGTGTAACACCTTGGGCAGGGCCAAATGTGACCCCAGGGCTACATGTAATATACGAGAGCTTTGTGGTTTCAGAGAAGAAGATTTTTTAATTTTTTCCCTATACAAGTCTATGTAAAACATGACCCCTGGGGCGGGGCCAAATGTGATCCCACGGTCACCATTTGAACAAATTTGGTAAAGGACCATAAGAGTATAGTAAATGCAAAATATTAAACCTATGGCTCTGGTAGTTCCAGAGAAGAATATTAATGTGTTTCCTATATAAGTGAAGTCTATGTAAAACTGTGACCTCGGGGGCGTGGCCAAATTTGACACCAGGGTCATCATTTGAACAAACTTGGTAGAGGACCATAAGCTTATAGCAAATGCAAAATATTAAATCTCTGGCTCCTGCAGTTCCAGAGAAGACGATTTTATTCAGTTTTTCCCTATACAAGCCTATGTAAAACTGTGACCTCCGGGGCGGGGTCAAATGTGTCCCCAGGGTCACCATTTGAACAAAATTGGTAGAGGACCATAAGCTTATAGTAAATGCAAAATATCAAACCTCTGGCTCTTGTAGTTCCGAGAAGAAGATTTAAAAAAAAAAATCCTATATAAGTCTATGTAAAACTATGAAACTCGGGGTGGGGACAAATTTGACCCCAGGGTCACCATTTGAACAACTTAGAAGATGACCATAAGCTGATGCTACATGTAATACATGAGAGCTCTGTGCCATGTGGTTCCAGAGAAGAAGATTTTTTTCAGTTTTTCCCTATACAAGCCTATGTAAAACTGTGACCCCTGGGGTGGGGCCAAATATGACCCCTGGGTCACCATTTGAACAAACTTGGTAGAGGACCATAAGCTTATAGAAAATGCAAAATATTAAACCTCTGGCTCTTGTAGTTTCAGAGAAGAAGATTTTTTAAATTGTTCCCTATACATGTCTATGCAAAACATGTGACCCTTGGGGCAGGGTCAAATGTGACCCGAGGGTCACCATTTAAACAAACTTGGTAAAGGACCATAAGCTTATAGTAAATGCAAAATATGAAACCTCTGGCTCTTGTAGTTTCCGAGAAGATTTTTAAAAAGATTTCCCTATATAAGTCTGTGTAAAACTGTGACCCCTGGGGCAGGGACAAATTTGACCCCAGGGTAACCATTTGAACAAACATGTAATACATGAGAGCTCTGTGCCTTGTGGTTTCAGAGAAGAAGATTTTTTAAAGTTTTTTCCTATATGTCTATATGAAAAACATGCAAAATCTCAATATACAAACTTTGGATCCCCAGGGCACGGCTATTTTTGACCTCGGGGACTTCATTTGAATAAACTTGATAGTCTAGGCGCTGGCGATCATTTTAAAAGAAAAACTGTTGAAATCTGTCCAGCGGTTCTGTAGAAGAAGATTTTTTTAAGGTTTCGACCATATATAGTAATGGCGGCCATCTTGGATGTCACGCTGACCTAATTTAACAAATCTTAAAAGCATTCATCTAAGGATCATCCATGTGAAGTTTGGGCAAAATTAGCCAAGCGGTTTCTGAGGAGAAGTCGTTTGAAGAAAAGTTAATGACGAGGACGGACGGACAACTGACGACGGACGCAGAGTGATCCCAATAGACCACCTTGAGCCTTCGGCTCAGGTGATCTAAAAATCATTTGGGCTGTAAAATATTTATTTCTCAACCGGTTTTCAAAACTAAGGTATTTTTGTTTACCACTAAAAATGCCAGTTCTAATGATATCTAGTTGATGTATGTATTGTTTAAATTGCTGAACTACTGCAGAAAAGCCTTTGGCTCAAACAAGCGCACCAAACAATAAGTTTTTCATTTTGTTCTTTGTTCTCTTGGCTAATGATGTTGACAACTCAACACTTTATTGACATCGTGATTCAACATCCACAGTTATTTTTGTCAGAGTTAAGCTATCAATATTAGGGCTATTCCATTAAAACATACATTGGACTCCTGGAATGCACTTTTGAAATTGAACATCCCTATATAGATGCAGAACTGAGTTGAAAGAACCAAATTTCGTGAAAAAGGGTTCACCCATAGACATTTATTAAATTGCCTTCCTGGGGTGCCAGATATTTTTTAATGGATGGAATAGCCGTAATATTGATAGCTTAACTCTGTTTAGTGAATTTTCTTTCGTTGAGAAATCCTGAACTTTCACCCATAGAAGTTTAATAAATCCAAATATTTCACTTGTAAAAAGGTAATAAATGCGTATGTCACATACCATTGTTGCAGCTGCTACGTTGATATTCACTATTTGCCAAAGTCTCTGTGGAAATGAAAACAACACAATTTTAAGGGCAAAATATTTTCAATACCCAATTCATTTATAAATTCTCTCCAATACAAATTGAAACCATCCTTGCTTTGTAGTAAAAGGCCATGAACACAATTGCAATAAGCCAAGCCAATCGAAAACATTCAACAACCAGCTGCCCTTACCAGAATAGTAATATTTTGATATGTTGATGTATTAGTAAGGTACATTCACATACATTAATAAAGCAAAAATGAATAAGTTCTTAAAAGAAAAATAATTTATTTATAATACATTTAATACATTAAGCATGGTAAAATAACCATTATTTTAAGGATTGAACCAACATCATTTTTCATATATTTACACCACATATATTCCATTAAAACCATAAGAACATGACAAATTGTAGGTCATTAGTTTTTTCTTATAGCTAATCAGCGCTCACAGAAAATTATTTTAAGAGACAGGCCCAGGGCTTGTTGCTTCTGAAAGTGGACAGGCCCTGATTTGAAATGGACAAGTCCTGATTTAAAATATAAAGGTCCAATATTTTTTCTTATTGGAAACGTGTCTTTGTTCACTTTTATAGCACACATTTGTTACGTATGTACTAATCAAACTCAGAACTTCCTCTGACTATATTTTTCCTTTTGCTACCACTTTATGCTCTCTAGTCAGCGGACTTATTTAACACTTGACTTCGTTTAAAATACGTTAGGAAAGAATATTAGTTTACATAGTAATTTATAACCGATGCAAAGGAGAGTACTAACACTTTTTGCCAAACGATAATAATCAGAGCCGACTTGGTGAAACTGGAGCTGAACGTGGAGCCAAATTTTTAATCATGTTTTTTAAGACTATCACGGCCTAGACTAGAATTAATTTAAAAGTAGGATTCCAGGAACTCCTTTACACTTTAAATAATGAATATATACTTTATATCTGTATTTATACATATATCTATTTTTTCTATCTATTTTTCTTTCAACCAACATGTATTTGTAAAGGACAGTTTTTCTTATTCGATTATGTAAAAAAAAAAATATCCGAAATTATGTACCATCCTAACTACTATGACACCGCACTAATTTCACAAACATATCAATCGAAATACCATCAGTTACGAAATTTTTTCATGCATTAATGTGTTTTTAATGCCAAAAATGGTATTTCTTATCAAAGAGGAAAGAAAAGACAACCCTAATAGCAAAATAATGAGTCTTATGTCTATAATTGTCGACCTCAAAGTTGTGACAAACTGCGGACACGCAGCCAGGCAACATATTCAAACTTATTATTGTTTCAATGTGTGTATAACACATTTTAATTAATTTATTGCAAGTGTTTTCACAGTTCACAATACATGTGAGAGTATTTGATCTTAAGGAACTTGAGATCAATTTTTTTTTTTTAGACAGGCCCGACAGGCTCGTCTGCAAAATGAGACAGGCCCGGAATGGATTTCGAGGAGCCCCAGGCGTCGGGCTATCCTAATTTTTGAGCACTGTTAATTCAGGTCCTAATTGTTAAGTACTTCTGTCTAAGTAGTACAAAATAGCAACTGCCTACTTAATCACATAAAAGTCTACATAATCCTTCTTCTGACATCAATATCATTGTTATCATTATTTACCTGACCTACTATATGACTTATAGACTTTCAAACTAGAAATGTGTCCATGGGTCACAGATGCCCCTGCTTTAACATTTATTTCGTAAATTTTTACCATTCAAAGGGGCATAACTCTAGAAGTACTGGGCCGATTGGGACTTGGGTGAGACATTGTGCCCATATACAAATTGACCAAGTTTGGAGAAGATTGGATAACAATTACATAAGTTAGAGTGTAGACATTTATTTTGGCGAATTTTTACCATTCCAAGGGGCATAACTCTGGAAGCACTGTGGCGATCGGGCCGAAAATCAGACTTGGGTGAGACATTGTGCCCATATACAAATTGACCAAGTTTGGAGAAGATTGGATAACAATTACATAAGTTAGAGTGTGTACAACATTTATTTCACAAATTTTTACCATTCGAAGGGACATAACTCTAGAAGAACTGCGGCGATCGGGCCGAAAATCAGACTTGGGTGAGACATTGTGCCCATATACAAATTGACCAAGTTGGAGAAGATTGGATAACACTCAAGATCCGATAACAATTAGCTACGTTACATCGTTTTTGCACAGAAGGACACATGCACGGACAGGGTTAACAATATATGCCCCTTCACCATTCTTCGAATGGCGGGGGCATAAAAAATACACAAAATCGATAAATTAGCCTACCTCTTCTGGCACGTCCAAGAACAGTTGGGGGTAGTCGTACATCACACCTACATTATTGACTGGAAAACAACACAAGTTGTAATCAGAAGTTACGATATTTAGTTTGATATTTGGTATATATCTTAAAGGGTGTATAAACATACCTTTTTGAAAAGCGGTTGAGAAATAAACAGTCCACATGTAAAAGTTGTTCTTGACCCAAAAATAGTTTTACTGTGATGGACAAATCCAAATTAAGACACTCTGAAAGTTTTATATTAAAATATTTAAGCTTACTAAAGGTTTTTGTGATACAGCCCAGGGCAGTTTTTATTTTTTCAGTTGTAAACATTTTTTTTTTGAAGTTGCATTCCTGGACCCCGACCTCGCACCCTCCCACCACTCCTGAGATTTTCTAATTTTGTGCTGCCCCAGCAAGAATGCATTTACATGTGAAAAGCCCTATCAAAAAAACATTTTGCCGTTTCAAAACAAGGGTATTTCTATTTACCACTACCAGTTCCAATAATATATCATTCAAATGTAAATTTTATTTAAATACTGAAAAACCTTTGCTGAAACATGCACCCCAAAGTATAGAACTTGTATGTGTTTGTGCAGTACTACTAAGGGTGCAGTACCACTAAGGGTGCAGTACTACTAAGGGTGCAGTACTACTAAGGGTAGATACAAAAGCAGAGCTGTAGAGAATTTTTGCAATGAGTACTTACTCGTAAGAGTCAAAATGTAACAAGGAACATGTTCAGAGTAAAAAACATTTTTAAATAGTTCATGTTTCCAAAATGGATGACACTCCATTTAATGCATATTAAAAGAAACAATGAAACACCATATGGCCTTAGTTCTTAATATTTGACCCATACTGAGAACAATATTTATCATGTAAATTGGGAATAAACTGTTCCACAGCACAATACATCCAAATATAATACTCATGCATGCTTTTTAAAAGCATAGAGTATTTGTAGATACTCTCAGTTGTAAATCAAAGGACTTAAGGTCCTAAAGATTTGCACTCTGATGAGATTTTAATAAACTTGTGTTGAACGTAAAGATAAACCAGGGTAATTAGATGAACCCTGGACAAACCAGTCCATTCATTTATTTGTTCGTTTGTTAATTCATAAATAAGGTTTATTTTCCTCACTAACTCAATCTATCTCCGATATTGCTGTCCCGTGTGCAAATAATTTATTAATTGGATTTAATAATCTACTGCAGTACACCGAGTGTGTTAATTTTAATATGAAGATAAACAGCTGACAGCGGGTATGTATATTCCTACGCTAGTATTCTCCTGCCTAGAACATTTTCAATATTGTAGGATCATGCTTTGTCAGGTTAAATGCCTCAAAATTGTGTGCTAGCAATACCTAATAACTTATAGTATTTGTAAAATAAAGTAAGAGTTAAATAATTAACCCTTAAACCGCTAAGTACGACTATAACAACCTTTGTAACTCGCAGGCTGACCATTGTAAACCCAGATCAGCCTGCGAGTAACTCGGAGGCTGATCAGGATTTACGTCCGGCTGCTGCTTAGTAATTTTCCCCAACATAATCACATAAATGGAATGGTCTTAATTCAAAGAAAGAACATTCAATTATATATATGTAGCAGGTTAAGGGTTAAGTACTGATTATCTACAGCTCTGTACAAGTTGAACAGGAAGTGTAGCATGCACAGAACACAGCCATCCAAAAACACATGTGTATAAATTCAAAAGATTCTACTTTGCAAACATTACAAACACAAAATGGTTGCCAATGGAGATATCAACTTGGTTTTGGTTCTTCATTCAGAGCACAATATAATGTGCATAAACTAAGCTTACCTAGAACTCCGATTTCTTTATCTTTAATTTTATCCCAGATGAGGTGGTAGGTATCCCTGCCCTCGGAGAAATCAACAGGCACACACAATGTCTCCACTTGAAACTCCTCTTCTGCAATACATAAACAATATCAACATGCACACACAATGTCTCCACTTGAAACTCCTCTTCTGCAATACATAAACAATATCAACAGGCACACACAAGGTCTCCACTTGAAACTCCTCTTCTGCAATACATAAACAATATCAACAGGCACACACAAGGTCTCCTTTTGAAACTCCTCTTCTGCAATACATAAACAATATCAACAGGCACACACAATGTCTCCACTTGAAACTCCTCTACTGCAATACATAAACAATATCAACAGGCACACACGTCTCCACCTGAAACTCCTCTTCTGCAATACATAAACAATATCAACAGGCACACACAACGTCAGGACCTGAAACTCCTCTTCTATAATACATAAACAATATCAACAGGAACACACAATGTCTCCACTTGAAACTCCTCTTCTGTAATACATAAACAATATCAACAGGCACACACAACGTCTCCACTTGAAACTCCTCTACTGCAATACATAAACAATATCAACAGGCACACACAACGTCTCCACTTGAAACTCCTCTTCTGTAATACATAAACAATATCAACAGGCACACACAACGTCTCCACCCGAAACTCCTCTTCTGTAATACATAAACAATATCAACAGGCACACACAACGTCTCCACCTGAAACTCTTCTTCTGTAATACATAAACAACATCAACAGGCACACACAATACTCCAATTTAAACTTCATTAAATATAAACACATGTTATTTACTCTTATTTCATTGTTCTAGTAAATAAAACAAATATATGACTATTCTTTTACCAACGGACAATGTAAAGTTGAAATACAATTGTTCATAGGGTTAAATTGTTAACACACATATTAAGATTGTATACTTACAAAAGTTTGTCTTGAGTTCCTATGGCATACTTTTACAACTTGATGACACATAGTAAATATTTCTTGCAAAACTAGTTTGCATGCACGCATTACTACACAATTTTAGGCAATTTGTGATACGAGTATTTATTATATACCTATCAATAATTATATACATAGTACCTTCATTTTCTTACAGTGGAATACAAAAACCTGTATCGCCTCTAGAAGTTCTCTGAATAGATATCAGTATGCTACTAAAAATAGATTCACTATCATACTAATAATGTTCGTACTTTAACTTACACCAATGTGCACGAGAAGGTCAAGATGCCGTTACGTCAAACAAACAAAACAAGTACGTCGCACCAATGAACTTTAACTTGTAAGCTGTAGCTACACCCCCAAATATATTAAAATACTCCCATTTCCCTTCTACGCTTTATCAAAAAATAAGCCTTGAAACTTTTAGAAACCTTCTTTATTGCATACGTATGCAACAGAACTAAATATTTTTAATCATATGTAGGAGGTATATAATAAAAGGATCATTACTAGAATAGCGTGTTCTGGAAGGTTTGTACCACCTCTCGTAGGTAAAATTCCGCCTCTCGTGAGATCCTTGATCTGTCATTTACCTACTTGAGGTGATACAAACTTCCAGAACACGCTACTCTAGTAATAATGCTATTACATTAAAAGCTTGCTTACTTCATTAACATTGCATAACATAAATAATAAGATAATCTCTTCATGTATACTTCAATGAAAAGTCAAGTTCAAAAATACTTGTTTAAAATGCAGATGCATAGATAATCTTCAAAGTGTACATAATATCCACTCAGTTTTTTTTTCCATTCTATAACGGGGGCTGACATTTGACTACTTCACAATTCAAAATTGGTAATTTTGTTCACAATTATGATTTTTGTTTGTTTTTGTAAACAACATTTCCCTCTCTTACTTTCTAAATATTCTTTTTGATACATTTATTGAAGGAAGTTTATCAAAATATACCATAATTATTAATATGCTGAATTATTCAAATTTGTTTGAACAATGTATATATTTACTGAGTTAATTATCACTTTTAACAATTAATCTTTTAAGACGTTTTTCAAAAATTAGACAAGTTATCACACTTTTTTTTCACAAAATGACCAGGCTAGGGAGTTTTCACATTTTTTTGAAAAAAAATCCCTGTCACTGCTTACCAGTACTTATAAATAAGGTTATTTTGAACTTCAATTTGGTTAACAACTTAACATTGCATATACATCTACATGATATATATTATTTACAACACAGACCTATAACAATAATTGTTATTAAGTCTGTGTTTACAAGTAAAGATCTATATATGTGAAACCAACTTTATCCTTTTTGTTCGACAAGAAACACCCAAAGCGAAAAAACACTCATAGTTTACAAGGCATGCTAATGGTTTGTCCAACACTCGTTCTGGTCCTTCTCGATACAGTTTGATACCAAAAAACGGTAATAATGCTATGGCTATAGTAAATATATTAAGTAACAAATGAATACTGAGATCAGAATAAACATGAAAATGTGTCCATGGGATGTATGCCACATGTCTTCTATTAGAAGAAGAGTATGCTTTGAAAGGCTAGTAATTGTCTAATATTTATTTTGACCTGTGTGAACTGTATGGCTCGTTGTATCTGAGAAACTTAGTTTATAAAAATTAACAAAGTGCCAAAGGTAAGTCAAGGTAATTCATATTGACCCACTTTTCATTTGAACATATCGCTGTCATGTAGTTGTCAACATTTATAAAGTTTGAAAGCTCCAGAGCATCCGGAGAAATGGACTTAACAAAAAACTTTGATGTAAAAAACTTGAATGAAAAACTTTGATGTAAATTAACAGTGTAAAAAGTAGGTCAAGGTCATTTATATTGACCCGATTCGGGTAGGAACATATTGTTGCTATATAGATGTAAGTGTGTATGAAGTTTGAAAACCGTACGGCTTTTGGTATCTGAGAAATTGACTGAATAAAAAACTTGAATGTAAAAACAAGGTAAACACTATATGCCCGCACCACTTTCATGGGGTATAATTAAAGTTACCAAAATGGACAATATAGTCACAGTGTAATTGCATTCTGACCATGTTTCTGATGACAAATCAGTGCCAGATACTGATGGATTGGTATTATATAAATCAGAGATTTGATGATATTGTTAACACCCAAGTTAAAATGAATTGAGAACATGATGGTATCAAACATAGGCATTAACAACATATTATGTAACTCTATAGTCACCATACCGGTAAATGAATGAATGGAGAACTTGATGAAATAAAAGCGAGACAAAAACCATAAACAATTTGAAAAAACAAAAACAGTTACAAACACACAAATACAAGTGTTGAAAAAACAACAACACAGCCACAACATAAAAGGCATGCATGACAACACAACATGACAACAGATAAGAATACCTATTGAATTAGCTGTTCTATACAATCTATTTTCTGGTTTGCTTACAAGCACCAAGTTCATTCCTCTCCTTGCCAACTCTCTTGCGTAGGCTCGACCAATCCCTTCACTACTACCAGTGACAACTGAAATACACAAATCTTACTCGGTTAAACTGGTCATATTTACCTATTTGGGATGCAGCCTTCCGTAACTTTTCATGGCTTCTACTGATAAGAACCAAGTTCATTCCTCTCTTGGCCAATTCTGTAGCATAAGCTAGTCCAATCCCCTCACTGCCACCTGTTATTACTAAAACAAGAGCAGATTAAAGTTCAGCATTCCCAAATTGGACAAAATAAAGGCACAATTAGTGGCTGTTTATTATTCCAATATCCAGGTGTTGAGTATTGGGGTTGGGTGAGGAATACTGATCCCAACTCAAGTACACCTGACAATTTCCAGTTATTACTACTAAAAAAATACTATCTAGATCAGTGTGACATGTGGTATATAAGTCAATTAAAATATAGTGGTCATTCATGAAGGCATTGCATGATGTCATCAGAGACGTCACCGGAAAGTGCAAATGAAGTTGTGGGACATACTTTACCTATATTCCGAAGTATGGTATCATGCCTCTTAAAATAATTACGAGCGTAAAATTAAAAATCTTAACTCGTAAAAAGGAGAAACTCAGGTCTAAACGGATAAGCAGTGTGAAAATAAGGGAGAGGATAAACACATTTCAATACCACTTCAATTTAAAACAGCTTTTCAAAAATCAATGAATCATAAAAAAAATGTGAGGTGTGTTTTTTTTACCTGCCCATAGACCAAATTTCTGTGTCAAGTCACATTTTGGTGACAATCTACTGAGAAAATGGACGTTGAGAGTATCAAAAAGTGTCGCCGTTAATCTTAAAGCACGTCGTGTAGCATAACATGCACCAAGCACTGCAAACCCATCCTTTATACTGGAAAAATATTGTAAAATCTCAGGGAGCAAAAACTCAAACCGGTCGATGGCAGCCATGTTTCATATTTGATCGTTGTCGTTCAGACGATTATTTTTCTTTTGCAATAGAATTGAATGTAAATGCAAGCGTCACAAAGATACCATGATCTACATGATACAAACGCTCATCTGGTCGGAAGTCGTCTGCAAAAAAGTATTGTTGACAAAGCGAGAAATGAAGACTCGAAACAGACTCCAGCTAGAACATTTAAGCAAGTACATACTTTGTTAACATGAAAAAGGCACAGCCTAAATTGGGATTTATCAAGTTTGAGTAATAAACTTAAAATTTCAAACTGTGAGGATACTGCACTCATCCTCCTTTTACATGTAAACAAATATTGAGATTCACTAGCCTAATAAATTGGCTCCTATGCATTATTTTAAATTCTATCAATCTATGTTGTAGGTAACTATAACTCGCCAATACGAAAAATTCGACAAAAAAAAGCATTAAACTTGTATTTAAACACACTACGAGATTCACATGCTTGTGTTCGGTACGGACCATTCGTACAAACTCTGTCAATTTCAGATCATACTGACGTCATTTCGAATTTTTCAAATTCATCACTGATATTCGGCAGGTGCCCTCCTGATTTTTCAGGACTTCATCCGCGGTGCGGTAATTCGGTGTGCATATAATCCTAATACAGTGCTTTGGGTGGTATAGAATCACTCGGGTTAAACGTCTTATTTTAAAATGAAAGGAAAATGTCTTATTTAATTTCTGATTTAGATTTACCCTTTTAGTTGTATGATAGCAAAATTTCTAAAATTATTGTCCTTAAACTGTGATTTTTTTAATAAGCGTTTTTGCACCAATATTTACATAATTTCATTTTTATCCTTAATAGTGCCAAACTGCAACAAGTTACCTTAATTGATGATTGCATTTTGACTTTTGTCCCTAACATTTGTTAAAACAGCAAATATTTATTTCTGAGTTTATTGTGACAGTATGAATTTTTCGTTTCAAAAACACACTTCATTCAGGTAGTATAGAATCATTTTTTCTGAGAGGTGTTGCACGTTGTGATATATTTTGCATGGAAAAATGTCCCAAATAATTTCACCGTTGAATAAATGTATGCTTATATGATATATCTTCAAGCCTGAAAAGTTTTAAAATAATCTAAAATATATGAGCTGAGAAAATTGAATTTAAACAGAAAATGATTCTTTACTACCAATGATTCTATACACCCCAAAGCACTGTACATTTAGGGATTCACGAACCTTTGAGGACCCTTTTAAAAATACATAGATATATAAAACACATTTGAGAAAAGTTTGGTGCTTTTGTCCGGCGTGTCTAAATTGGGTCCTAAAACCTGGGTTGTGGTCCCTAGCTATATATATATATGCAAATCACCTGACCGGACTACTTTTCCCCCCATAATTCTAAGTGCCAAACAAGAGAGATGATACTAGTATCGATCGAGGGTGAGAATGATTTCAGATAAGTTTAAAATCAATTGAGATGTTGCGAAGATGCGTGAACGTAGGTGCAATGGTCAGGTTCTCAACGATATCTCAACATACTGTTGTTTTGTATTATCAAATCTACACCTATGTCAATGATGTGCCCCTGTCCAACCTCCTATCCCCCAACCATCCCAGGGCAAGAAAATTTGTTTCTGAGTTACTCGTCCTATGCAATATTTGAATGGCCAAATTGATAAATTGTTAAAGAATTTATCTGAATTTCTACTCGTCCTGCATCAATGAGCACTCGTCATAGCGAGCGGACGAGTGGAATTTTCGTGCCCTGCATCCCCCACCCCATCATCACCACAGTGATTTTTTTATGTGTTTTGTGAATGCAGCCTGTGTCTGTGCCATTGTGAAAAATAGCGGCATTTTTCTAGAAATTGTGAAAATTGTGAAATATTATAAGTTATAACAAAAGAAAAAGAAACTTTTTTCACTTTTAATTTCACAGTTTAATATCCCTTGGTTTTAAGTTTTGTTTTTGGTAAATACAGACTAGTTTTCACACCGGCGTATATTAAGACTAGTATCCTTATTGGTCTGTATTTACCCTAAAAAAATAAATAAATAATAATGTTTTGTTTTTTTCAGATTGTGAATTTTTTGGATATAATTGTGAAAAAAGTATACTTTTTTTGGCATAACGAATAACGGCCCCAAATTAGGCATAAAAAAAACACTGCACCACCACCACCACCCGAATATATAAAAAAAAATTGCGTTTTGGATTATTTGGATATTAACATTTAAATTTGAACGCAATCATTTACATATAAAACAATTTAGATTAAATCCAGATACACGGATGAAATATCAATAAAAAGAAAACTGAAATGAAGTCACAATAAAAAAAATCCTAGATTCTCATTCCCTCCCTCCCTACCCGAGTTGCCACAAATTCTTTAAAATGACAGCATTTTTGGATTACAAAATGAATTAAAACTGATAAAAAATAAAATTTCACACCCTGCCCCAAATTTTATCCCCCCACTCCCAACCCACATTGTTTTGGCCTTTTTTCTGATGGTATATACTGGCTATATAATTTATTATTGTCTGAAAAATCGAATAGTGGAGCTGCGCTGTTCTCCGACAGCTCTTTTTTTTTATTATAAACTGCGTATTAAATTTTTAGTGGTGGGGGAAAAAAAGAACCCAATTCTAATAATATATAAATTACATGTATTGTCAATATTATTTATGGAAATGCTAAAAACTGGAGCCAGATTAAGATTTTTAGTCATTGGTTTATAGTAATCTAAATCAAAGATCCAGAATACTCCTTAAATTAATATTTAATAAGTCCATATTTAATCAGTCCATCAAATAGTTTATAATTTACTTATTGCAGTGAAGAGAAAAAATATCAAAATAAATTCTTCATAGAAGTCGGTAGCTGTAACCATTAGGCCACGGCATCAAACGTGCGACATCATAATTAAATAGTATATATTGTAATGTATTAGGCTGATCTATAACTCCTGATACTCACGCAAGACCTGAATACTGTGAATAGTAGCGTCAATAGTGCTTATTAAACTGCAGTCAGTTGAGATTGTTCTATTTAGTCGTATTTATCGATTATTGGTCGATAATTGGTCACTGGCGAGACATTTAGTCAGTACTGATTTATCCTCATCGATTGCGGAAATTAACGAAAAGTTCCGATGGCATTGATCGTACATAGTCTGCCAATTCCGCCATTCTTCGGTGATAGCGAGATGTTGCGCAATGGCACTCAGACAAGGGACATCGCCGAAGAGGCCCGAAATGAAATTAGCAAGCCTATCAGCAAAAGTAGCTACTCACTGGTTTCCCGTTCCGTAAGCTTGACTCTCATATACTTGGCCGAAATCGGAAACCAAAGGGATAAAAAAAATTAAACTTGTAGTATGTGGACAAAAGTTGATACCGTTAAGGGGATATATCCCCTAATATGAACTAGGTACTACCTATGTGATGGTCAAAACCATGACGAGTCTTTAATTGCAATTGATAACTTTCACATCCAGTCATTTGTTACAAATGTCCGAGATGTTGAGATATCAGTAGGTGAAAATAAACGGTTTAATTGGACTTTATATGAAAAATCAGAATATTCATGGGCGTAGGAATGTTTCAATTATTGGGGGTCAGTGTATTAGGCAGCCAGCCGTGCAGCCGTGTTTTGCACGGCCGGATTTGAGTAAACACGGCCAAAAATCCCGAGCACGGCTTGAAAATGAATGGCGAAGCCGTGTACTACAATACCTTCAATATATTGAATATAAACCATCCAAGCTTACGTAATCATGTTTTCACGCCGCTTCCCGCACCCACTGAATCGTTGAATTTGCAAACGAATTCACCTCCCGGGAAATTTTCGAGTTGCGCGGTCTTTTTCTATGCGCTAGTTGCAAACCCGCGAAATTTAACATCAACAACATGAAGCGCCAAGTCAGCATTTCCAGTTTCTTTTCGAAGGTACGTATTGCAAAGCATCAAAATATAAAAATAGTTTCCAACAATCACACACCCTGAGTCATGTATATTTATAAATATGAACCCCAATGCGTGTTTAGCCAAGCAACTCGGCCTGTCATTCATCCACTGTTCCATCCCTAAACCACACCTCGCCATTGAAATGTACAAGCCGGCCGCGGCCAGAATCAGCTGCATGACCTTTGAACTCAATTAATTTGCATAAAGCTAATTCTGCACGCGTGCACAACCGGGACTGCCGTATCCAATAATTCCGATCGTACAAACTCGCTAATTTCCGTAAATTATCGGAGAAAGGGCTGAGCCAGTTCCGATTGCAATAATTCGGTTAGGGAAATCGGCGAAGCAGTTCCGTGAGTGTATTTGAGCAGTTCTAATTATAGCTAATCTTGGCTGGTTCAATTTCTCTACTGCGCTGTCGTATTATTTAGCGACGGGACGAACACATAATCAGGGAACCAAAGTAACATCTTCTGTTTTTAACTTTGGGGAAATTCCAGTTTTGCGAGTTCACCAAATGAAAACAAAGTATGCGTCACTGAATGTCACGCATGCGTTCGATAAATAAATTAAGAGAACAGGTGTTGTCTTTTTATTAATAAGTCGGTCAACACTATCGAAACTAGAATCGAACTACAGAATATTTTTTTTATAGGGTTACGGCAGTAGAACTTGTAATAATTTTTTTTAAATTGCTTTTTTGTTTATATATGTATGCATACTGAGCTTAAAGGGACACATGGCAATCTTGTATCTTGGTATCAGCATTACAATTAGCCTCTCGATTAATTAAAAATTCCGAATAGTTTTTACTTTTAAATCTGCATGAATATATTTCAATACAATTTTGAGTTTTCAACTTGTCTTCCTTATTCTATCCAAGATCCTAGGCGTATATAATGTCAATTTTCACACCAGTTCTACCATATTATTGGCGAAATGTAATCAACAGTTAGTAATATGCAAAAACAATTGCTTTATACAATTCTTACAGTAATGTTATTAATATTAATGACTGAACAAATGCCACGAGTTTTAAAACAATTCTTCATAGACTGCTTGGTCAAATGAGATGTATTTTTAGATTTAATTTATCCGTTTGTCATTTTTGTAACTGAGTGACTACAAATATATATATAAATTTAAATAAGTTACATTATTATTATGTGCACTAAATTAAGGTGATTTTTTTCACAATCATAAGCTATTAAAAAACTGCATTTCAGAAGAGGGCTAAGGAATCTGTTCCGGTAGAACCGGACATTTCGATCTCAGAGTCACTTTCGGTTCGACATACTGAAGCTATGCCTCCAGTTCCATGTCAACCATCTGAACCACCTGTCCCCATCTCAATCAGTCAACAGCCTGCTCTCAGCTCAACCAGTGAACCACCTGTATCCGCCTTAACTGCAGAAAAACTGTTTCCCGCTCACATGGCTAAAAAGCGGACTGTAAAGTTTGTAAAGGGTTGGCTTGAAGATACAGACTTCAAGAAGTGGCTAGTTTACAGCACAACTGAAAATGTAATGAGGTGCCGCTTCTGCTGTGACGCAAAAATGGAAGGAATTTGGTCATCAGTTGGAACTGATAATTTCAGGTATTTTTCTGAATTGAATTGGGTTTAAGATGCACCAAAACATGAAAGGTTATATGGCGCCTAACAGGAATGAACGTGCATCCTCCATTTACATCAAGATAAAAATATGGAGAATGGGCCTAGAACCTTGATTCTTACCTGCAGAACTGCAAATTCTATAGTAGACACTCCATTTACGATGGAGCCACCTGTCCTCATTTGCATATGCAGTGTTATGATAAAGACCTTGAATGAGCATGATAAAAAATGACAAAAGGAATATCAATTGGTGGGGTGGGGGTCCTACCCCTCTGCATGTGATATTGCAGTGGTTGTATTCTACCCCGTCAACCACAATATTAGAAAGTATTGTAATTATTATACATAATTAGCTAAGAATTAACCAATGTATGTACATGCATATGATACACATGTTATCGACCTGCTAGATTCATGAGCTGGAATTGATCTGGCTTTGGATCATTGGCTGTCATGTTCATGCTTGGCTGTTAAAAATCATATCTCTTATGGTTTCATAGTCTGTGCCTACCATGGCGCTATAACACACCACCTTTATGAATAAGAATTTAAGTAGAGTACATAACGTATATGTGTTATGTAAGATTGCATCTGTTGTACACGCTTGACTCTTACAGCCACTTCACTATGGTAGACTGTTTACTTTTTATTATTAAGGAAAAAATCCCTCTACACTCATATGACATCAGAGGGTCACATGCGGGCTGCAGTTGGAGCTGATTCAGCACAACCATCATTGCATGAAACGAGAAAGGAGATGGACGAACAGGAGAAGGCATCGTACATTGCAGCTTTAAAAACTGCGTACTGGCTAGCAGTTGAGGAAGTCCCAAACAGAAAATATCCATCACTTCTCAATCTACAGCGAGAGAATGGCTCTAAAGATATTTGCCAACTACGAAGGGGAGGGAATTCTACCAAAGAATCACCGTGGTCATTTAATCTACTTCTGACTGCAATGAATGAGGTACCATATGAAGACGATAATGACGTTATCAACTTCAGAAGCTATATTTATTAAATTTATTTATTAGTAAAACCTGTATCATGAAACTACACAATCTGTAAGCGTAACCTACCATCTAAATGTAAAATGTTTGTATTTGATATATAATCAAAGGCTATGCCTGATACGATTTGCTTTTGTTACACGGGTCATCACATTATTAGGTTATTTCGAGCCTCCCCAGAGAGGGAAGTGTGCATAGGTGATTGTGAACCATGCCCTTCTCTTACTATCGAATATATTGCTCTGATTTCTTACGTCCCTATCCGACAGACTACACACAGACTACACTAAGGACATACAGAAGTAACCCAGTGCCAGTGTCAAGCTCGAACCTGTGATCTCCGGATTCCGTGTCTAACATGATATCCACTCGTACGTTGGAAAACCAACATCCTTGAAGCCCTCTTAGAATTTCTAATACTGTTAATTACAGTTAACGACTGAGTATTACTGATGAACATGTTTTAATGCTGGTTTTTCAATAAGCAAGATGCCTGTAAAATGCATATAATTATGTCATGACCAAAAGATATAGCAACTTTAAACTGCTAACGATTATGGTTCATAACCTATGTTGCAGGTACTTGTGAAAAGAACCGTTCTGTGTTTAAAGAGATCACCATTTATAGCTGTTGGGTTAGACGAATCAACAGATCGCTCCAGCGAGAAGCATGTGGTTTTCATTGTTCGATTCCTTGCTGGGGAGTCGGTAAAAACCACGTACCTCAAGATCGAGACCATCTCAGACGGTAAGGCAGTGACCGTCTATCGCTGTCTGGAGGGTGTATTTGATGCATACGGTATTGAAACAAAGAAGGTAATAAAAGAGCTTAAGTTGATAACTACTGGTAATGGTTGACTGACTTCATGTTCATGTAATTAGTAATTCAACCTCGCACCACTTATGTATTTACGATGTTACATTGACAACACAGGAGTCCAGTTACGATGACGATAGTGAGCATTGTAACATTTGAACAACAAATTGCATTTCAAACCAGAAGTATGGTTATAAGAATTACTAGTTGTTTCATTATTGAAGTTTAAACTATGTTTAATTAGGAAAGTAAGACTTCAATAAACTACAAAACATGAATTTGTAATCGGACTGGAAAAAATACAATGAAAAATTACATATAAATATTTAAGGCACTCAGCGGGTTGAACTCGGGACCCCTTGCATGTGAAGCGGACCGATATCACCATAAAAGCTAGCTCTGCGGCGAGACAGTAGTAACGCGCTTATCAACCTATCTATTTACATGCCCCCAACTGAGTCCTATTACAAATTCAACCCTATAATGTTAATCCTACAATTTAGATCATTGGACTGGCTATGGATGGGGCCCAGGTTATGATTAGTGAAAAGAACGGGGTAGTTGGATGACACAAACTATCCAACCCCTTCTGTGTGGCTATCCACTGTGTAAACCACAGACTCCATCTTGCGGTGAGTAAAGCTGCCAGTGGTGTCTGAAATGTCAAAACTCTGCAGGTGATTGTTGGACAAATATATCAACATGTAAATAATAGCCCCAATCGCCTGCAGAAGTTTAAAGATATTTCCAAGCTACTGGCATTAGTGGAAGATGGAGATGGAGAAGACGGAGAGGATGTGGGAGGAGAAAATCGTGGAGGACCAGTCTACAAGCATCTTAGGTTTAAGAGGGTATGTATTATTGAGCAAATGCTAAACTTATTTGGTAGACTTTCAAAAGATAATTTGATGTTACATAGTTTGCTGAATGTTTACTAAGCTGCAGTTACCTTGAGAATGGAACTGGGAAAAAACAACACTTATACAATGTTCAAATCGGGACAAATCCTTAAAGTCGTCTTGAAACTGTTTTATATTTGTTAACAGCTATGAGCTATTTGAAAAACATTTATATAATATGTGATCATTTTTAAAGGTGTTCGAAATTAGATGGCTCTGCCTAGGGGAAGCTGTTCGTGCAGTAATCCACAACTTTGAGCCTCTCATGCTACTTTTGGAAGAGGAAGCAACCTTGGGTGACCCCACATCTATTGGGCTTCACTCCCAACTTCGGTCATACAAGTACGTGGCACTCCTGCACCTGGTGGGAGATGTATTGGCAGTTATCAACCACCTTAGCCGTGTTTTTCAGTACAGGGACATATCATTTATGTCAATTAGATCACAGGTAAATTCAAACATTCAGCTGTATATAATAATTTCCAGTTTCAAGGAAATGTGTGCATATAAGCAAACCATAGTGCCAGCTGAAAATTTCAAGTTTGTATTGAGAAACACTAAGTAGCAATTTGTTTATTATTTGTAAGAGGATTTTTATTTTAGATATTTATTTAGTTGCTCGGTTTTACAAATTACGAGTGGTAAAAATTGACTCATTGCTGAGTTTGTTTTGAAGCTTTTTTTTTTCTAATACTGACAGATTAGCGGAGTCCTGGACACACTTGAGGGACTGAAAACACATGATGACCAGTATCTTAGGGCCTTCTTCCAACACCTGGACCATGATAAATACTTCACCGTCCAACTCAAGACTGAGCGTGAGAGAAATGACCACCTTGATCAACGCCAGCAATTCCTCCAGGATAAAGAGTCATTCATCAATGCTGTCACTGACAATATTCGTGGGAGATTCCCAAACATCGACTTGATGGACGCGATGCAGGTAAATCATAGAATTTAGATATGAACATATGTTATGCTCTGTAAAAACATTAACCTTTTTACATATTGAATGTTTTAAACCATTCTGACTAACATGCAATAAACTTATTCAATAAAGCAATAAACGGTGTGGTTGTGGTGTAATGGTTAGCTCTTCAGTTTAGTCATACAGGGATTGTGCGTTCTATCCCAAAGACCAAATTTGGATTGATTCTCGAAATTCTTAGAAGAACGAATTTCACACTTGATCAGTACTTCAGATGAGACAAAACAAACGAGGCCTGCTCAATAAAAATGCCCAATACAAAACGAGGATAAATAAACGCTTATACTCACACTAAATTTCTACAGCAGTTGATTAGACAGTTAACCCTATTTACAATGGTTTTCGCGCACAATATGATCTATTTATATGTCGACGTCCGTAAAACACCATTCATTCATTCATTCTATTTACAATGGTACAAACAATGAAGTTATTCATAAATATGTCCTAATGCTATTTATTACTATATATATAGTTAAGCTGGCAATGTTCTCTTAGATATTTCAGCCAGGAGCATATCCTCAGGTGGCCGCGAATCTAGATGGGTGGGGGCAGCAACATGTGGATGTCTTACTGGGTCATTTCGGTGAGAGGAAGGTGGGAGCTGACGGTAGACAGCATGACCCTCTTATAGATCAAGCCATGGCCCGGGGAGAGTTTCGTCTTTTCAAAAGACTACTCTATTAACATCTGCAGGGAGACGACTTGGATGATGAGATCTCTGTTTACTATCGCCCTGATCAGGCGTTTGAGAGGATGTTTGGAGGTGCCAATAGGCCAAATCGGGTTATTTACCCTGGTAAGCATAAACATGTTAACTGACAAGTCCAGTCAATTATTCTCACATAGTTACTGATTAGTCCAGGCGATTCGTTTACACTACATACTGTTAAGTCTAGTAGCTTAAAATAATATACAACTTGTAAGTCCAGTAACTGAGTCTAAAATCTAACTAGTCTGAGTTGTCAAGTCAATTGTTAATCTAACATACTGACTGATTAGTCCAGTTATTAAATTATATAAATACATATCTTTGAAACTGAAACAAATCTCACAATTGCAAAATTTTCTAAATCTGAACAGATGACCAGTCAATACAACTATAACAACATTCTAATGCTACATGTAAGTATGCTACATGTAAGTAATGATTGACAATTAAACGCCATTTAAGGGAAAACATCAGGATTGGTATTTTCTTTTTAGAATTGTTCAAATAAATTATCTCTGTATCAAAAAGATAAAAAATAACTCATAATTAAATGTACATGTACTACTGTTATTTTTGTTTAGCCCCAAAGCCTTATGTACACTCTTTTTTCCCACAATCTTTTTTGCCACAAACATGCACAATATGCACACACGCACAACAATATGCACACAAACACGCACACTATGCACACACGCACAACAATATGCACACAAACACGCACACTATGCACACACGCAGAATCAATGTGAGATTTAATATATTTCAGAAATGTTCAAGTTGATGTTGATTGCCCTTTAAGTGATGCCAAGCAATGCCGAGGCAGAAAGGAGCTTCAGTGTCCAGAAAAGGATCAAGACCCGTTTTAGATGTCGGCTCTCTATAGAGAGACTAGATCAATTAATCAGACTCTCATACAATAAGCAAGACATTGGAGAATTCCCTTTTAACGAGGCCTTACATTTATATATGCTAAACCGTCATAGGTGGTATTAGATTATGGAAAACAAATAATGAAGAAAAAATAGTGAATCAAAGAGTGTTTGTTTTGTTCTCATTCTTAATAGAAATCCTCCATCAAAATCACAGAATTTCAAACATATTTTAATCATAAAATACTCCCAAAATGCAGCAAATGAAGTCTAGTATTTAAAAAAATTTCGGGGGAGTCCCCACGTACCCCCCTGGCGGGAGGGGATACCCATCCAACCCCCACCCCATTCGGCACTTCGTGCCTCACGTGATGCCGCTGGCATCACATGCACACCCAGTTTTTATAATAACACACACAAAACTGCATTTCCTGCCTAATACACTGTTGGGGGTCCAAGCGTTTTGAAAAAGATATTTGACAATCAAAAAAGTATGTTTCAATTATTGAGTGAAGGGCTAGTCCTTCATAAAAAGACTTCGCATTTGTAGATATTTCACGATCTTGTTATTTTTTTGGATTTTTAACTTTTTTTATTTTTTGTCAAAATGCTGCAATAAATAAATATTACAATGATGAAGATTAAACATGAAAAAAACTGCTGAATGACGTCTAAAAATTTGGACTAGTGGGACTGTGCCAAACTTTTTCACAAATTTTTGACAAGAAAAAAAACAACGTTATCCACGCTCAATTACACCAAAACATACAACATTATATAGGGAAAACATACTTTTTGAGCGCTAAGGCAAAAATATAAAAAATAGATGTGTTTCCTATTGCATGCTCTAAAAATATAGGGTAGGTCAGTAGGCATTTTTTAAAATTGTTTTCCCTTTTTCTTTTTTTTTTTTGGAGCAAGATATTGTGAGATTTTACATGTATTTATCTCATAAACAACATAAAAGTTGATGATACAACTGAAAGTTTCTCTGTGATGTCAGTTTACCTCGATATATTGTGATGATCATTGTTCAGAACAATTTTTTTTTTTTTCATAAAAAGTTTTAGAGTCCGGCCCCTTAAAAATATGGTCGGTCAGGCCACTGGAAACACAGGTATTTTTTTTGGGCCTAACCATTTTTTCTTCAAATTATACTCTGCCCCCAACCCCCCACTCAGAACGTAGTGTGTGGTGGCCCCCGTCTTCTACGCCTATGGTATTAAAACATAATTTAAATTAAATGCGTGCATGCATTATTGTAATGGATGTTTCAAAATCAGGCAACACCAAAAGAAAATACATAGCTGTACCACAGATCTAACAACAAATATTTCTGTGGCTGTACACAAAAAATAATGCTTTTAATATTTATAATGATCACTACAAATAAGTTTTATAAAGGGCTAAAGTCAGTTGAACGATAAACACCGAGTTTACCCCCTACCAGAATGTGGAATTGTTTTATTTTATTGATCACTGATTGGTCAAATTATTTTGATGATGTCATGTGAAAGTTGTGAATACAAATTATAAGTTAAACGGAGCATACACACACAAAACAACTACAAACTCAAGATACTGTACATTTCATGAATAAAGTACTCACTCGTCAGTGAGGGATACATGATTTGAGATAAGGGACGGAGAGGGGAGAGGGCACAACCTTTAAAAAAACAATAAAAACAAACTGAACCCCCTCTCCTAGCTCCCCTATACACATACGCACGTACGCAGCACATACGCACAAACAGACACACACACATGCAAAACTGCCTTTTCTCATGTATTTTTTATGACTTCTCAGTTTTAGGGGTGTGCAATTTAAAAAATATCACTGTACATAACTTTTCAGATTTTAGGATTTCATAGAGCAAGTCTACATAGCATTCAGTTAATTTTCATTTGAACCAATTCTTTTGACCAAGCCATGTTTCGATTCAGACTATGCCACACAAAATCTAAAACAATTAGATGGTGCCGAGTAGAAACAATGAGGGTCGCGAACAAATGTTTGACACGCATTTTGACAGGTTGATTCATACTGACACATCTCGGACCAATCGAAACTGATCAAACTTGTGTTGTAAAATCAGGATCTTGATGTGCTTTGTTTTGATCATGTCTCGGTAAACGCTTGTCATTTTCAACGGGGCGAGAAAGGTCAAGTCAGTTCAACACAGACGAAAGTTTGCTTCGCCTCGAAGTGGAGTTTCTGTAACCTGTCGTGCAAGGCGTAGTATATGACTTCATTTCAACCTGTTTAAAGTACCCTGGGGAAATTTCGGTCACGTGTTTTATTAATCCCGAGCCTTCGCTGACCTTACCAGCCCTTTTTACGATTTTGATATTTCATCTGGCTGTGTACATAAAAAAAGCCACAAAAGTCGCACAAAAAATGGCGATGTCATGATGTACACAAACAATACTAGTAGTTTTATACACCGCGTGTAGGTAGTTACACAAATGTTTCCCCAGCCGTGTCAAAATTGATTGACAAGCAGCGTCTCACGAGGTGAACCGTCGATCAAGGTCATTGGGTGCGGAAATGCCTGTGATGTCGCTAACGACTTCGCTTGTCACAAAATGGGGAAACTCTAACCTGTTGTGCAAGGCGTAGTAATGACGGAGAGGAAAAAAGAGAACAATCTTAAAATAATAGTGATGTATTTTCGACCTTTTTAAATATTTCTGATAATACGGGAAAAGTCTGACATGACCTAGTCTCATTTATTTGACGTCTGTTTTTTTTTTTTTACATATTGACGTTTATAGTTATGCACCCGGTAGACTGCGCATATCAAATATCGTAAATCTACATCTATGCCTTAAGAAACTGGTGTCATGTTTGATCATAATGTTTCTATCAGCTGTAAAAAAATATAAAATAAAACGATAGGACAGAGAGAAGCATAGATTGAGCGCAGGCAGAAGAGCGGTAAAGTTTCCAAACTGCGTTAGTCTAAACCACTCACTCTTGTAGATGCATATTTTATGCACTAGACACGAACGAATAATCCGTTGACTGACCGTTCAATCTTATTACCAAGCATTGCGCGTACTGTCACGTAATTTTTTACGTAGTCGTGACGTCGAGGTGTTTCCCATAACAAACTGACGTTGAGAAACTAAATCTCGTTATTCGTGATGTTATTGTACGTGATCCTAGATGGCGGCGCCCAACAAACTCATTTATTTGAAGGAAAAAATTGTTTATAGCTTATAGAAAAAATTGAGTTTTTTCTGTATATTGGGAAATATACGTAATTATCTGTGTTGAGCTTTGCCCGTAACAATTGTTTTAAATTTCCAATCATGTCATCAGATTCTGTGTTCAACTTATATTTTGTTGATTAAGTTGTGAATTTAAATTGTGATGTGTTTTCGGTTTTCGTCAAATTGTCTTTAAGTTTGATTTAAATTATTCAACAAATTTACTTGTAACCAGTGCAAATCCAAATTGCTTCTTACTATGTGCTGGAAAATCCAAATTGCCAACCGAGTGGCTGTGAAAGCTCAGTTGCCAGAGTTCTTACTATGTGCTGGGTTCAATTTAGCTGGCAAGTCTGACGCATGGGGCGTGAGACTCGTGCATTTGTGTGGAGCGTGAGACACGAGCATTTGTGTGTCAAACCATGTTCACGCCAATACATTCTACTTCCTCATGCATTCTGAAAATTTGACCATTGTCTGTGATTTTTAAAAATAAATCTAGTATATTTTTAAAAAAATAGTCCAAATTTGGTATACTACCAGTAGTTTAACCATGATTTCTGTATTGTTTACATTCTAGGCCCATTTTCCATATTTTATCTCGATGTACATGGAAGATGAGCCTGGTATGTTCATGCCTGTTAGGCGCCATATAACCTTTTCATGTGTTGGTGCACCTTAAAACTCCAATTAAATTCAATTCAATTGTTTGTGTATATTGTGCGACTTGAATACTTTCATTTAAAATGTATTATCATATAAACAGTATTACGAGTAAACATCTAAGTTAACATTCTTCATCCACTGACCCCATAACCAAAGGGCAACCACCCTTTAGGCCACATCTCACTCTTGGCTTCCACAGGGCTTAGAAAACTATAGTTCAGCTAGAGGAACAGTTTTTCTTACTCACATGTTATATTTTGGTGCTTGTTCACAAAAGTGATCTAAGAAGTACTGTTCTAAGAAAAAACACTGACCATACCCCATCTGTTTTTTTAGCTCTACTGGCTTATGAGATGCCGAGTTGTTCGTCGTCCGTCCGTTGTCCGTCTGTCGTTAACTTTTGTTTCGTTAAGACGATAGGGCCTTCATTTTTCATCTGAACTTTACCAAACTTTACCAGATTGTTAATGTCAATGAAAGCTCAGACAATTTTGAAAACAAGCCAAATCGAACCAGTATCAGCGGAGTTATGGCCCTTGATTTAGTTAAAAATGCAATATTTTGCCTCGTTAAGATGATAGGGCGTTCATTTTTTATCCGATCTTTACTAAACTTTACCAGATTGTTAATGTCAATGATAGCTCAAACAAGTTTGAAAACCAGCCAGATCGGACCAGTAACAGCGGAGGTATGGCCCTTGATTTAGTTAAAAATGCTATATTTTGCCTCGTTAAGACAATTGGGCCTTCATTTTTCATCTGATCTTTACCAAACTTTAACAAATTGTTAATGTCAATGAAAGCTCGGACAAGTTCGAAAACCAGTCAGATCGGACCAGTAACAGCGGCGTTATGGCCTTTGATTTATTTTAAAATGCTATATTTTACCTCAAGACGATAGGGCCTTCATTTTTCATCCGATCTTTACCAAATTTTACCAGATTGTTAATGTCAATAAAAGCTCGAACAAGTTCGGACCAGTAACAACGGAGTTATGGCCCTTGATTTTGTTAAAAATGCTATATTTTGCCTTGTTAAGGCGATAGAGCCTTCATTTTTACTGATCTTTACCAAACTTTAGCAGATTTTTTGGCGCTTTTTTTCTTTTATTATTTTTATATTTGTTTATTTTTTAAAAATGATTTTTTTTTTTTTTATATATTTTTTTTTTTTAATTTTTTTTTTTTTTTAATTATCTCTACTGGCCAAGTTCGAAACTAGCCAGATCGGACCAGTAATGGCAGAGTTATGGCTCTTGGTTTAGTTAAAAATGCTATATTTTGCCTCTTTAAGGCGATAGTCACTCGTTTCATTGATGTTATAAGAGCCATATTAGCCAGTAGAGCGTCCACAGGCCCTCTTGGGCCTCTTGTTTTGTTTAAAGATGGCTGACCAATACCGGTAAGCCCTTAAATTGCATGAACAAGATCAAACTGTTTCTCTTTTTAGGTTGAAGACTGAAATATTGTAGGAAAAAAATGGAGTCAAGGATGAACAGACAGCAACTACTAGGTATCTCTTTCTTATCAGTTATAATCAATGCATTGTTCAGAGTTTTTTAATTTGTTGAATATCGATCTATTGAGAAATGCAGAAATAAAATAAGATCTACACTCGAGATCCACCATGGTGTCTAGCGTTTTGAGATTGGCACATTATATAAATTTAATGATACCAACTCACTTTCGAGCGATATATCCTTTAATTCTTGACGGTTAGGAAGGTTGATTTCCTAGCATATATATGTCAGGTACTTTAGAGGTGACATGCTTCAGTATTATTACCTTGGTGCCATGACTGACATTTTAAGTGTTCAATGTGACTGAAACTAGTGTATCTGGTTCAGAGGTTCTTTACTTATACGATACCACTAGTTATGATAGATTTGCTTTTACCCCTCGATTTTGAACTGCTTGTGTTCTGTTTTCAGAAATCAAGACTGACATGAAGTTGCTGTTGGAATGTATTGACTACCAGAAGGATGACCCAAGTGCGTTGAAGCAGGCCTTGATTACGTTGTCTTCCATTTTACAAGGATCCGGTAAAAACAACAACAATATAATTATATACAAATCTAAAACAAGCAACTTGAAAGGCTAACACCCATTTCGAAATTTTATAATTTTTTATGAACATATTAAAGATGCCTCACACACAGTGTTATACTTGTATATATTTGTGATAACTTCATAAATTTTCAATCAGATACATGTATGTAACCAGTGATTCATTTTGCTCCGCGTCATGCGTCCTAGACGCATAATTTTTCTGAGGACGCATCATTCTTAAACGTGCGTCCCGTGGACGCATTGCTCGAACATTTTACGAGTAGTAAATAACCATTTTTGATGTGATAACAAGGGAACAAATATAACACGACACCGGCTAAAGTAGAACGCAATTACAATGTAGTATGCGTATTATGTTTGGGTAAAAACTATTTGTCATCCAATCAGTAACAACGTTCTACTAACTGTTGGTGTTCGCTAGTATGGAAATCCCTAGACTGTGTCACGGTCCTTTGCTCTTCGCTGTTGAGAGAACAGAATAGAATAGAACAGACTAGGAAATCCCTGATGGTGAACACAAAATGCCACCGAAGAAAGTTATAAAAAATTACCCACAATAAGTTAAATTGACACTTGATTGGCATGTCAAACTACTCACTACTAATTGAACTATTTAACGCAAGCAAAAAATAAAGAAAAAAATACAGAGGTTTTTATGATGGTGATTACCCGTTACAGAACCGAGACAACTGAGCCATATAAGCACAGATTCTAAAAGAAATACTTTGTAAAACAAAGAATGGTAGCAATATCTGAATATAATAAGGAATAACACGAAAATGATACAGTTTTGAAACTGTATGCACATATATTTTGCTGATGTTTTACTGGTTTTAAAAGTCAGAAAATCGGCAAAAGTGGTAGCAAATTCGGACATAATTCGTTCTGAAACAGATATTAAAGGTACCCTTTGTATTTCAAAGTACCAATATTATAGGACCTTAGAGTTGATGTTAATAGGCGTTATTAATTTTAGTTATATAGGATAACACATTTAAAACTTACGGGGAAATGGTAATTTAGAAAGGAAGATAATTCATCATTGATATATTTGTTAAGAAATCCATTTGTTTGACAGGCATTTTTTACAATATTTAGGCAACATAGTAGTGCATAATGAGTGCTTAATAGACGTTAACAACTTTAAAATGAAATTTAAGTTGGTTGGGGTTGGGTGGGGGGTTGTATGTGCACAAGGGGCTAGATACATGTGGTTAATAAACTTAAATTATCACAATGGGAAATATAATTTAATTTCAAAATTGTCTGAAAATGAAATATATATTATATGATGTTCATGTGTAAAGAGTGATAAAAACAAGTTCCAACCCCTCAGAAGTTTAATTATAAAAGAATGATGCGCGGCAGGGGTATTACCTTATCCCTAATCGCCCCAAAGCAAAATAGAAAAAAACATGCATTCATAAATTTCTGGAGAGAATGCAGATGAGAGTAAATCAGAGGGAATTCAGAATTTTAAGATGTTAAAAATTCTTGTTAAAAGTAAAATAAAGCTTTAACTTTATGCAATGGAATTTCTGTTCTTTAACTCTGCATCTATTTTTAATGAATTTTGCACAGAAAAAATCCTGGGACCCATTGTTTTTTAGTTTGGACCCATTGTTTCAAAATATGTGAGTCCCAGGGACTCATTAATGCAGATTTCAAAATGAATCACAGTGTAACAGTAAGTACTGGAATAGTTCAAAGCAAATCGTTTTTGCATATATTACTAATTAATTGTTGATTACATCCCAGACCTTTTAACAAACAGATAGGAAACTGAAATAGATCAGTCATACATGCCAAATTTTCCAGCATCATATCAGGGAGATTCGACTTCCAAATCAGGGAGATTTACGAATTGAATAGAAATGTTGACAACTGTTACTTTATTTCTAATTTTATTTTGTATTTCATTATCTATACTGTATATATAAAATAGATGGAAACAAATAACAGTAAAGGCATTAGGCCATAATCAATTGATTGCTGAAAAAAATTGCTTTTACAACGATTTTCCAAACTGCTTTCCGCATTTTGAGAGCCGCGTTTTAAACCTGTCCTCTGAAACCCGGAAACATAATAACCGGTGTTGAGGTACAACATTTCTTCACAAAACTAGTCTAGATCATCTGCGACGTTTGCTTGTTTTCAAGACCAACATCTAGACAAGACCTTCAGACAAAGGTTTCTGATTGGCTGAGACAGGAATACCTGCTGTCCAAGATATACAGAAAGGCAGAAAGACAATAAATGTATATATAAACAAAGAGGGAAACTTCATTGTATCGACAAACTAAATGTGGATGGTAAGAAATACTTTAATAAAAAGATAATAATTACGGTCACGTGGTTCCAGTTTCAACTTTGTTTCTGCACAACTTGTCAAGACGTTTGTATTTACATAATACAGCGTTGAAGATGATCAAGACAACACAAACCGACGTGAAATTGGCAAATTAAATAGGAAAAAAATGGTGTTTCTTATCATTAAAGCGGTAAAGGGTGTTGCAATTATGAAAGACTGGTTTACTTGTAATATTGCGGAGGATATAACATTGGTATTAGCCGTTCATAACAATTTACCGAATGCATTGATCAAAAAGTGTCGATTTTGGCAAAATCCTTCTTAATTTAGAATAAAACAAGCTGATGCAATCAACCACCTGGTGATTGGTGTAGTCAGCGTTAATTATTGGCATCGCACCTATAATCTTCAATTAATGTTGTACCTACTAGTAGGTCTATGTTTACATAACAAGGAGATATTTGCGAAACATGATTGTTTACCTGGCCATAGCCTATTTCAGTAAATCTTGTCGTGTGCTGCGAGATGCTAGATGTAATTTCATTGGTTGGTTGCATGATCGTAACCCCGCCTTAATCAATTTGACACGCGACAGCTGTAAACTCATTGTTTCACACATGCTAAACACCTGCAGTGTATTACAAATTAGAGGCTATCAACCATATTCAGCAAGAGAGACTTTGAGCGGCTTCCGTGTGATCGGTAGATCAAAGACAAATCCGGTAATCTACCGGAGAATGCGGGAGATGTGGCATGTATGAGATCTAAATTTCAGGTGGCACAGTGTTGAAATTTCACAAAATATTGCTGCCTGCTTAAACACAAATATCATGAAGGGTTGTTACGATGCATGTAAGTTTCATTTATGTCAAAACCCATTGCAACTTTATTTCTTTTTCTAATGATAGTATTTTCCTTACTTTAACATTCAGCGATTTTTTTACTAGTACCCATTCAATTGGGAAAATCAGCGCTGTTTTCCCTTAAATTGGGAATTTTTCATTATCAGACACTTAAGCAATATTGTATGTTTAAATACAGTAACTTTGCAAACATAATATCATGTATACATCCTCTTGTAGTATTCCATTACCGTCTCCTAAAAGTATAAGTATATATGTATATATTCTCCCCCTGCTTCTGTTTAAAGTTCCCCTCTAAAATATTTAGCAAAATAAAAGTGTTTTTTTTTTAGATTGGGATTTTTTTCACTCCAATTGGGAACGAAACATACTTTTTGCCATTGGGAATGGTACCGTTTTTCGGAAAAAAAACACGGACATTTTAAGCAAATATGGAGTTTGAAGGAAAGTTTCACTACGTCATTTGCTTGGTTTTTAAGGGGAACCCAAATAATTGTGGTATTTTTAACCTTAAACTGATGTCTATACAGTTTTTTTCGAGGGATGAGTTCCAAGAAAAAGTTAAAGGTGCTACATGATATTTATTCTTCTTTACTGGTGATAGGAAGTTTACAATCTGTTTGTTATTTGGTCTGTGGTTACATTGCACAAATAAGGAGTACAATTCCAAATCTTATTAACTCTTATAATTCTCTGTTTAATATTTTTGATATATAATTTATGTACAGGTTTAAAGTTAAAATAATACTGGATTACTAAATTTAGATGCTAATTATGTCTCCTCCACTTGACATATTGTTTTTGTGCTGTCTGTCTGTCTGTCGGATGTGTGAAACCTTGTCCGGACTAGTTCTCCTGAACCCCTGGCCGGATTTCAACAAAACTTTACAGGGATGATCAGTACCAAGCCTAGTTGCGCGTGCCATAGACTTGTTCCGGTTGAGTGATTTTTGGCAGAGTTATGGCCCTTTAAAGGTTTTAATACAAACTTTGTCCGGACTAGTTCTCCTTAACCCCTGGCCAGATTTTGTCGAAACTTTGCAGGGATGATCAGTACCAAGCCTAGTTATGCATATCATCACTTGTTCCGGTTGAATGATTTTTAGCTCGACTATTCGAGGAATAAGAGAGCTTATGTAATCACCCAGTTGTCGGCGTCCCACATCAAGGTTTGCGTGTAAGCTGTGTTTACAAGTCTATATCTCTTACATTTCTTATCCTAGCACAACCAAACTTGGCCATGGGCTTCCTTATAGCATTATCTTAAGTTTTGGTTCCTGTAACCCATGGAACCCAAATTATGATAGCCCATTTATGATAGCCCATAAAATGTGTCCCATTTCACAGATAGCCCATTTATAATAGCCCATAATATGTGTCCCATTTCACATCAAATTTTGCGTGTAAGCTGTGTTTACAAGTCTATATCTCTTACATTTCTTATCCTAGCACAACCAAATTTGG
The DNA here is from genome assembly GCA_037043455.1 of Cyrtodaria siliqua. NCBI lineage: Eukaryota > Metazoa > Mollusca > Bivalvia > Adapedonta > Hiatellidae > Cyrtodaria > Cyrtodaria siliqua. The sequence continues at coordinate 120,359 of JAWPHD010001354.1, forward strand.
CCATGAGCATCCTTATAGCATTATCTTAAGGGCTGTTTAAGTAATTTTGGTTCCAGTAACCCCTTGGCTCCCATGGAACCCAAATTCTGATAGCCCTTAAAATGTGTATATTTCACATCAAATTACAGGTCTATAGCTCTTATATTTCTTGTCCTAGCTGAACTAAATTTGGGAATTTGTTTCCTTATAGTATGTTGTAAAGGGTTGCGTAAGTAACAGCATGAAGCACAACGCAAGGATCACGAGTTTCATTTTTTTTTATTTTTTTTTTATTATTTTTTTTTAAAGTTATTTTTAGATATATCTGTTGGTTTCATATTGCTCCAAGGTCAAGGTCAGACTTACAGGTCACTTCGGGGGCATTTGTCACTTACTGTGACATTTCTTGTTTTACATATTTCTGTGTTGTTTTTTTCAATTCCTACACATAGCTATGTTCCTCCCCACCCCCAACCCCAAAACCGAAAGTCATTATTATAAACATAGCTTCTTACACATATATGTTGGCCCCTCACCCACCCCCCACTTTAAGTTTGCTCTGAGACTCCTTCACAGCTGCATATAAACAATGATCATTATTTATGATTTCAAAGCATAAAAAGTAGAACAGAATTGTGTAATCCTTAGTACAGCATGCTGAATAATAGCTAATTTAGGCATTTATACTCTGCCAAAATTTAGACAAGAAAAGGTATAACACATATATTATACCATGGGAAGTACGGACTGCATGTAGATGTTCTGGATCCGTGATCGTTTTGATAGTGAAGGTCACCGGCACCTTGACCTTTAAATGAATAAGGATATGGGTCATGTACTGGTCATGAGCAACCATTCATCCTTTCAAGTTGCAGGACCTAGATCCATCAAGTTTGTAGTTGTTGATAGGACATCGTATTGATAGTGAAGGGCACCGCAACCTTGACCTCCGATCTAGTGACCGGAAAATAACAAGAGGTCAATGACCTTGAAACTCTACTAATTGATTTTGATTTCAGGAAGTAGTCGATACAAACTTGCTTTTTGAAAATCTATTTTTAGCCGTGGCGGCCATCTTGAAATTCCGGCCGACCTGAAATTTTGCTTGGATCAATTAGACATCAAGAGCAGCTTTCCTGTGAAGTCTCATGGAAATCCGTCAAGTAGTTTCAGAGGAGTAGTCGCTACAAGTTTTCATTATATAATTCTATGTAAACAAAGATGGCCGCTGACAGCCATGTTTAACATTGAATCAAATGATGTTCAACTCCTATAACCATCATGCCATGCTGATCATTTTAGAAAAAGTCCCATATCAGTATCTTTTATAGTTTTCAAGAAGTAGTCGCTACAAACTTATTTTTTAACAATCTATTTTTAGCCATGGCGGCCAACTTGAATTTCTGGCCGACCTGAAATTTTGCTAAGATCATTTAGACATGAAGAGCAACATTCATGTGAAGTTTCATGAAAATCCATCAAGTAGTTTCAGAGGAGTAGTCGCTACAAGTTTTCATGATATAACTCTATGTAAATAAAGATGGCCACTGGCAGCCATGTTTAACGTCGAATCAAAATAATGTTTGACTCGAATAACCATCATGTCAGGCTGATCATTTTAGAAAAAGTCACATATCAATATCACTTATAGTTTTCAAGAAGTAGTCGCTACAAACTTATGTTTTTTAAATCTATTTTTGACTGTGGCGGCCATCTTGAATATCTGGCCGATCTGAAATTTTGCTAGGATCAATTAGACATGAAGAGCAACATTCCTGTGAAGTTTCATGGAAATCCGTTAAGTAGTTTCAGAGGAGTAGTGGCTACAAGTTTTCATTATATAACTCTATGTAAACAAAGATGGCTACTGACAGCTATGTTTAACATCGAATTAGAACGATTTTTGACAAGGACCAACATCATGTCATGCTGTATCATTTTAAGGAAAAGTCCCATATGAATATCACTTATAGTTTTCAAGAAGTAGTCGCTACAAACTTGTATTTTAAATCTTTTTTTAGCCATGGCAGCCATCTTGTATTTCCGGCCGACCTGAAATTTTGCTAGAATCAATTAAGACATGAAGAGCAACTTTCGTGTGAAGTTTCATGAAAATCTCTGATCAGTGGAGCTAAGAACAGGTTATCTACTGGTCATGACCAACCATCCTTTCAAGGTTGAGGACCGTAGGACCAACCGTTGTGTAGTTATTGATCGGACATCTTTAGATAGCGAATGTGACCGCGACCTTGAACTTTGATGTAGTGACCCCAAAATGAATAGGTGTCATCTAGTTGTAATGGTAAAGCGTTCTTCCGAGTTTGGGGGCCCTAGGTCCAACCATTCTGTAGTTATTGATCGGACATCGTTTCGATAGTTAATGTCAACACGACCTTGACCTTTGACCTAGTGACCCCAAAATCAATAAGGGCCATCGACTGGTCATGAGCAACCATCCCTCTAAGTTTGGGTACCCTTCTGCCAACCATTCTGTAGTTATTGATCGGACACCGTTTGGATAGTCAATGTTAGCCCGGATGTAACCTTTGACCTGGTGACACCAAAATCAATAGGGGTCAAAATGAACATGGCGCTCCGACCACACTTTGTTGTGGGGAGCAATAATCTATTAATTGAAGGGCACTGGCTTAGTCGTTGCTGAGGTGATTTACGGAAGAATAACCGTGTGACAACCTGCTGTAAGGATGAGTATTACTAGTAACTACCAAAATATAACGGTCATGATTGAATAATTGGTAGGGAACTGAAGAAGTGAAGGGACACTACAAAATCTGAAATGAAGATTGCTGTGCATCCCTTTAAGTGGGGTGCATGAGATGTTGTAGATTTGGCGGAAAGGGACAAATGAGAATAGGTATTTTGTTGAAAAATATGTTTAATATACAAAAACAACATTACTGATGTGGAAAAAAACAATTGTATGTACAACTCAGTGTGTCAGGTCCCTGCCAAGACTTGAACTTGAATCTCTTTTCTCGAAAGAAAAGTGTGTTTCCTTACACTACAGAGATCGCCCAGACATCACAAAAAGAGTGTACAAAACTAAGTGAAATTAATAAAGATGTAGATCAAAAGAATGTCAAACTAAAACTAGAAATTGTTATTGGACAAAAACGTATGGCTCCCCACTCGCCTGAACAGACATAATTGACGACTCTAGGTCCAACCGTTCTCATTTATCTGAGATCGTTTTGATATTCAATATCCCTGTGACTGTATCTACAACCTGTATCAGTAATATTTATTGGTCGACCATCCTTCCAAGTTTGAGGACCCTAGGTCCAACCATTCTCTAGTTATTGATTGGACATTGTTTTGTTATTGATCGGGGATCGTTTTGATATCAATAGGGGTCATGTTCTGGTCATGACCAACCATCCTTGCAAGTTTGAGGACCCTAGGTCCAACCATTCTCTAGTTATTGATCGGACATCGCTTTGATAGTCAATGTGGTCGCTAGCTTGACATTTGACCTAGTGACCCCAAAATCAAAAGGGGTCATCTGCTGGTCATGACCAACCATCCTTACAAGTTTGAGAACCCTAGGTCCAACTTATTCTCTAGTTATTGATCAGACATCGTTTGATAGTCAATGTCACCGCGATCTTGACCTTTGACCTAGTGAACATCGATTTGATAGTCAATGTCACACGATGTTGACCTTTACCTAGCGAATTCAAAATCAATAGGGGTCATCTACTGGTCATGACCAACCATCCTTCCAAGTTTGAGGACCCTAGGTTTAACCATTGTGTAGTTATTGATCGGATATCGTTTTGATAGTCAATGTCACTGCGACCTTGACCTTAAACCTAGTGACCCCAAAATCAATAGGGGTCATCTACTGGTCATGACCAACCATCCTTCCAAGTTTGAGGACCCTAGGTCCAACCATTGTGTAGTTATTGATCGGATATAGTTTTGAGTCAATGTCACCGCGACCTTGACCTTTGACTAAGTGACCCCAAAATCAATAGGGGTCATGTACTGGTCATGACCAACCATCCTTTCAAGTCTGAAGACCCTAGGTCAAACCATTCTCTAGTTATTGATCGGAATCTTTTTGATAGTCCATGTCACCGCGACCTTGACCTTTGACCTAGTGACCCCAAAATCAATAGGGGTCATCTAATAGTCATGATCAACCATCCTTCTAAATTTGAGGACCATAGGTCCAACCATTCTCTAGTTATTGATCGGACATCGTTTGTGACAGACAGCACAAAATCAATATGGCTCCCCTCCACACTTTGTGTGGGGGAGCCGTAACTATCACAGAGTTATTAATACCCTTGCAAACGCATAACCCATGACTTCATGTATATGCGCAGTTCCACTTCATACTGATGCTTCTCACAATGTTTGGGGTATGACAGGTCATAGTGACCTTATTTTGGTATGCGACCTACCGCTATCCCAAGATGTATCAACATACCAAGTTTGGTATTTCTAAGTGTTATTGTATTGAAAATATGGTCCGGACAAGCATTTTCTATGACAGAGGTCACAGGTCAAGGTCACAATTACCTTATTCTGGTACGCGACACATCACCATCCCAAGATGTATCTAAATACCAAGTTTGCTATCTCTAAGACTTAGTGTTATAGTATTAAAAATACGGTCTGGACAAGCATTTTCTATGACAGAGGTCACAGGTCAAGGTCACAGTGGCCTTATTTTGGTATGCTACACACAGCTATCCCAAGATGTATCCACATACCAAGTCTGGTATCTCTAAGTGTTATAGTATTGAAAATACGGTGCAGACAAGAGGTGAAAGTGTCTGTGGATGTTCTACTGGCTAAATGTGCAGGGGACCGTAACACTTTTTCAACATTCATTCAACCGGCACATGGCAATGATATAGGTCACTAGTTGTTGAATGCCAGCCAGGGTAGCAGGAGAACTAGTCTGTACAAAGTAAGTGTATTACAGGGTTCCCACAGTTTTTTGAGAACAAAATTCAAGGTCTTTTCCAGGTTTTTCCACTGTTTTCAAGGACAATTTATAAATACCAGTGTTTGTCCGACACCGTTGTTGCAAAAACGTTAAATTGTTCGCAGTACTAATATGTGACACCACACAAGATGTTAGTTTATTGTTTTTGACAAGTATTGACTTTAACCCGCTGTTTTTTAGGCTGTTCTCCCTCCTATGAAGGAAATTTAGTGTTGACATTTAACTTGTTCTCAGACGACATGCTTTATCGATTCAAATGATTAGACGCTTGCATATACGACGGAACATTGCGAGTTTTATTTGAAAATACTCGGCTAAAATCGCCAACATATTTTATGAGTCAACCGGTGAGGTAACGAATTTGTACGACAGCGATCTAAAACAAAAGTACAATTTGGGGTTCATATTTCATTGATCAGAACATTAACACATCTTTACGACTGTTCACGAATACCAATGGTTATTTTTAATGGGCTTACTAGGTCATTCGCCAAATCGCCATAGGCGTAAAGTAACCTGAACTGGCGAATGAAAACCGTAAGAAATACACACCAAATTCTCCAGACATCGGCGGTCTGGCGAATCCAAATTTTTCGACCGATTTTGTCTAAAAGATCTCGGAAAATCCTGAATTCTAATTCACAAAGTCTTTCACTGTTTATAAGCCACTATAGCTGAGTGTTTTAGCTAATTAGTGACAATCAATTTAGATCGATAACTAATTATGTCAGCGTTTAGTGAAAACCAGCGTTTATTGAAAACCAAATTGTCGGTGCGATAAGACTCCGCCCACTGTTACGCCTCTTGCTGTCAATCAACTGGTTTGTGTCCCCGCGCTCAACATTATCTGTCATATAAAGTTGTGACATTATTCACAGATTTTAACTGCGTGATCGAGCCGGGTAAAACATAAAATAATGTGGCGCCCTCTAGCGGCCAAAATGGCTGATCAAAATAGAAAATTTGAAAATGTTTGCTTACGAATTAGCAAGAGATACTCAGCCCGTCTGTGTTTTTGAACTTTGCAATCACTGATAAGTGTTAAAGGAGCACATGGCAATCTTGAGTTTTCAAAAACTAGCAGCGCCCCGTTAGTTTTTATCATTAATGTTAATTATAAGAATTGTATTAAGCCATTTGTTTTTGCATATTATTATTTTATATCTTATTGCACCAGTATTATATTAAAAAACTTATAGTATAATAAGACGAAATAGTGAATACTTAAAATTTGATTTATTTAAATGTAACCAGGGTAAAACTAAAAATGATACTGAATATATAAATTGTGACACCCATTTCAATTACTGCAAGATTGCCATGTGGACCTTTAAGTGCCTACTAATTAGTTGTACACATGGTAGCGTAAACTGGAACAATGGAAAGTGTGAGCCGGTGTTTAATCGGCTGTTTCTGAATTGGGTTCATTTTATGGTTGATTGTTCAATCAACATGAAACAATACAAAAGGTGCGATTACTCAAAATAATGGTGTATGTATTATTTCTGAATTTGCAGCACGGTCTTTCTAGATTCTTTGGAACTCGTGTTAGTTGAACTTGTATATGCCTCAGTTTAGCCTTACATTTTCTAAATATATTGCTATTTAATTTATTTCTCTGCATGTTAGCATATTGAAATGCATTTAATGAAAATAGTAAATGGTGAAAAGAGTCTGCATTTTTGTATTTTCTCATTATATATGCATGCATTCATTCTGTCCTTTTTTAAATATCAGTCTTTACAATTTTTAAGAATTAAAATTACATTAAATTAAATACAGTTTTTACAAAGTTTTCTTGGTATGGGAAGCATGATATTGTGTCCTTTAATGGGGCATAACACCGCCAAAAGTCATTCAACTGGAACACAACAATCACATGCACAACTACACATGGCACTAATCATCCCTGCCATTGTATCAAGAACAGAAATGTGACAAAGTTTGTGTATTAAAACTTTAAAGAACTCATTAACCAGTACACAACAATGGCAATGCAACTAGGCTTGGTATAGTTCTATGACATAACACGTCGCAGAACAGCTACAGATAAGCAACGTATTTGCGTAAATTCCCAGTTAAAACTCCCTAAATTACCGGTAGGCTAAATACACAATTAAATTACTTTATCGGTGCGTACCAATTATTGTCAACAAATTAATTACACAAAATAACCGTTTTTGTCAGCATATCATATTTTATCCATTACCGTGAAGACGGCCAATATCAAATGGAATGCATCGCCGTTTCCAGTCAATTCTGAAATAAGCAAGCCATTGAGATTGGCTAAATGTGACTGGTTATCAAGTTTATTTTTTTTCATTCGAAAGTAAATCCTTCAGGAACAAAATTGTTGTATTCAGTGACAGTCTAGTCTATTTTTAATTATTCGGCATCACCGAAGCACTCAACTTTCTCTGTATGTCAACATGGCTAAAAGAGGCCCAGGTGTTTGAACTCAGTGCAAGAATATTCATTATCGCTAAATATTAATAACTAACTCAGAACACAATAATAATTAACGTTGCGACGAGTCGTGACGTCAATAAAGTGTTGCCGACGTCAACATCATCCGCCAATAACGTTCAATAAAGCGAATATTTGTTTGCAAAAACGTAATTTAAAATGTAATAAATAGATTATTTAACTGCTGGGATCGACTATGGGTAATCCTTTACTTCATGGTAGACGTGCTTTGTTTTTTTTACTCACACGCATGCGCCCGTTCATGAAAAAAACTACACGCCGACCTCTTGTGAATGATTTCCCTATAATCGATCCCAGCAGTTAAATAATCTCTATATAATTCATATAGGGCCCTGGTTTTGTATCACTGCTTAACATAGAAGTTCAGAGAGATATTGCACAGGGTATAGTTCTCCCTGTACACTGGAAAGACTACTTTACATCCCTCCGAAGGATGACCTATATTCACAGTACCATGCCCAAGTAAGATACTGCGGGAGTTTGTTTGAAAAATCCGGGATGTGACCCCACTTGAAATCATACACGTAATTTCTGGGACTAGAGTCAAGTATGCTTAACACTTGGCGACCGCAGGGTTAAGTTTCCAAAATTATATGGAAACAAAAGAGCACAAGATGTTTCGAAAGATAAACATTCAAGAAAAATATGCCTGGAGGTCTCCTCAAACATGAGTCATACACAAATATCCTAGACACATTCAGTATACACAGGGTCAGAATGACACGGACTACCACAACAGCCATGATTCTCACGTCTCCGCCTAGGTATTTTGTTCTTCTTTTAGTTTAGATACTACAAATTACCAAATATGCAACTACGACTAGAAACGTCAGGGAATGTTTATGCACACACAACCTTCCAATTGTTCACTCGAATTTTTAAACACGCAGAATGAATAACAAATACGTAGTCTAGATCATCTGCGACGCTTGCTTGTTTACAAAATTATCAAACGTCGAACATGATCAAGACTAATTTCATGTAGATCAATCCGTGACAACACAAAACATTCATAAACTAAAAATGTGTGCTAACTTTATTGACACGTATGACAGTGGAGAGTTTAAACTTGCACATATTCTACTTACGATAAATTGTTCCGCTCTCACTGGAGCGCTCTTGCTGCACAGAAGAAAACAAAATGGAGGAATGGCCGAATCAAAACGGAAATGGATTGCTATGACGTCAGGCTGTTCCAGTAACACATTACTTTCAATGAAAAGCCTCCCGATTTTTCGCGAAATACATGCTACTCCTGCAGTTGAAGACGCAGTATGCAAACTTCCCTAAAATACCTCAGGCTTGCGCGAGCCAAAACAATGCATGTGTACACGTATGACACCAACTATCTATTCCATGACATTGACACCTGCATATCCCACACTTTTCAAAATTGACTGCACTGACTACTGTCAGAAATGTTATTACATAATGCATTCCTTTCTGCATGTTGAGTTAGCTACCATAGAAACAGCAAGCGTGTGGCACTTGATTCAGAGGGTTACCGTAAAGCATATTTACATATGCAGTTGCTGCCACGCGGATTACGACTTTTTCGCAGCATCCCCGCGGCCGTTCTTCAATCGAAGTCACAAATCCGCGCGATCGTACCGCGGATTGTCACCCGAAATATCGCGGGGATTCCCTGCGACTGTAAAAATCGCCGCGATTGCAAAATCCAGTCTCGAAAGAAAGAAATCACCGTGATTCTCCGTGATAGATACGCGGGGGAACACGGGGGAAATTAGAGCACGGATCAATGAAAAATGTAATAAAAATGATAAATACAATGAACAATTTTGGAAGCAATACGTATTTCAAACTTTTAATGCATTTAAATAATAACGTGTGTTTTTTGTTTTTGTTGTCCAAAAGTCGCATTTCTCTTCACCGGACATAAATTGGCTACCCACAATCCTTTGCGATGTGTGTACCTATTAACAAGGCGGCACTAATTCATAATTTTTCATTGCAGAGATGTTGAATTTTTTATCTTATTTCCAGTAGGTGATAAAATTTGTGTTACTCGGTTTTTATCCTTAGGTTCTATAGTAAAATAAAAATCTTTGGCCGAGTAAAAAGGCGATAATTTTTAATATTTTGATTTTGAAAGATACATATATTGAATAAATTTGCATTCATGAATGTACATGAAATATGCAGGTTTTTAAAAAAATCACACTGTAGATACCTTAATTTTAACAGTAAACTTGGTTGAACATCAAGGATAAAGACCGAGTTTATCACCTACCAGAATGTATTAGGTATGTCTTATTTCTGGTCACTGATTGGTCAGTTATTTTGATGATGCTCTATCAAAATTATGAATAACGGGTTTATGACCCAGAATTCTTTACAATTTTTCGGATTATTTCTGACTAAAGAACCCATCGATGTATTAATAACCAACAGCAGAATAGTAAAATATGTTAAAATAACGACTAATTAAAAATATAATTCTAATTTCCAGTATAAGAATTACTATTTCAATTTTATGTTTAATCACCGCAGAGTCGGTAATAGGAACCGCCATATAACTATCGTGACCCAGTATACATTATCCGGGCATTTGAATTTTCCGAAAACAAAAATAAAATTGTCTTCTGCTTCGGGGTTTTAATAGTTATTGAATAACAATGCATTAAATTGACTGCACAATTGTACATTGATACTGAAGATAAATCGCGGCGATGGCCTACGATTTCACACCGGGTAAAGCGGTGTGCAAATTAAAACAGATCACGGCGAATCGCGGTGATTGTGTCGCTTTGGAAAAAATGAATTATCCCCGCGATGAGCGGGCTGTCCGCGGATCGCGGGGACAAAATCAGTGTGTCCGTGGTGAGATAAAATCGCCGCGATGAGTGTGATTAGTCGTAATCCGCGTGGCAGCAACTGTACGTATACTAACTAAATGTTACCAGTGTGTGAAAGAAAACTCTGGAAAACCTTTAGAGCTGATGAGGTATTTTTAATCTATGGAAGTGTTTATTTTAAAACAAAGACAAAATCAAACAAACAAATCTTGCATTCGACAACTCAAAGTTTGTTTACACTTGCACGAGTCCGACTCATTATCCGTTTGTGTAACATGTACAGCCACACAAAAAATTAAGGCTTCTAAGTGCAAGTTATGTATTTACTTATAAATAGTAGTGTTACTGACTTGTTTTATAAATGATCACAACTGCGTATGTAAATTATTGTATTAAAGCAGTAAAACATATTAGATATTTGTAAATCAATGTCTTATTGTGTAAGAAATATTTCATGTTGACATACACTTTTTTAATTAATGTATGACACCTTTTCTATCAACATCATTCACAGCCTTATTATTGATGATTTCTAAAAGCACCGCATTTTAGCAATCAAAAGGCGCCGCATTTTAGAATACCAAAGAACCAGAAGTGAAACCGAATGATATCCCCTTCAATTTATAACACAAATTTATGATCATGTGTAAAATAAACACTGCCTTGTCTGTTGAAAAGTTGATTACATACCAGCAAATGTTACTTGTACTCATGGACATCTAAGTTTAAATTAACATTCGACGCGCAAAGCAGCCGTCGAAATTAGCACAATCCCGAGACTGGTAAAATGCCTGACAGGCTTGCCCAATATCCAAGAACACCAAGCAAATGTTACTTGTACTCATGGATATCTAAGTTTAAATTAACAGTCGAAGCGCAAAGCAGTCGACAAAATTAGCACAATCCCGACAATGCTAAAATGCCTGCCAGGCTTGCCCAATATCCAAGAACACAAGCCCAACGGGCTTGTTGATTTGCCGCTCGTTTCGACGGGAGAAATTGGAATCCAGACGAGGGAACTCCATTAACCAATCGTCCGAGAAACGATTTACTAGGAAACAGAACAAAAAAGCAATTGTTCTTACATAGTTTATTAAACGATTAAATGCAGTAAATAGTCACAACTCTGTTTATTTAGCGAAATTGGAAAAATACAAGGAAACACTTGCCTCGTTGTTATTTTGTTAAGGGTTTCCGGGTTTCTTTCCAAAAGTATGTAGTTCACAGCACAAAAGCAAAATCTATCAGGCAAAGTCCTCGAAATTTAATGCTTGTGTCCAATGATTACCCATTTTCATTTTCATTTATTGAATATTTTTGATTGCCACATGGCCGCATGGAATTCAAATTTTGGCCATCCAGACCATTTTTTACTCGCCACAGCCGACTGCGAATTTGGCAAAGAGGCAATACAACATGAACACATGAAATATATATATATAAGCAACAAAATTGAATCACTTGCAAAATACCGAAGTCAGGTGGCAGGTAAAGTTCAACAAGTTCTCGCTGGAGGGAACCGCTTTTTTCAAAAAAATCAACAGGCTTCACCAACACTGCTAGGACTAGTACGAGAATTCTGCTGAAAAAAGAGAATATTTGATATAATTAACAGCAGCCCAACATTCTCTGCTTTGGGTTATTTTTCCAGTCCGACACACAATAAGTGGATAAAGGAAAATTCTAGTTCCCTGTCCAATTGCTGCTATTGCAGTGCACAAGGTATGACAGCGGCCATTTTAGCCGGGGCGGAATTGCGTAATAATGTATTGGTACCCGATTGTACAACGTAACGCTGATTTGTGTAGGTACCACTGATTCCCTGCAATGACAGTTACGAATGAGGGTAAACAGTCTATGAATTATGGGATTATTACGTAATTCCGCCCCGGCTAAAATGGCCGCTGTCATACCTTGTATGTATAATTCATAACTTTCACATCTGGTCAACTTCCGGTAGGTCAAGATATTCAGTAGGTGAAAATAAAGGGGTTTACTCGGACTTTATCCTCAATCTCTATATGAAAAATGAAAATATTAGACCATCATTTAAATTAAATGTATCCTTATTGGTGTTTTAAAATCAGACAACACCAAAAGAAGATACATAGATGTACACAAAAAACAAAGCTTTTAATATACTTATCTCTACAAACTAGTTTTATTAAGGGCTAAAGTCAGTTGAGCACCAAGGATAAACACCGAGTTTACCCCCTACCAGAATGTGGAGGTGTTTTATTTTATTGATCACTGATTGGTCAAATTATTTTGATGATGACATGTGAAAGTTATGAATATAGTTTGTTGACAAAATTTTCGACTTTTTGGAGGAGGCTTTTCAGAACTTCTCAAGTAGTTTTTCGGATAGCTTGTGTCTTTGGTCAAACTAATTTACAGAGCTTTTCTTGATAGCCTCCCTGGCACCTATGCTTCCTAACTGACAAAATCGCCTGACGCGCATGCGTACTAACACAAAAAACAACAACATCAGTTGGCCTAGATCTCAAGTTTGTAAAATAATTCTTCATACACACACCAACAACATTAAACATTCCCCTTAACCGTCCAAGTATAACCAGATTTTCAAAACTGTACACACACATTCTGCATTTTGAAGTCTATCACGACTGACAGTCACTGAGTCAGTCGATCGCGACCTATGCGAGTGATTGCGACTGAACACGGCACAGGCAGTCGAGAGCGCTTGAGACAAAAATACATTTAACCAATACATCATCTCCAAACTCACAACATATACACGTACCTACCTTTCGTCGCGAACTTTTGGACAAACGTTACTCTCCAGCTCTAATGCATTTAGTTTAATATCCGCTATGGAAATGCCAACGATTATCAACTGTGCTGCAATAAAAATGGCGTCCGCAAAATGTCTCTAAAATTGTCTGCGCATGCGCGGTAAACGTGACGTAGGCATTAACACCAGTTTTATAAGTACATACTAGTATTTATCCAAGAGATAGCAACTTATGTAATACCAAATTCAACGTCCCGTTCATGAATCTTTATCCACTACTGTCTTTCCGTACTAGAAAAATGTGATATTTGGGGGTTTGGGAATTCATAGCATTCAGATAAAGAATACCGTATTGTTTCTAATTAGTGCTCCCCCTTTAATAAGCGGCCCCCACTAACTTTAAAAAAAATAAAATCTTACCTTGAGGTGTAAAAGTGGTTAACATGGTTAATATCCAAGAAAAGTGGTTAAAATCAAGAAACAGTATACACACACTTATGAATTTAATTCCATATTTCAGTAACACAACATTTTTTAGCATTATATAAGGAAATTAAAACGTGTACTGGCTTACGAAAAGCGTTCTAATAAGCGCCCCCTTTCAGAAAATGTCACACCTCCAGGGGCGCTAATTAGAAACAATACGGTAATTATAATAAATTTAATACAACCGTTTAAAAAAAGCTGTTAAAAGGACAGTTAAGGAAGCTAAACAAATAAATCTTGGTTGATACTGATTATATACTAATGTTTAATACTTACAGGTGAAACAAAGGATGCGTTTCGTGATACAGGTGGTCTGCAACATGTGTTAGAGGTTGTCACGTGCACGAGGCACGAGGAGGTCACAGAGGCCGGCTTGTATTGTCTTGGTAGTGCAGTGGAACAGAATGGTGAGTATTGAATATTTGTGCTGCAAGGTATTATCGGTTTTATCAGTTTAATTTTATACGAGCCTCAAAATAATACATACCGTGAGATGTTTTAGCATACTGGTTCTTATCGGTTTTCTCTACACATGTTTTGATTATGAAAGTTTTTTGGATGCGATACCCAGCACTAGAAAATAGTGTACATGCTACTCATTCATTGAATAGCGTACATTATTTTTTTCTTATTTTTTGGTCGCCTTGCCTTATAGTTTTATAATAATATCTAGTTGTTTCCAATACATATGTATTCCTATATTTTGGTTTGAATGTTAGTTTTAAAGTCTGTATCAAATATACAATAGTAATTCTTAATACTATAAGGCCACACCAAATTAAAAAATAGGTCCTCGGATTCTTAACTTCAAAAATGCATACGACAGTAAGAAACTTTTTTTTTTTTTTTTTTTTCTCGGTTTCAGATTTTTTCATACGGGCCATATCTTTTAACCATACGGAATCTTTTTTTTTTTAACTTTCCCCTAAAAAATCATTTCAGTATCTAAAAAAATAAATAAAACGTTTGCGCATGCGCAACTAGAATAATACCATCTATAGTTTTCCTATTTAAACATGTTATAGCATATTTTTTTACAATACAAATGCACACAGCTCTTTCAATGACATACTTGCTAACTAATTCAAGATCCTATACACTTATTGTATACAGTTTTTATATATGGAAAGAAGATCAAGATCAACAAATAAAAAGTCTCCTACTTGTTTCAACTCTGTGTCTAAGTCACTGTATTGCCCTTCTATCTTTGGTTTCGGCGCAATGAAAATACAAGAAGCATCCAGGGGTGATCTTGATGGTTCTGTTCTTTTTTTAAAGATTTTGCTTTGTTTCTCACTGTCATTTTTCAATCTATCTCTATATTTTACAAGACACTGCAGAAGAGTTTCTAAATGAACTGCAAGTCACTTATTTTGAGGTGCATTCATTGATGGAAATGAGATAACATTGGCAAGGTCATTAGTAGTTTCTGTTAGTTTCTCAACAGTTAACACCGGAGCTTTTCTGTGCATTTTGGTAAAGTTGTTATATCCTTGAAATTTTTTAGGGACATGGCATGAATTATCTGCTAGCTTTGTGTGACAACAATCAATGATCCAAAGTGCATTTGACAGCGTTTTGATAGCTTTCTCACCAGATTCTATACAGTCTGCAGACCACAGACATATTAAAAAACAGATAGGAAACTTCCTATCTCAACCAATGAAGTAAACAAAATATCACGTGTCACCTTAACTTTTCCTTCTATCTCCTCTCTCAATTATGCACTGATTTTGATGAGAATACATTCAAACGATTCATAGTGAATATCAAAATGGTAGTATAATAATTTATGTTTATTTTGAAAGTAAGAAATTGTATAAAAAGATGTTTAAAGTTAAAAATGTCATCATTTTTCGCTTTTCTCTTAAAAATCAAGGTTTTGATATAGTCAAAGCTTCCGTCAAACTCCTTTTTTGTTCTAAATGTAAGAGAAAGAAAAATACTATCATTGGAAAGAAAATTACATTTGTGATGGAATGAATGAAACTTATATCTATAAAACTCTTCATAATATGTGTGTTTAAAGTTGGGAAATAATTTGTGATATTTTCGCACTGTGCCACGTGAAATTTAGATAATTTTCGTAGTGTCCAATCTGTTTGTTATTAGGTCTGTGTGCAGACCAACCACAATGCAACTCCATACACAAATCAACACAGTCTCTATAAAGGCGCTGGGGTCCCGTCAGTTTCCCATTATTGTTAGTGGTTGGTTTGGACGGAAGAATTAACTTTTTTTGGACTGACATCATTAGATCAAAGGCAGAAGCACCATTGTTGCATATTGACGAACTGCGATTTTCTTTTAATTCGATCTCGATATACTTACAAGAAAGTTCTTTAGCAACACTTACTCGCATTTCCGGCGATACATTTATTGATGGGCTGTCCTGCTTCTCGCGCACCTTTACACTTACTATAGATACAGGCGATATATTTTTGTTGGCTGTCGCCTTTAAAAAGCGTCCTTAAACGTTTCATTATCGTCCAAAAGGACGACAGTTTGCTGCAAGAAATTTCTGGCAGACAGCACGAAAAACCCCGCCATCTTCCGTCATGGATCGACTCGATTTACAACACGTTGGGACCAAATAAATTAATCGAGCAAATGGGAAAACACCACCAGTTTTTATCGTAAAATTAAAAAAATTAACACTTTCTGAACTTTTGTGACTTACTTTATGAAACATGGTCAAAACTAGATGTTTTATTAGATTGAAGTATTTAAAAAAAAGTTGGTATTATCATTTCGAAGAAGTGTTCTGCTTCGTTATTTTTTTCTAATTTACCCCATTGAGTTTGAGTGTATACTCTAGACGCTTATTACAAATTAACTACGATTGATCAAAGTAATCTAAACGCTTATTGCAAGTAAAACAAAAAAAATGGTCTTGCATAATTTGCGTACGACATCTATTTTAATATTGTTGTCGTCGTGGTCACGAACGGAAACTTTTTTTATTTTTTTTTATTTTCATTGATTTTACATGCGGGAAATCCGACGACCATGAAATCAATTTGGTGTGGCCTAACATGATAATGAATTAATCCCATTTTTACTTTTTACTGGAATTTAATTGCTCTCCAGATGTAGAAATATATCTATAAACATATTTATTAATTAACTTAACTATATTAGCCTTGTTTTACTAGAAACTCTACACACAATACGACGCAAACTCGGCCAATATGAACCGGAAGTCGGCCAATAGGAAAAAAATAGGCCAATATGAAAAAACTCGCCAATACGAGATTTAAGTGACGTCATTCGCGTTAAGTAACGTCATTCGCGCTCAGATTTAAGTGACGTCATTCACGTTAAGTAACGTCATTCGCGCTCGCTTTTTGACATATAAATGTAATTAACGCTACTATAAATAAACGCAAAGTATGTCAACATAATTTGATTAAAACTAATTATACCGTAGTGGCTGTTAATTAATAAAATTGTCATTAATTAAGTGGTTTCATATTGTCCGAGTTATTGGTCCTCGGACTGTCATATTGGCCCGCGGCCTTCGGCCTTGGGCCAATATGACAGTCCTTGGACCAATAACTGGGCCAATATGAAACCACTTATTTAATAACATCATAATATAGACTTCTTTTTAGATAAACTGAATTAATAAAAAAACTTATTAATAAGTAACTAGTCTATTTAAATCACTTAGTTTTAGATTAAACTGAATTAATAAAAATCCTTACTAATAAGAAATTAGCAGTTCTAAGTCTATTTAAATCATGCCAATATTATATTTAAATTACAAATGCTTTGCAGTTTCTCCTATTACAGATTGTATTTAAATTACAAATGGAACTTTTTTTTATAATTCTTTAAAATCAGTTGGGTTTTCTCTAAACTACACTGTTTATTTAATAATTCCGTGTCTTTGTTAGACGCAACAGTGTACTTGTATACAATAAAAACGTTGTATGTAGTCGCCTATCTGTGAAAAATTCAATGCTGGAACTCTGACAGTAGGTTTAAAGAGCTACGACACAATATAACGTCATAATTGTCATTCAAATATCGGATGGCGTGGTGGTGTAATGGGGAGCATACTTGCCCGGAAAGCAAGCGGTCCATGGTTCAATTCCCGGCTGCGGCCAATGATTTTTGAAATAACAATTACTCTGAATATTTAATAATTCCGTGTCCTTGTTAGACGCAATAGAGTACTTGTACACTGTTTTTGTTTTTACTTTCTGTGCATTCAAAATTTGCAAATGGCTCAATACTTTTCAGTTTTTTCCCAGAAGTTGCTGTCTACGGCGAGTGTTTTCACATTTCTCCACAGCATTCTGTCAGACCATCAAGGTTTATCTGTGAAGAAGAAACAAACAGCAACCTTCCTTCTACTGTGTCTGGTGTCAAACAATGGTCAGATTTCACATATTCTTTGTTTATAATAAGGCATTTAAACATAGACCAACCCTTTTTTTTACTGCCGTGCATGACTATAGACGAAATGATGTCCATAAGTGTCTCTTTTCATGAGGGAATTAACAGCAGCCGATATAGATTCCTTGTGGCTGGTGAGAGTTACCTTACCAGTGGCTGATCAGTGACAATTACACACAAACCTCGCCAGCTTTTTGTTTAATATTATATGAATTAATAAAAAGAATGTAATTTGAGCATCGACAAGTACATCTTGATGTGTCAATTATTTGCCAGGGATCTTTTTGTCTGCCATCCGTCACACTTTAACCTGCAACCTAACCTTCAGGCCATAACTTAAATAAAACTTCACATGCATCTTTATCTTAACTCAAAGAATGTTGTTAAACATGTCCAGTAACTCTGACTTTCATTTTGGCAGAGTTATGCCCCTTCTCATAAAACTTTTACCAGTAATCTAACCAAGCTAAAGTGAATTAAATAAGCACATGGCAGGCGACACAAGTGTTCCATGGAACACCCTTCTAGTTTAACCTTACTGGAGATGATACAGACTTTTGTCAAGTGTACCGCTTAGTGTATAATATTACGGTCAGATTTGCTTAAAATTACGCGATGTACCCAGGAGTTAATTGAAATAGAAAAGAATGCTTCGTTAAAAAGGTATGCTAACTTTGTGATTACATAAACAATACCTGTGCTATAAATAAACCATTTGGATCTGCACACCACCTGTTTTATGCTTAGCATCAGCGCAGCATACAGGTGATACAGCGTAATTAGTACACTATATATATTCGGCATAGTGTGTAAAGTTAAATTCTATTCTATTGCTTTGATTGCATAAATCTCTCTAAGTTGTAATGCTTCAGCATACTGTGTCAGCTGTTTCATTTTACATTTTAATAAGCTTATTCTGCCTTTAATATGTATAGTATATTCCTGCAACAATTAAATTCTATATATAACTTAAAAATGGCTGTTTAACTTCCATCTTTTTACTTTTTGCTTAGGATTTGGACAGAATCTGGCAAGACAGTCTTCTTGTCTGCATGACATTATATCCCTAGTCAGGTATTGTATAATAATTCATGCTCGCTGTTATTGGCATATATTATCTAGAATGCTGTAAATTACACCACTGGCAATAAATGCATTTACTTTACTATGAATGAACTTTACCCCACTGGCAATAAATGCATATACTTTGCTATGAAAGAACTGTATTCAGCAAAACTGGTTGCATAATGCTTCTACTGTTCCAAGGAAACATGTGTCAGAGTTCCAAGACACTTTGAGCAGAGTTCATTCAATAAAAAGGACATGCATAGAATAAAAACTACTGATTTTCGTATCTGTCAGTAATGATCTTGGCTTCATGGTAAAGTAAATAGAATTATTGCCATTGGTGTAGTTAATGCCATTCTATCACATAATTATATAGTATACCCTATATAGATCATATATATGCAGTGATTTATTATATACAGCATTAAACGTTTTGTAAATTGGTCCAACCCTTTGACCAATTCCGTGGATGTAATGGACGTCTGCAAAGTTGGTTAATGCATTCACTATCGTACATTTGAATCCATGTTCTATGCGCTTAATACCTAATTAACAAAGAAAAATGTATTTCAGTCAGGTATTTTATGGCTAATGTTTTCATCATATCTATTCTGTTCCATAACATTCCAGTTACGCATACCTAGGGCTGTCATTGATAGAAACGATATTGATGTATTATCGATTCTTTTAATTCAGACTGTTGATATATAAGTATTCAGAAATCGATTCAGACAGAGAAAAAACACAATGGAAAAAAATGTTTATTTTGGGGTTTCGTCGCAATTTTTTTCATTTAAACCGGAAATAGGTGCTCTGTGAAGTGGTTTGGGCTAAACATGTCTGACAGGTGTGTAGGCACAGTAGAAAATATCAAGCAAACTACCATGAATATGCTTGAACAAAGTATATATATTTGAAATGTTACAACGCCAATTTAAAAGCAATTTATACATGTTTTAACATTTGAAATGCTTAAAATGCTCCAGCAAATACAGCCTTAATCATTTCAGTCGATATTTTCCCATCGATATGGTCGATACGCTTTACACCCTATCAATGACAGCCTTACGGCGGCAGACCACGCATGATACATATAGCTTCATGATTATCTATTCAGGACATGTTTACCCAAGAATAGGAAGGAAGATGAGGTGGAGTGGTTTGAGGGTATGGATGGAACGAGCGTAGATCTGTGGGCTGCCCTAGTCAGTGCCGCATCAGTCTGTGTCAATAACCCACTCAATGGCAAGTCAGTTGTGTGTACACCACCGGAAATTAATGCATTTAGTTTACTATGACTATCTTGGAAATTTATTTAATCAATGAAATATGTTTTCGAGATTTCATTGGTCGGACACAAAAGGACTTCGGACACAGTTAAGTCAGTGATACTTTCAATCAAAATACAATGATGCTTTGCACAGAGTACTTCTAAGGTAGCATGTCAATGTGATGCGCATAAGGCAGCATATTCCAAATGCCATAAGGAACTGGATACATTAGTAGGCGACATGATATTCTTCGGTACTTGATTTGTCATGATAAATTAAAAATCAATTGCGTCGCTTGGGAATATAACAAACTTTTCTTCCTGGTAAAGTAAACGTATTAATTTCCAGTGTTGTATGAATGAGAAAGGAAAGTTACTGGACTAGGTGAATAAAAAACTTCACTGACTAGTGCATCTTGACGCTGCTGTCATAATTAAACATTTCACTTTTTATGCCCTCTAATGGAGGCATATATTAATCGCACCGTCTGTCCAATTGTTCGTCCATCCATCCGAAACAGTCATGTCTCAGCCATAATTTTGAAAGAACTGAAGGTATTTCCATAAATGTTCACACAGATGGTAACGACAATGTGCAGAAATTGGTTCCGTACCGCAAAGGTCACACTCGGAGGTCAAAGTTCAAATGAGTCAACATTTTTGGGGGCATTTGTCTCTAATTGGTCACATTTCTTGTTAGTTTTATTATTTTGCAATATCATCTGCATCATTTATGTAGCCATATTAGAAGGTACGATCACACTTTGATGGTCGACCACTTAGACACGTGGGTTTTACGTGGGTTTACCAGTTTCATCCAACATCAAGACCACGCTAACGTTAGAGAGTAATTTGTATAAGTTTTGTAGCGTTGCTATCGCAATATAACCTAATAGGAATGTAAAAACACATTTTATTTCAAGTTTTATAGCTTGTTACGTTATCCAAGCAACCTGTGTCTCCATTAACTCAATTAAAGTCCCTATCCCGCCAACAACAGCCAAATTTTATAAATCATGTACACAATTTCTAAACCTACTGACAAGGTATATATATAACTTACATATTTTAAGAGTACAAACTATATATTGTTACAAGATTTAAATGTAACGAGAAAAGCAAAACCAGAAACATAACTATTTTATTTACATAAAATATTCACTTACAGAATACACATATCTAGTTTTTCATTAATATCCAATTTGTAATCTCTTTAATCCAAAACAGTAAGTGTCTCTTTAATCCAAAACGGTAAGTGTCTCTTTAATCCAAAACAGTAAGTGTCTCTTTAATCCAAATGTTAATTGTCCCTTCAGTCCAAATTAAGTAAATCCTCTCACAAATATATGTTATATCTTTAAAAGCATCCAATCCGAAATTAACTTTTTACTGAATACTAATCTTCCGAACTGAACTGCTGAGCTGCTCTCAGAGTCTGTTTATATACTGCCAAAGATTGTTCCAAAAGCTTCTCCACTAAAACAGTCCAATGAGAACAGTCCATAAATGCATTTGCATAAATAATTCAGGGCTTTTTTACCTTATATAACAGAGGCCTGTAAAGGGCCTCTTCCCAACAGAAAATTGGATTGTTTTTTCCCAACTGTGGCAGAAATATTTCCCAATCGGAAAACAGCAGTCTCTCAGAATTTGAGAAAAAGCATGAATTCTGCAGTGTGTTTTTGTCTGCTAAGTAAATTCCGACTTGGAAAAGTTAATAATTATGGTAAATAATGGATGACAATATAAATAAAGTATATTAATGTCATATTTACTTAATTTATGAAACCTTGTATTTTTCCCAAAATGAGAAATAAGCGCGTTCTTTTTTCCCAAAATGGACAGGCCTGGGCCTCTTCCCAATTTTGTGGAAAAAAGCCCTGTAATTTGCATCAATGGTAAACATGTTTACATCTATTCTAATTTTAGCTGTTCTTCAAGGCCAAATCAATATTAAATAAACCTGCAATGCAACATGTAAACATTGAGATATAGGTAACAATACACACAATATAAGCCCACACTGGAGCATCAAATAAAGAGTTATTAACTCATAATTGATTTTACGCATATTCAGTCATGGGTATTTTAAGAACCCATTAATATAAACTCTTTACTTTAATCATGTTAATTGGTATATATACATTATTTTATGACCTGAACACCTGGGTAGATTTTTGATAAATGGTTTTTTAGTAGTGTAATTTTGCCGTTATTTGGCTGGTTATTTCTTTGAACTTAGCCTGCAACTTGATCATGTTTGTTAGAATATACACAATTGCTAAGGATCACCATTAAAACAATTCTCTTGTATTTGTTTAGAGGAGAACCAGAGGATCTGTGCCACATTGCTGCCTTACCTGTTCAGTGTGTTACAGAGGGTGAAAGATGACAGAATAATCAGGCCTATCCTCTCACTAGTTGGGCTTACTGTCTCAAATAATGGTATGTATCCCATCATTGAGCGGGCCTACTGTCTCAAATAATGGTATGTATCCCATCACTGGTCAGGCTTACTGTCTCAAATAATGGTATCTCAATGTATCTCATCACTGGTCGAGTTTACTGTCTCAAATAATGGTATATATCCCATCACTGGTCAGGTTTACTGTCTCAAATAATGGTATGTATCCCATCACTGGTCAGGCTTACTGTCTCAAATAATGGTATGTATCCCATCACTGGTCAGGCTTACTGTCTCAAATAATGGTATGTATCCCATCACTGGTCAGGTTTACTGTCTCAAATAATGGTATGTATCTCATCACTGGTCAAGCTTACTGTCTCAAATAATGGTATGTATCCCATCACTGGTCAAGCTTACTGTCTCAAATAATGGTATGTATCTCATCACTGGTCGGGCTTACTGTCTCAAATAATGGTATGTATCCCATAACTGGTTGGGTTTACTGTCTCAGATAATGGTATGTATCCCATCACTGGTCGGGCTTACTGTCTCAAATAATGGTATGTATCCCATCACTGGTCAGGCTTACTGTCTCAAATAATGGTATGTATCTCATCACTGGTCAGGCTTACTGTCTCAAATAATGGTATGTATCCCATCACTGGTCAGGCTTACTGTCTCAAATAATGGTATGTATCTCATCACTGGTCAGCCTTTACTGTCTCAAATAATGGTAAGTATCCCATCACTGGTCAGGCTTACTGTCTCAAATAATGGTATGTATCCAATCACTGGTCAGGCTTACTGTCTCAAATAATGGTATGTATCCCATCACTAGTCAGCCTTACTGTCTCAAATAATGGTATGTATCTCATCACTGGTCAGCCTTACTGTCTCAAATAATGGTATGTATCTCATCACTGGTCAGTCTTACTGTCTCAAATAATGGTATGTATCCAATCACTGGTCAGGCTTACTGTCTCAAATAATGGTATGTATCTCATCACTGGTCAGGCTTACTGTCTCAAATAATGGTATGTATCCCATCACTGGTCAGGCTTACTGTCTCAAATAATGGTAAGTATCCCATCACTGGTCAGCGTTACTGTCTCAAATAATGGTATGTGTCCCATCACTGGTCGGGCTTACTGTCTCAAATAATGGTATGTATTCCATCACTGATCGGGCTTACTGTCTCAAATAATGGTATTTGTCCCATCACTGGTCGGGCTTACTGTCTCAAATAATGGTATGTATCCCATCACTGGTCGGGCTTACTGTCTCAGATAATGGTATGTATCCCATCACTGGTCAGGCTTACTGTCTCACATAATGGTATGTATCCCATCACTGGTCGGGCTTACTGTCTCAAATAATGGTATGTATCCCATCACTGGTCGGGCTTACTGTCTCAAATAATGGTATGTATCCCATCACTGGTCGGGCTTACTGTCTCAAATAATGGTATGTATCCCATCACTGGTCGGGCTTACTGTCTCAAATAATGGTATGTATCCCATCACTGGTCGGGCTTACTGTCTCAAATAATTGTATCACTGTATGTATCCAATCACTGGTCGAGTTCACTGTCTCAAATAATGGTATGTATCCCATTACTGGTCGGGCTTACTGTCTCAAATAATGGTATGTATCCTGTCACTGGTCGGGCTTACTGTCCCAAATAATGGTATGTATCCCATCTCTGGTCGGGCTTACTGTCCCAAATAATGGTATGTATCCCTTCACAGGTCGGGCTTACTGTCTCAAATAATGGTATGTATCCCATCACTGGTCAGCGTTACTGTCTCAAATAATGGTATGTGTCCCATCACTGGTCGGGCTTACTGTCTCAAATAATGGTATGTATTCCAACACTGATCGGGCTTACTGTCTCAAATAATGGTATGTATCCCATCACTGGTCCGGCTTACTGTCTCAAATAATGGTATGTATCCCATCACTGGTCGGGCTTACTGTCTCAGATAATGGTATGTATCCCATCACTGGTCAGGCTTACTGTCTCAAATAATGGTATGTATCCCATCACTGGTCGGGCTTACTGTCTCAAATAATGGTATGTATCCCATCACTGGTCGGGCTTACTGTCTCAAATAATGGTATGTATCCCATCACTGGTCGGGCTTACTGTCTCAAATAATTGTATCCCTGTATGTATCCAATCACTGGTCGAGTTAACTGTCTCAAATAATGGTATGTATCCCATCACTGGTCGGGCTTACTGTCTCAAATAATGGTATGTATCCTGTCACTGGTCGGGCTTACTGTCCCAAATAATGGTATGTATCCCATCTCTGGTCGGGCTTACTGTCCCAAATAATGGTATGTATCCCTTCACTGGTCGGGCTTACTGTCTCAAATAATGGTATGTATCCCATCACTGGTCAGGCTTACTGTCTCAAATAAGGCTTACTGTCTAAGATAATGGTATGTATCCCATCACTGGTCGGGCTTACTGTCTGAAATAATGGTATGTATCCCATCACTGGTCGGGCTTACTGTCTCAAATAATGGTATGTATCCCATCACTAGTCAGGCTTACTGTCTCAGATAATGGTATGTATCCCATCACTGGTCAGGCTTACTGTCTCAGATAATGGTATGTATCTCATCACTGGTCGGGCTTACTGTCTCAAATAATGGTATGTATCTCATCACTGGTCTGGCTTACTGTCTCAAATAATGGTATGTATCCCATCACTGGTCTGGCTTACTGTCTCAAATAATGGTATGTATCCTGTCACTGTGTGATTTTAATGTATCTGCCTCTCACTAGTTGGTCTTACTGTCTCTACCTCTAACTGGTTGGTCTCAACCTCTCACTGGTTTGTCTTTCTATCTCAACCTCTCACTGGTTGGTTCTACTGTCCAACTTATCACTGGTTGGTCTTTCTGTGTCAACCTCTTAATGGTTGGTCTTACTGTCTCAGCCTCTCACTGGTTGGTCTTATTGCCTCACTGATTGGTCCTACTGTTTCAACCTCTTACTGGTTGGCATTTCTGTCCCAACCTTTCACTGGTTGGTATTTCTGTCTGTCTCTCACTGGTTGGTCTTACTGTCTCAACCTCTCACTGGTTGGCCTTTCTGTTTAAGTCTCTCACTGATTGGTATTTCTGGCTCTGCCTCCCACTGGTTGGTCTTACAGTCTCAACCTCTCATTGGTTGTAAGGTCTCAACCTCTCATTGGTTGGTCTTACAGTCTCAATCTCTTACAGGTTGGTCTTACTGTCTCAACTTCTCATTGGTTGGTCTTTTTGTCTCAACCTCACACTAGTTGGTTTTTCTGCCTTTCACTGGTTGGTCTTACAGGCTTATCCTCTTACTGTTTGGTCTTTCTGTCTCAACCTCTCATTGGTTGGTCTTTCTGTCTCAACTTCTCACTGGTTGGTCTTTCTGTCTCTGCCTCTCACTGGTTGGTATTACTGTCTCTACCTTTTACTGGTTGGTCTTACTGTCTCAACCTCTCACTGGTTGGTCTTTCTGTCTCAACCTCTCACCAGTTGGTCTTTCTGTCTCAACCTCTCACCTGTTTGTCTTTCTGTCTCAGCCTCTCACTGGTTGGCTTTACTGTCTCAACCTCTTACTGGTTGGTCTTACTGTCTCAACTTTTCACTGGTTGGTCTTTCTTTCTCAACCTCTCACCAGTTGTTATTTCTGTCTCAACATCTCACTGGTTTGTCTTTCTGTCTCAACCTCTCACTGGTTGGTATTTCTGCCTTTCACTGGTAGGTCTTACAGGCTCATCCTCTTACTGGTTGGTCTTTCTGTCTCAACCTCTCATTGGTTGGTCTTTCTGTCTCAACTTCTCACTGGTTGGTATTTCTGTCTCTGCCTCTCACTGGTTGGTCTTACTGTCTCTACCTCTTACTGGTTGGTCTTACTGTCTCAACCTCTCACCTGTTTGTCTTTCTGTCTCAACCTCTCACTGGTTGGCTTTACTGTCTCAACCTCTTACTGGTTGGTCTTTCTGTCTCAACCTCTCACTGGTTGGTCTTTCTGTCTCAACCTCTCACCAGTTGGTCTTTCTGTCTCAACCTCTCACTGGTTGGCTTTACTGTCTCAACCTCTTACTGGTTGGTCTTTCTGTCTCAGCTTTTCACTGGTTGGTCTTTCTTTCTCAACCTCTCACCAGTTGGTATTTCTGTCTCAACCTCTCACTAATATGTCTTTCTGTCTCAGCCTCTCACCTGTTTGTCTTTCTGTCTCAACCTCTCACTGGTTGATCTTTCTGTCTTAACCTTTCACTGGTTGGCTTTTCTGTCTCAGCCTCTAACAGGTTGATCTTTCTGTCGCAGCCTCTCACTGGTTGGTCTTACTGTCTCAACCTCTCACTGGTTGGTCTTACTGTCTCAGCCTTTCACTGGTTGGTATTTCTGTCTCAGCCTCTCACTGGTTGGTCTTTCTGTCTCAACCTCTCACTGGCTGGTCATTCTGTCTCAACCTCTCACTGGTTGGTATTTCTGTCTCAAAACTTTCACTGGTTGGTCTTTCAGTCTCAACCTCTCACTAGTTGATCTCAACCTCTCACTGGTTGGTCTTAGTGTCTCAACCTCTAACTGGTTGGTCTTTCTGTCTCAACCTCTCACTGGTTGGTCTCTCTGTCTCAACCTCTCTCTGGTTGGTCTTACTGTCTCAACCTCTCACTGGCTGGTCTTTCTGTCTGCCTCTCACTGGTTGGTCTTACTGTCTCACCTCTTACTGGTTGGTCTTACTCTCTCAACCTCTCAATGGTTGGTCTTTCTGTCCCAACCTCTCACAAGTTGGTCTTTCTGTGTCAACCTCTCACTGGTTGGTTTTACTGTCTCAGCCTCTTACTTGTTGGTCTTACTGTCTAAACTTTTCACTGGTTGGTATTTCTGTCTCAACCTCTCACTGGTTGGTCATACTGTCTCAACCTCTCACTGGTTGGTCTTTCTGTCACAACCTCTCACTGGTTGGTCTTACTGTCTCAGCCTCTCACTGGTCGGTCTTACTGTCTCAACCTCTCACTGGCTGGTCTTACTGTCTCAACCTCTCACTGGTTGGTCATACTGTCTCAACTTTTCACTGGTTGGTCTTTCTGTCACAACCTCTCACTGGTTGGTCTTACTGTTTCAACCTCTCACTGGTTGGTCTTACTGTCTCAACCTCTCACTGGTTGGTCATACTGTCTCAACCTCTCACTGGTTGGTCTTTCTGTCACAACCTCTCACTGGTTGGTCTTACTGTCTCAGCCTCTCACTAGTTGGTCTTACTGTCTCAACCTCTCACTGGCTGGTCATACTGTCTCAATCTCTCACTGTTTGATATTTCTATCTCAACCTCTCACTGGTTGATTTCAACCTCTCACTGGTTGGTCTTAGTGTCTCAACCTCTCACTGGTTGGTCATACTGTCTCAACCTCTCACTGGTTGGTCATACTGTCTCAACTTTTCACTGGTTGGTCTTTCTGTCACAACCTCTCCCTGGTTGGTCTTACTGTCTCAACCTCTCATTGGTTGGTCTTACTGTCTCAACCTCTCACTGGTTGGTCTTAATGTCTCAGCCTCTCACTGTTTGGTATTTCTGTCTCAACCTCTCCCTGGTTAGTCATACTGTCTCAACCTCTCACTGGTTGGTCTCAGCCTCTCACTGGTTGGTCTTACTATCTCAACCTCTCACTGGTTGGTCTAACTGTCTCAGCCTCTCTCTGGTTGGTCTTACTGTCACAGCCTCTCTCTGGTTGGTCTTATTGTCTCAGCCTCTCCCTGGTTGGTCTTACTGTTTCAGTCTTTCACAGGATGTCTCTAGCTGTCTTAAGTATTGATATTTAAAACAGCATCTTTTGATATTTAAAGGCATCATTTGAGAGATCTATCTGAAGACCAGACAGTGACCAATCTAGAACCTGGTTTATACACCCAGCGGCCTTTTTTACCACTGACCGTTTCAAGGTGGTGGCCCTATTGTCAACCCTTTTGTGTTTGTGATGTCTTATTTGACCTTTTATTCATCTTTAGATTTGTTCTTTGTTTCTGTGTGTGTTTTTCCTGTTTGATTTATATATCTATATATTCTCTAAAAACATGCCCATGAATAGTAGCTTCAGTTTCTTACATTTAGTTCCAGAAAAACTTATTCAAAATTTGATTCTTGATAAGTATAGAACAAACAAGAACATATACAAGAAAATGTTGTGAACTCATAAAACGCATGTCATAATGCAATATCTGTTTCATTTTTGTACAAACCTGGAAGCTTAATGATAGCAAGTGTGTATAACAACAGTGTTCTGTAATAAACATGATAAATATAACTCTGTGATAGTAGCACAGGTCTCTTACTTGTTCTGTCTGGCACCAGATATATAACTACAAAGTAGATCTCTAAAGCTTTTATAAAAGTTTTGTGGTACATGTACATATTGTGATAATATTGATTATGAATTATATATAACGCAGTATCTATCACAATGCCACCTTCTTTGGGACACAAACTATTTTTTCAGTTGAAAAGGGTGTAGTACAGAGCTTTAACTTCACATTTTTAGCATAAAATGATTTTACAGATTTTTGTTTAATGTGGCTTCATTTCTGTTATAAATACATACTACAGTACTTCTACATGAAGCATTATTGAAATACAAAAACAAAACAATTTCAGTTCAAAATCAGGACAGAGTGCGGAAGTGTGGGGGTCTGGAGATTTTTGTGAAGAAACTGGAGTATTCTCTGAAGGGTATCATAGATGATACACACCAGAAGTCCACAGCTGTCCAGCTTCTCAGCACACTGGACTCCTGTATTGCAGATAATGGTAATTAATTGTATTACATTTCTTGCAAATATACCAAAGTTTCTGAGGGATTGTAAAGTGATAAGTTAAACTGGAAAATAATTTCCACTACATATAATTACCGTATTTACTCTATCAGTTCGGACGGGATAAAATAATAAAATTGTTTGGTGTCCGGAAATATAACTTTCCAAAATTAACGCATATTTGCCAATGTCCGAATATTTTGAGAGGAACCGTAAATTAACATTCTACGGTAAGTTTTTTTACTTGTGATGTTCGGGGCAATCTCACCTTCATAGTTTACGGTAATTACGGTAATTACGAAAATCCGTCCATTAATTATCACTTATTGGTAATTATTCTTCCCAGACATAATGTAATTATTCGTCTATCTAAAATTAACTTGAGCAAATTAACTTATGCAAACCCTAAAACCTGTGAAATCAGTACACCGAGACACACTTTACACGCGGGTAGTGGAACTGTCAGGTTCTAGTCACAAGTGTAGTTATGCTGGCTAGTGCGGACTGTGTAATAGTATACTGGGCTATATGCGATTCAATCCACAACAGTGAACTAATAAAAAATGTGGAAAACAATGAACTATTGAACAATTGTGACATGTAGTTTATTATATTAAATTATTATATTTTGTTTGAAATGTAGCAATAAACTTTATTGAATAATGAGACAATGCAATTTTTAAACATGTTTTTTAATTTATTACAAAATAAAAACATACAAAGGATTGCAGAAAATAAATAAAGATAAAAAAAACAATTAAAATTATAAAATAGTCGTGTTCTTTGTCCATTTAATTGGACCATCATGTTATTCCTCAAATCGAAGCTAAAAAATAAGGCATGCCATGCTTATAGTATGAAATAAAAAATATTTGATCTCTATACAAACAGACTTCAAATCGCATAGCACTTTACCTGTCTGAGCGAGTCCGTATTTTTTTGCTGGTAATGCCAGATAATGGAATGGCCCACTAGCTACCAAAACAACCCGTAACACCTACATTGGAATGGTTTTACCTGGTGTAAACAATTGTTTCAACACGCGCCTGACCGATTACACAAAATTTATATGGATGTTTACGATAGACATTCCCTGTTTATAAACATGGGTCAGTAATAATGTAATTGTTTCAAAATGGCTCGTTAATAACAGTAAAAAATCACGATCAAAAACTTTTTATTTAACTGCATCAAACAAGTTACAATTAAATTCATTAAAGTATATTCTGTTGGTAATTATCGGGATGTAATCAGCAATTAGAAGAAGTCGTTGATCGTAATTTTAACCTGTCATTTTCGGCGAATAGTTCATCTTTTCCCGATGTCCGAATTTATAAAACCATCAAAACTATTGAAATAAGGTTGATTTTTAATATGTCCGAACACTAGTTTTATTATTTCCTTCAATTAATTAGGTGTCCGGAATTAATGAGTGTCCGGACTCATCGAGTAAATACGGTAGGTCAATATGAATGACCTTCTCCTACTTTTTGTAGTTTAATAGTAATGTTACATATAAAAAATCATTTAAGCTTTTGATAAATCAAAATTCAAACGCTATACAGCTTTCAAACTTCATACACATATATACACAACAGCAGTTGTTCCTACCAAGAGAGTGCAATATGAATGGCAGTTACCAATTCTTTGCACTTGGTTATTATTATTTTTTAAATTTACATTTAAGTTTTGCTTAAAGGGACAATGTCCGTAACTTTTAGCTTATAAAACAGGAACTAATTACGTTGACAAACATTAAACACTTACCATTATTGAATATTTATTAAATAAAAACGACATTGTTTGACAGAATTCAATAGCAGTACAAAAAAAAAAAGAGTACCTCTTTTCGAGTTTGAACTCGCAGCCCAAACTAAAATGACACTCACGGGTAATAACTGTGAGCGCGCAATTTAAGCCGACTGCTCTACCGTCTGAGCTAAGGGGGCCAGTTATATTACGCAATACATACTATATAGAAAATCTAATTCGCTGATGACTGTCACGTGATCATCAGAAAATGTAAATACTGTGGGACCCGCAATATTTACAAACAATAAATCAAATTTCCTTTTTTCAAACTCACGAATATATTACGACAGACTTATTTGGGTCTATTTACATGTTTTCATGTATAAATTTCACTGAATAAAACTCAGACAGTTATTTAGCTATGCTCACTATCTGCTTACTTACGGACAGTGTCCCCTTAAATCAATTACTCATAAAACAAAGGCCATACAGTGTTAAGACTTTATATACAGTTACAACTTATATGTTCATGACAGCAGCATGTTTCTATCAAAAGTTGGTCAATGTGAATGACTTTGACCTAGACTAAATGAGGCTAGTACTTGTCAGTGTGAATGACCTTAATTAATGTTGTCTGTACTCTAACTTGGGAAATTGTTATTCCAGCTTCTCCAAACTTTGTCAAATTGTATATGAGGGCTGGCTGGCATGGCGCAGTCAGTAGCGCAATGGATTTGTAAAAGGAGGCCCCAGGTTCAGTCCTCCATCATGTGCCACTGAGTTTTGTTGGTGTGTTCTTGGGCAATACACTTAGCCTCGTTCGTTGGATGGGGACGTAAACCGGGCGGTCCCGTGTATCGGTCTATCCTCCGAGCACGTTAAAGAACCATAGGAATCTATTTGTAAATAAGTAGGGCACGGTTCCCGGATTCCTTTGTATCCTTCCCCTCTTTCTGGGGCGGCTCTAAATAACCTATACTGTGTTGATGAGCCGTTAAACAACAATCAATTCAATTCAAATTATATATAGTCACAATGTCTGGACCAAGTTTGATAATCATCCCAATCATCTCCAGAGTTATGCCCCTTGGAATAGTAAAAATTTACGAAACTAAATTAATGTTGTACAACAGAAAATTTCCTTATCAATATGTGAAGCAATAGCAGGGGCATCCATGTCCCATGGACACATTTGTTTCTAAATTTAAAGGTGCTGTGCCAAGCTAAATCCCCAAAAGGTTTCCAACTCTGTCGAGATATAATGTATGATGTGTATTCCACAGAAGTCAGCAGTAAGAAGTTTGGTGACCTGAGAGGTATACAGCTAATTATGAGGATGCTCCGGGAGTCTCAGTCATGCCTGGATGATCATGACAAGATGCAGGCGGTACTCACGCTGGCACATGCTGTAGATATGTACGGTGAGTAATTAAAGATTGTCCTAAAGATTGTCCTCATCTGAGCTGCCCCGTGTGGTTCCCGGGGGCCCCCTTTTGGTCACGGGGCATAGAATAGGGCCACTGCAGATCCCTTTGGAGGGGTAGGCGGAGGGGTAGAATCCCCCCAAATTCATGTTCATTTTATCATTTTTTGTTCATGTTCATTAAAGGTCTTCATCATGATCTCTGCATTGTTTCAGGTGCCACCTCGCTCACATCAAAAGAGCAGTGGCAGAAAAACAATAAAAGTGGCTTCAGCGTAAATGGAGTGTCTACGATAGAATTTGCAGCAACTCTGCAGTTCAGGGTGAGAAGGTTCTAGGCCCATTTTCCATATTTTATCTCGATGTACATGGAAGATGAGCCTGGCATGTTCATGCTTTTTAGGCGCCATATAACCTTTTCATGTGTTGGTACGCCTTAAAACCCAATTCAATCAATCCTCATCTGAGCTATTCCCGCCAAGTTTTGTTCGTCCATCTATCTGTCTGGTAACAATTGCTTTTAACAAACATATTCTCATAAATGGCTGGCCAATTTTGACCAAGCTTCACATGTCTGAATGATCCTTAGATCAGTACCTTTCAAAATTGTATAAAATGGTGACCTAAGTGTCCAGGTGGGCCATGTCCCAGGGGTGACATTTTACATCAACTTACAAATATAATCATATGACAACTCCTCGGAAACTGCTATCGATGAAACTGGACAACAATGTTCTTTGTTGGTGTCCTTTCAGATTTGTGTCAAAGATGACTGCCATAAATAATACAACAAAATAACCACTTTCTGTATGTAGAGCATCCACAAGCCCTCTTGGGCCGCTTGATCTCTTTTATTACACAACTGCATGTTATGCAAAGTTGTACTGTAGTTGATTTAAAGCTGCAGTAGCCGTAACTTTTAGCTTATAAAATACAAAATTATTGTGATGACAAACATTACAAAACTACCATTATTGAATATTTACTATAAAATATAAACAAAATGTTTTGACGGAATTCAGTAGCAGTATAAAAAAAGTCCCACTTCCGGGAATTATACTCGGAGCCCAAACTAAACACACTTGCGGGTAAGACGAAATTCACTACCTATGGAGCTTACTTGGACAGTTATGTGATGCAAGACATATTGTGATTATGTGATTAAAACCTAATGCACTATTCCATTAAAACATACATGGGACCCCAGGAAGGCACTTTTTAAATTGAACACCCACCCATAGATGCAAAATTGAATTTTAAGAACCAGATTTCAGAAAATAGGATTCACCCATAGATGTTTATTAAATTGCCTTCCTGGGGTCCCAGGTATGTTTTAATGGAACAGCCCTAAGGCTATCACGTGACCAACAGAAATGTAAATATTGCGCAACAGAAATTTTATTGCGGTCCCAAAAGAATAAATAAAAAAGTGATTTCTTCAAATTAACGAATTTTATTACTACATACTTATTTAGGTCAGTGCTCATGTTTCCATGTATACATTTCACTGAATAAAAATCAGACAATTATTTGCTTATGCTCAGTTTATCTTTACTTATTGACAGTGATGTTGAATTATTGTGTTAATTTTTCACTAACGTTATAATAAGTCCATTTGCCCATTCAAGGCACTCAAAATTAGAGTGTGGACTAAAGATGTGTGTTGTAGGTGCCAACCAGAAGTACATCACTGATAGTGGCGGTATGACCGTGCTTATACAACAGCTGACACAGACAGAAGATGAAGAACTCTCAAAGACCATCAAATACCTGCTTCACATGTGTGTCACATCTGGTACGTTGGCATTGTGCATTATTACTATTTTTTTTTTTTTTTTAATGGAGTAATTGTATAGCGGATGGTTGGAAAGCAGTGTCTATGTTTTGTAAACAAGCTTTTTCGGCACGTATCGGAAATATACACTAATGGGAATAGCAATTGATCTATTTACACAGGTGGTCCCCATAATACAGTTGTATTCCATAATACAGTTGTATTTTTATTTAAACTAATACATTTGGGAACTGAAACTGTAGTATCTTAAAACAGGTGGTCTCTTAATAGGGGGTCTCTTCAGCAGGTTTGATTGTTTGTAAAATATTTCTATTTCAATATTTCTGTATGCTCCCTGACACTACAGATGGCTGCTTCAGTTTTTAAATGCCGGTATAACTTTGGTATGTTTGTTTTCTTGTAAAACAGGTAAACCTACAGCAACAATGGATACAAAAGATTGCTCCAATGAGGCGGAACCACTGCTTGCAAGAATGGAAAAGATGAAAAGGTAGTGATTCTTATTGAATGAGTTTACAATATCATTCATGCTTTAGTCATTTAATTCAATTTTTGGTTAGAGCACAGTCAATGATGTTGAGGAATCTAGCACAATCAAGCAACAACTAATAAAGGATATGTGGAGTGGCCAGTCCAGTGGTAAAGCGACGGACTCCAGATCGAGAGGTTGTAGGTTTGATTCTCGCCGTGACCATGTTATTTATCCTTGAGCTAGATAATTAATCCACATAGTACTGGTACTATCCAGGAAACCATCCAGAGTGATTAATAAAAGTTGCAAGACCTTGTTTTCAAATCGATGTAAAAGAAATATGTTTAAACCAAATAACGGATACCAATAACTGTATGAAATTAATTTGATACAAATCTTTATGCCAACCTTACTAATGCACTATTTATATAACCCTACACTCACTTAGTTGCGCTCGGTTTGATGTGTCTATCATAGTTTAATTAAATTGGAAAGAAAAAACAACATAATATGATATGAAATTGAAACGGCCATTTATTTATTAAATGACATATTTGAAGTTTTCAAAACATACCAAACATGTTTAATGTTTAATTCCTTGAACTATATGAACTAATAGTTAGTAACATCAAAGGTGGGGATCTATATAAACGCCCACCATAGAAAGTACATGTAATGATTAACATAGCAAATCATGTAATGACTAACAATTCAAGGAATGATTAACATAGCAAATGCATGTAATGTTTAACATGAGATATAAAAGAGAAATATGTGTGTAAGGGTGGGATGGTGGGAAATTAATAAAACACTAGACAAAGTAACAACCCATCATAAGACATATGATGATTACCGTAAATAATCGGATATATATAGTAAATCCGCCAAAAAGTACGGTTTGGAAAATTCCTTTGTGTTTTATTTTCTTCCAACGGAAACGCGGCTGTGTATATCATGAGCGTGGCACGGCATAACAAACACACGAACACATGCCTTACTATAAGATGTACACGGCATAACATACACACAGATTTCTACCTATTTGTGACGATATAAAAGGAAATGGCAAATGTAAGTAATCCTTCAGAGGCCCCTGTACCCATGAAGAAATCAGCTTACAGTTACACAACAGACACCCTCGCCCGTCACAACCATGTACCAGTCAAGTCGAAAGATGTAGGAAACATTTATAGCGCAACCACAGCCCCTATAGTTTCAGAACTGGAATTCTTATATATTTCTTAAAAGCATTGGAAGACCATCTTCCCATTAATTGTATCTTTTGGTCCGATATTCCTAATGTGGCAGCTGTTGTTGCTGCACCAATCCGAAAACTATGGCCTTTATAATACTGACTATTACATCCCGCCCAATTTAAGGATAGATGTAAGTTCTGGGTAAAAAAGGTTCTAGAAACATGCGTTCCATCCATAAAGGAGAAAAGGGGGCCATTCGTTGGACAACGCAGTTCAAAATATGCGAAAAGTGCATGTACCGGGCATTGTTGTAGAATGTCCTTACAACATTGTATGTAAATTGTTTTTTCTGCCCCTTTGCTGTGTTTATAATCCCTGAAGTGAACTTCTACGCCTACCAACAGACAAGCAGTGTATTTAAATGTAATGTCGTGTACTTCAAGATTGGGTTTGTGTTTTTTGTCATAACCAGTCGGATTGGTAAATTCGCCGACTCTTAAAAAGGCATAAAAAGCCAATAAGTACATAGCTTTCAGTAATACTCTATTAAAATAAGAATTAGACGTATGAGAAAGGGACAACAACAAGTTTTCTAAAATCTTAGGAGTGATAGGCAATCTTGCGTCCGGTTTTGATTTCATTTTTTGGTAACCCTGCAAGCATTTTTTGACTACGAAATTGTTTGTAGGGTCAGCCAAATTTTCAATTTTATGAAAGTAACTCAGAGCCGAAATGTATGTTGTGACTGTGGAAGCAGATAATTTGTTAGTAAAGCAAAATGAGATAAAAAGTAATATCTCCTCAATAGAAGCTGGAATAGTTCTATTTTTTTTAAAAGTCTTGTTCGAAAAGTCACCATAGACAGCAAGCGCTCTCTCATATGTTTTACGACTTGACATGGATAATGAGTTGTGAATCAGTCCTGAGGCCACCTCTTTCAAAGATTCAACATCTCCTCCGGTATTTCCATGACCACTGGGTTCTGGAATTGGCAGAGTTGAAGGAAATCCTGAATCTGTTGACGAGAAAGTTTATCAGCTAGAATATTTGTGAGACCTGGAATATGTCTTGATTGAAACATGATATTATGTTTTAAACATTGTACAACCATCCGTCTAACCAAACACATGAGCGTTTTGTCTTTTGAAGATTGTTTATTGATTATGTGAACAACAGATAAGTTGTCACAATGAAAAACAATGCATTTATCCTGAAGTCGTTGAGCCCATAATTCTACAGCTAAAACAATTGGCAATAGTTTTTTGACAGTGATATGATAAACTGTCCATGACTGTGGCCACTTTTTTGCAAACCACTGACTACCTAAATAGCCACCAAAACCAATATCACTGGCATCAGTATAGAGATTAAGGGACACAGAATTTTCCCATACTTCTGACAGAAACAAAGACTTGCCATTGAAGTTTTCGATAAATAACGACCATGCTTCCAAATCAGCTCGAGCCTCTTTGTTAAGACGTCTTTTATGATGTGCCTTTTTTAAACCTATTGTCAGGTCAATTAGCCTGCGTAAAAAGGGGCGACCTGGCGAAACAACCGAACATGCATATGAGAGTAATCCAATCAAAGATTGAAGCTCTTTTAACGTGACCTTTTTCTTGGATTTGAAATGAGACAGCAAGTACCGTATTTTGATGATTTTTTCCCTAGGTCAACGTTTTTCCATAGCGATCGAGTCCAGTTCTATGCCAACGAAGGACAGTGTTGTGCATGGTAACACTGTTTTTTCTGGCTTGATTGGGACACCTAAATCTTTTGACAACATTAAAAATTTGTCTAGATCGGACAAAACTGCATCACCTTTAGCGGGACCAACAAACAGAAAATCATCCAAAATATGGGCACAACCCGAAACAATAAGTTTGTGTTCGGCAATCCATTGCAATGCAGTACTGAACTCTTCAAATAGAGTACATGATAAACTCAGGCCCATCGGTAACGTTTTGTCAAAATAGAATTTATTATCTATACAAAACCCCAATAATTCATAATCATCAGGAGAGATTGGTACAAGACGGAATGCATTTTCAATATCCGTTTTAGCCATTAAAGATCCTTTCCCAAATTTTTTGACAAGATCAACTGCATGATCAATATTTTGGTACTGTACTGAACAAATTGTAGATGGAATCCCATCATTAATGGAACTCCCTTCTGGGAAAGACAAATGGTGAATTACTCTGTATTGACCTGGGGCCTTTTTAGGCACGAGACCTAAAGGCGAAATTTGTAGGTTAGGAAATGGTTTAGAATCAAAAGGACCAGCAACTCTACCTGCCTCAATCTCAATTTGGATTTTTTGTCTCAAAATGTCCGGATTATCACGGACCGATTTTAAGTTGTCACATATTCGGAATGATCGTTGACCATTAAATGGAATTTTAAAACCATGTGTAAAACCTTGAGTCAAAAACTGTATCTTATCAAAATCGTAACCCTGTAACCATTTTTCCAATTGTGGTACATTAATTGGTGTAACAATGTCACTACGATCTGGCACTCGGCATGGGCTTATTCCTGTTGGTTGATGAAGAAGCTGTGGTGGTGACCGACTGTCTGCATACTTTCTTTGTATGTGCACCTCCACATTTTTGACAGACATGTGCGTATGTGCACACCTTTTTGGAGCAATTGCCATTATTGAAGGAATAACAAGGCCTCTTGGGAGGCCTGTTTTTGCCAAGAAAGGGCAAGGGTTGCATTTTTGGCTTTCGACATAAGCCCATAGCGAGTGCCTGATTGTAGGTCTCAAAATGGACCTGACTGAAAGTAAGGGAGTCACCTAAATTCTCCCGCATAAGCCGAAACTGCTCATCGTAATACAGGGCAGCTAATTCCCCCGCCTGCTTGCTCAGGGTTTGTATGGTATTCGCATACTTCATTAAATGGGGTGCCCTATCAGGGTACTTTTCCGTATAAATACCCACAAAAATGTGGAATGCCTGGAACCACTGGTCCATAGACTTTATGGGCACTGAGGACGTTTTCTTAAAGACAAGGGCCCCATTATCCCCTTCTACAACCTCCATTTTAGAGGTATCTTTGGAACATAAAAGGGTAGATAGCTCAATATAGGACTCTGCCCAAATTTTTCCTTTTATTTTTGGGTCGATGCCCAAAGTAAGCGGACGGGCAGCATTAGCCGCACAGTTTTGGATGTCCATTACAGTAGTAGTAGTACTACAGTAACTAGTACCTGGTGCATCGGCATTGGGTACACCACTGTTCTCACTTGGTGGATCAGCAGTGTGACTACTGCTACTGGCTGGAGGTAAAGCAGAGCCTGAAGCTGTCGTGGGTGTAGCATGGATAATGCCCATCTCCTGCAAAGTTTGTACCACGCCTTTGGTAACAGCCGGTAAAATAGCTGTGACCATTTCTGCTAGACTAGGGGTGGCCATAGGAGGGCTGGATACACCAGGGGTGGCACTAGGAGGGCTGGAAACACCAGGGGTGGCACTAGGAGGGCTGGAAACCTCATTGGCTATAGCCCGAGCTGTTTTCCTTCTCTTCCTGGGTGGTAGTCCAGACATGACTGAAATAGTTATAACATGGATAGACATCAGTCATTAAACACAATTGACCACTTGTGTAAACTGGCCACTGTAAATTATAATGCAAGTCGAGACTATATACATTATAAACCACCACAGCTAAAAGGTAGCTCATGGCATGCCAGAAGGAAATGAAAATGTATTAAACGCTTATCACAACTGTGAGAAAATACGTATTTTCATATTCATGAGTGAAAATAATACTATAAATGCTAAAACGTAGCACTTATATATATATAGGCAATTATGTGCCTATAAATAAAGGTATTGAAAATGTATAAGACGCTTATCACAAATTGTGATAAAATACATAATACCTTTAAAACTGATGTATAGACGTATACACCAGAGAAATATCAGTAAATAATGCGTGATGATATCGAGCACTATAAATGCTAAAACGTAGCACTTATATATATAGGCAATTATGTGCCTATTAATAAAGGTATTGAAAATGTATAAGACGCTTATCACAAAATGTGATAAAATACATATTACCTTTAAAACTGATGTATAGACATATACACCAGAGAAATATCAGTAAATAATACGTGATGATATCGAGCACCTGACATGAGAACGCTAAAATCATGCCATGTGTAGATGGACTAATAAATACTGATAAATCTTGAATGCAATTTTTTGAGATGGAAGTGCACGTAAATAAATAATAAACAAGTAAAACGCTTTACCACATGTGTTACATTGTTGTGGTAAAATACATGTTTAAAAGTCGTACGTACAAAACTCAAGATGACATTGAAAATATATCACACATTTATGACGTATGACCAAAGACAATTAACATGTAACTGCGGTATTAAATCAGAAATACCTATGTTTGTAGCTGATCATAATTAAATGTGTAATATACAATGTAATTAGCAGATAATCCTATATAAATAGGTATATTACAAATGGTTTAACCATATATAATACATGAAAAGTACAACGCATACTTTACTTACTACTATTTGACTGTCACTGAAAGCAATAGAGCTATGTCAAAAACTGGTACAAACACTCTATCCACAACCCACCAGGTGACAATTCTGAAAATGTAACAAGTGACATGTAAGACATACATGTAGACGTTAGAATGGGTCCATTATAACAGGATTAATGCATACGTGTATACCTAATAACTTTTTACAAGCTTGATTAGATTTACATAATCACATTAGAACACTACCCTTAATGGTCTTGAGATGAAACGAAATGAAACGTTTGAGGTGACTGGATATGGGAACAGTCTACGAATCGTAGTGAATTTGCATAATTAATGAATTTATAATGAAGTACAGGAGCACATGATTTATATTGAATTATTTGCAATCACCAAGAATTCTCCCTCCGCTGGACTGTTTATAATTTAAGGCAGTGAAGAATCGCTCCCCGAATGTTTCTATAATATTTTTCCATTCCCACGGTACTGAAATGAATTCCATCCAGAAATACACTGTGTGTTGGATTTTTGAAACCTTTCAGGCACCAGTAAAATATGTATTGATCCTGTTTCAGTTCATCTTTGAGCAAACGATTAGCCAATATCACATAATTGTTATATACATGCGGGTCCACATGACGTGTCCTTTCTCGTGACAGGAATTGACCTATGATAATTTTTTGCAGATTATGTCTTGTTCGAAATACTTTGCAAATGTTAATAATTCTGAACACAACAGCATTCACGGCATCATCATTCAAACCAGGCTGGTCCAGATCATTGCCTCCTATTTGCAACATTAAGAAATCTGGGTTATGTCTCAAAATGGCTGATTCGTAACTGTTTACATGTGCATTGTTTGATATTCTGCCACCACTGATCCCGTGGAACGAAACAGAGACATTCTCCTGAATATCAAAAGAGTCCCCAGTAGTGCGAAAATACCTCTCAAATCTGCAAATATGGGAACTGCCGATAACAAGAACCGCCATACTTCACCATTCATCTGCAATAGCACATGTTTCCCGTTTTCCTTTATGCTGTGAAAAGTTCGAAACAGCGAGGTGCGAATCGCAGTAAGTAAGTAAGTAAGTAAATATTTTATTATAGTGACATGTGCATACAATATATATTACAAATAGTTATGTACAAATTACAAGCACCCGGTCCATTGGACCTATAAGTCACCTGTACTGATAAAGTAATAACAGTACGTGAAGTAGAAGTACTTAAAATATGGCAAGTTCAATCAAATTGCAATAGCTCAAACGAATATTATTTACAAACGCTAATCATTGTTGAAATGTGGTAATACAAGTCATTACATGGATGAATGAAAGATGTATGTTACTAAAATAGTTATATAGTGAATTAATTCAGCTAGATATATATTTAAATGTTCATAATAGCAGCATTATTAAGCAATTAACGGTATACATTTACTCATGAATACATAACGGTACGCCTACGGATGTACGCTTTTACAATAAATTTTGCAGATTTTCTTGGGTAATCCTTTAATAAATGACACATTTTCAGTTCTGTGTTTAAAGAAATAAACTCATTTTGTCTTAAAATTTCACCGAAAACATTAGTCCTGATATCATTATATAAACAACAAGCCAGTAAAAAGTGTTTCTCATCTTCTATGGCCGCTGTATCACAGAATCTACAAGTCCGACTCTCAACAGGCTCCCCAACATATCTTCCAGTCTCTATTCTTAACGGTAATATCCCAGTTCTAAATTGACACAATAACGATCGTTCGTATTTTGACAGATTCATTGTCATATAGTCTTCGCATTTAAAATCCAGTTTAAAAAGTCGGTATGTTCTCAATTTGGCCATGTTTGATACATCACGTGACCACTTGTCTGTATAATGTTGGTTTATTAAGCTTTTTGTTACCGTTAAGTCGACTAATGCTTTTGATTCGAATTGGTCATTAATCCCCAAAGTTGTAAAGATTTGCTTAACATCACTAGACCAATTGTGTGTACACTTATCGAAGTCAAAATTAAACACCTGTTTCGTAAGTCTACCGTTATCCATTTTCATTAGCCTATTCCAATACCGGAAAATGCAAATCCATCTACGATACAGCGTCGGTTGCCAGCCGGAGTCTCCATAAAGCGCCGGAAGAGGCGTGAATCTGTGTACGCCCATGAAGTATCGTAAGGCGCGGTTTTGTACATTATCGAGGGATTGGTACGTTTTTGCACCCCACACAGATGCACTATAATCCATTATCGGTGTAATGCAAGCGTTAAATAGTTTTTCGTACGACCGGAACCGGAAGTCTTTCATGCTGTGTATTTTGCTGATAATTCCACCCAGCGCCCGCCCTGCTCCTTTCGCAAGTGCCTCGCAATTACCACTAAAGTCGTTTCGCTCATCAAATATGACTCCTAGATAGCGGTACTGTGTAACAGTTTCAATCACATTATTTCCGACTCTGAAAACGTATTCTGTTCGTGGTGTTCTGCGATGCCGGAAATGCACTATTTTTGACTTGTTAGTGTTAACTATCACTCGCCATTTTTTACACCATTGATGTAACGTATTTAGCATGTTTTGTAATTTGTCTTCACTGTCCGAGACTAGCACAATATCGTCCGCATACATGAGAATGGAAACCTTAGCGTCTCCCATGGTGATACCAAGGTCAAGGTCATTGACCTCTTTCACAAGATCGTTGGCGAAAATGGAGAACAGTGTTGGGGATAAACAACAGCCTTGCTTAACCCCAGTATCACAGTTGAACCAGTCTGTAAGGTTGTCATTTATTCGGATACATGCTGTGGCACTT
Source organism: Cyrtodaria siliqua (assembly GCA_037043455.1). NCBI lineage: Eukaryota > Metazoa > Mollusca > Bivalvia > Adapedonta > Hiatellidae > Cyrtodaria > Cyrtodaria siliqua. The sequence continues at coordinate 163,778 of JAWPHD010001354.1, forward strand.
GTGTAAATATTCCGGATCGAATTATAAACTTTTCCGTCGATGTTATGGAGTAGCAGTTTATACAGGAGCATATCGCGGTCGATAAAATCAAAACATTTTTTAAGGTCGATGAATGAAGTGTATATAGAGTTATTGTTCCTAATTATGCTGTTCAATGTAAAAACGTGATCCTCACATGATCTCCCAGATCTAAAACCATTCTGTTCGTCCGCTAGTAAATGCTCATTATCAAGATAAATTGTTATCCTTTTATTTAAGAAAGCACTATACAGCTTACTAATACAAGACAATAAACTGATCCCACGATAGTTAAGCGGCATGCGTTTGTCAGAGTTCTGATCTTTGAGTATTGGGCAAATAATCGCTTTTCTCCATGATGATGGTATTAGGCTACTATCAAAGATTAATTGGAATAACTGTTGTAGTATTACTATGACCGCCGGGAATTTGAGTACGTCATACGGTATATTGTCGTGACCACAAGCCGAACCCGATCGAGCGTGCATAACGATTTTTGTTAACTCCTCAATACAAATATTCCGGTTCATTTGTTCATTGTTCACATATAAGGGATCCTGCATGTTCATTTCTAATAATTGTTTATGCAGTTTTATGCGGTTATAATGTAACTCGTCGAAATCGTCATTATTTCCACTATTATATAAATTATCAAAATCCGTTTTCCATCGCTCAAACACCATTTTCTCATTTCTGATTATACTTCCATTGTCCACAATTTCTATCGGTATAGATTTATCTTTCCTGGGGCCAAGGTTTTGTATTTTTCTCCAGAACTCTGTCGGATTCTTATTGGACATATCCTCTATTTCAATGGCTTGAGCCAGTCTGTATGCACGTTCCGACTGACGTAATAGTTTATCAAAGTTATTCCTGGCATTAATATAATCCGAGCGCAACATAGCTTTTTGACGGTTATTTCCCTTATATCTTAAAAATGAACGTTCATTGATCCGCATTATATCCCATAATTGCTGTAAATCGTCGCACCAATATGGTTTTGTCACTTTTCTGCGTTTACTAGTATTTTTGCTTGAATTAAATGTTGGTATATGGTTAACCATTTCGTCTGTGATAACGTCGCACAAATTACTGTATATCAAGTCTATATCGTTTTGATTCTCACGTGCACTTTCGATTTGCGTGATGATGGTAAGAATGGCTGCCGCCGCCCTGTCATTTTCCATGAATTCTTGAGGTATACAGCGCAATTTAAATCGTTTATTGTTAGAAGTGTTGTGGTTGCTAATTTCGCTGTTATTTATGTTGAAATCCGAACATTTATACTCAGTCACAAGCGCAGAATGGTCGGGTAACTTTGATCGTTGACCTAATAATCCTAGTAAATCATTGTCCGTCGCGATTTCTTGTGCCGTTAATACCCTGAAATCACTACATCTCACCATTGTCTCGTGCGGTACACACAAATAGTCCACGATCGCACGGCCTTTACTCGATATTGACGTATAATTATCACTGGGATAACGGCCATTCGAAACACAGCATTTTGCGTCATTCAAGAAGTCAATAAGCTCTTGGCCATGGCGGTTTCTAGTGTTATCCAATGTTTTGCGTGGGGGTATTGTGTCACAATAAAATATAGTATCTGATAATGACCCAATTCTCGCGTTAAAGTCTGCACCGATAAATAGGTCATCAATATCACTGTGAGCGTATATTTGGGTCAAAAGATGGGCAAAAAATGATTGTGCGTCCCGTCCTCGGGCTGAATTTTCTGGTGGTAAGTAGCAGGAATAAACAATAAAGTCTGACCCTGTACTGCGGTGCTCAAAACGCAAACCAAGTATCCCCTCAAAAGTTTTATCCACAACCGCGATATTATACTGATCACTGAGTCTATTTCTCACTAAAATACCAACTCCACCCGATGCCTTAGGCGCATTCCGATGTATATCTGCCCTATTAAATCCATACCATGAATAATTGTCCATGTCAATATTGTCATCATTTTTCAAGTGTGTTTCACATAAAGTAATAATATCAGCATCCAGAGCGTTAATAATCCCAGTTCGAAGCTCGTGATTGTCACGTGTCCATCCACATACGTTCATATGAGCCAGTCGAATAATCCCAATGGGTCGGGCGGTATTAAGTTATCGATTATCACAGCTTACATTAACGCTGCGCAGCACAATACAATTAATAAAACACTAGACAAAGTAACAACCCATCATAAGACATATGATGATTACCGTAAATAATCGGATATATATAGTAAATCCGCCAAAAAGTACGGTTTGGAAAATTCCTTTGTGTTTTATTTTCTTCAAACGGAAACGCGGCTGTGTATATTATGAGCGTGGCACGGCATAACAAACACACGAACACATGCCTTACTATAAGATGTACACGGCATAACATACACACAGATTTCTACCTATTTGTGACGATATAAAAACATTGTTTACCATAAGAATATATGATAAGCTAACATTATCTAAGCAAGTTGTCATAAAAGCATTTATTTAACAATAAATTTATATTTTTGTTCCAAAGTTAACATTAATCGACAACGTAACTGTAAACTTTCTTACACCCAGTGAAAAGTATGATTTCTCCAAAATTAAAGTTCAGATCTAGTTTTCAGTACAAGTCCTGTACCATCATGACTATATGTTTCTGGACTTATTACATTGAATATCATGCCATATTTCAAATTTTAATGTTTTGAATCAAATCATAAGAGTGTCTCTCAAGGACCACTGATAGACTTGACTTTGTGTACCAACGTTTGCATTGGTGTGACCTTCTCTCTTTGAAATAAAGATAACATCTGGTTTTTGAATCCAATTCTGTACCTTAAAAAGACAAAACAAAACTGTGAATGTTTCTCTACTCCATCTGTGACGTGGTGTGGCGAACGTTTTGTTGCTGAACTTTCTCCAAAATATAGGTCACAGTTATCTGATATTCTGATTAACATCTGCCATTCAACATATTAAGTGAACATTATTAGAATGTTCATCAAGAGCATGCTACATTAAGGACTATCGGTCAGCCATCTTTGATCCAAAAAATCCAAAATCGATGAGATAATTATGGTCAAGTGAATTTTTCAACGATGTACGCATTTTAGGCACGAACAATGTCAACCATATAGTACATGACAGTAATTCAACACTTTTGATGTGAATATAATATTAGAAAGAATACTTATATGGCAGAAATTGTGCGCTTTATATTCGAAAAGTTTGGTGCAGTTTTACTCAAAGTTGTTTTGTTTTTTATGTGAAATAAACTGGTCCATAAAATAGTCCATTTATCCAGCGAGTGCAGACGAGACATCATTTCTGAATAAAATAAGCCATGTTATCACATCATCCAAAATTTGAAGTACACCATTGTTAAAAATAAAGATTTTCTTTATACGCCATGTGCCTTCAACACACACACATGATACACGTGAAAAGCATGCACGTGAATTGTAAATTGAAACCATGCGGTATGGTGAAACATTCGGATAAACAGGTCATTTGATCGTATTCATATGTTATTATTTAGTTTGTGCTGTTTTTATTCGAATATAATAATAAATTACTCTTGTTTTGCCATGTTTCTATTCACAACAGTCACTCAGTTGTGTTTAATACATCCAAAAATATAGTTGCCTTTTATAATATTTGACAATTGAAACCCGTCAGTGCCACCATACTACAGCATTGAGATTATTTTGAAAGTACATGTCATTGAAAGAATATCTTCTTTTTTTTAACAATGGTGTACTTCGAATTTTGGATGATGTGATAACATGGCTTATTTTATTCAGAAATGATGTCTCGTCTGCACTCGCTGGATAAATGGACTATTTTATGGACCAGTTTATTTCACATAAAAAATACAAAACAACTTTGAGTAAAACTGCACCAAACCTTTCGAATATAAAGCGCACAATTTCTGCCATATAAGTATTCTTTCTAATATTATATTCACATCAAAAGTGTTGAATTACTGTCATGTACTATATGGTTGACATTGCTCGTGCCTAAAATGCGTACATCGTTGAAAAATTCACTTGACCATATCTCATCGATTTTGGATTTTTTGGATCAAAGATAGCTGACCGATAGTCCTTAACAAAGGAAGAAATATTTAATTTGTATGATCATTACAAATCATATGCAATAGAAAGGTTCCTTCTGTAGTATTTGTATATTGCCTTACCTTGAATCTCTATTAAATTTTTCAGAATCATACTTAAGATTTTGTTTAATATTTATTTAAATTCATAACTTGCAAGTGTTTTTTGTTAGATGTTAACTAGCATACAATAGGATGCCAATTTAAATCAAACCTACTGTCTATAGTCATGGACCATATTCTGCGTACTGGTAAATACAGGTAAATTAGGAACAAATTTAAATATGGAATGGAATTAAATACATGTAGATTTATATATAAATTAAGAACAATATTGAATTTAGTAAAATTCTTTCCTATGTTTGTGTACAGGCACAGTGACCTTGAGATGTTAAAGAAGATCAATGAGCTGGACAAGAAGTTACAGACAATGGAGAAGGACAAGAGCAAACTGTCGGCTCAACAAGACAGTGCGTTATCCGTAGAGGCTGAATCAGTTATAGATGTGTAAGTAGAAGATCAGCATGCATATCTGTAGATGCTGGATCTTTTAAAGTTTATATACTTGTATATATATATAGTTTCTGTGTATTTATGTCTGACAGTTGTCAGAGGTGTTTTACTCAGCACAAATACATGTATAGAAGTTATAAAAGGTCAAGGTCATTGTTTTTAAACAAAAAAGTTTTCTTTTCAATGCTATAATGGAACTATAATTTCAAAGTGTCTGAACCTTCTCTAAACATAGCTAGGTGACCAGCTTACGATCTCACAGAATCATCGAATGGGAATGGTATCTGTACCCATTCAATTGCATACATGCCAAACCTCCCGCATTCTCCGGTATACTACCGGATTTGCCTTTGATCTACCGATCACACGGAAGCTGCTCAAAATCTCCCGGAAATTAATTAGTTGATTGCCTGTTATTTGTAATACACAGTATGTGTTTAGCGCGTGTCAAACAATGAGTTCACAGCTGTTGCGTGTCAAATCAATCAAGGCGGGGTTACGTTCATGCAACCAACCAATGAAATTGCATCTAGCATCTCGCAGCACACGACAAGATTTATTGAATATGGCCGGGTAAATTGAGAAGGATTTTGCCAAAATTGGCACTTTTTGATCAATGCATTCGGTATATCATTATAAACGTCTAGTAACAATGTTATTTCCTTCGCAATATTACAACTAAACTAGTCTTTCATAATTGCAACATCCTTTACCGCTTTAAAGATAACAAACACCATTTTTTACCCATTTAATTTGCCAATTTCACGTCATTTTTGCCAATTTTACGTCAAGAAATTTTATACCTCAACACCGGTTATTGCGTTTCCGGGTTTCAGAAGATAGGTTTAAAACGCGGCTCTCAAAACGCGGAAAGCAGTTTGGAAAATCGGTGTTTAAGCCATATATTTGTTTTGCTTTTTTTTTGGAAGAAATGAAAATTGCCGGGTTGGCATAATTTTTTTATTTAAATTAATTTATTATGGCCTTAGGCATAAACTGTTATTTGTCTATTTTATATATATATAGATAATGAAATACAAAATAAAATTAGAAATAAAGTAATTGTTGTCAAAATTTCTATTCTATATTTGAAAAAATGTGATGGTTTCATGGCGTATCGTAAATCTCCCTGATTTGGACCAAATCTTTTATGAAGTACATGATGCTGGAAAATTTGGCATGTATGCAATTGCGAAAATTCGCATCTTTTTGCTTTAAATTTCACTATCAAACAAAGGCAATATTGTATGTTTAAATACTTTGCTAACACATTAAATTACCATTTGTACATTCTCTTGTAGTATTTCATTCCCTTCCTCTTAAAGTATATAGTTTCCCCCTTTTCCTGTTTAAAGTTTCCCTCTAAACTATTTAAAAAACAACAATGTTTTCTCTCCAATTAGGGAATAAAACATACTTTTTAGACTTTTTTTTAAACATACTACTGGGATAACTCTTCGGCCGACGTCGTCGTCCGTCCGTCGTCGTTAACTTTTGCTTCAAACGACTTCTCCTCAGAAACCGCTTGGCCAATTTTGACCACACTTCACATGGATGATCCTTAGATGAATGCTTTGTAGATTTGTTAAAATTAGGTCAGCACGACATCCAAGATGGCCGTCATTACCATATATGGTCGAAACATTAAAAAATCTTCTTCTCAAGAACCGCCAGACAGATTTTGACAGTTTTTCTTTTAAAATGACCATCAATGGCTAGACTATCATTTTTTTTCAAAAATGGCCGTGCCCCGGGGGTCCAAAGTTTGTATATTGAGATTTTGCATGTTTTTCAGACTTATATAGGAAAAAACTTTAAAAAATCTTATTCTCTGAAACCACATGGCACAGAGCTCTCATGTATAAAATGTAGCATCAGCTTATGGTCCTATACTAAGTTTGTTCAAATGGTGACCCTGGGGTCAAATTTGGCCCCACCCCGGGGGTCACAATTTTACATAGACTTATATAGGAAAAACATTAAAATATCTTCTTCTCTGAAACTACAAGAGCCAGAGGTTTAATATTTTGCATTTACTATAAGCTTATGGTCCTTTACCAAGTTTGTTCAAATGGTGACCCTGGGGTCACATTGGCCCCGCCCCAAGGGTCACATGTTTTACATAGACTTGTATAGGGAAATACTTAAAAAATATTCTTCTGAAACTGCAAGAGCCAGATGTTTAACATTTTGCATTTACTATAAACTTATGGTCCTTTACCAAGCTTGTTCAAATGGTGATCCTGGGGTCACATTTGGCCCCGCCCCAGGGATCACATGTTTTGCATAGACTTATAATATAGGGATAATCTTCAAAAAGTCGTCTTCTTAGAAACAGCTTGATCAATTTTGACCAAACTTCACATGGATGATCCTTTGATGAATGTTTTTCAAATTTGTTAAAATAAGTTAAACGTGACATCCAAGATGGCCACATAGAAAAATCTTTGAATTACTTTTTCTATACTGGGAATTTGGATGCATTTTTCCTTTTGTTAATTTTTCTAAAGTTTGTATATAAAGATTTTGCATATTTTACATAGACTTATATAGGGAAAACTTAAAAAATCTTCTTTTAAATTGTTAGCATGGAGTTGCGGGTTTAAATTTCAGTTGAGGGTGTTGTTGTGTTTTGCACTTGTAAAAAGGTATTGAAAGGAACTTAATGATGAAACCCCTTGATATAAGAGCCATTTTAGCTTGCAGAGCATCCACATGCTCTCTTGCTCTCTTGTTCTTTATTATTATTAATGATCACTAACCGTCTATCATCTATCAAGTTTGCTCATTTGAAGTCCCTGGGGTCAAGGATGGCTGCAACCCCTGGGTCCAAAGTTTGTATGAAGAGATTTTGCATGTTTTTACATAGACTTACATAAGGAAAGAGTTAAAAACATCTTCAATCAGCATTTGCGAGAGGACAATTTTTTCATCATTGCAAAGATCCTCAGGTGATCGATTTAGGGCCATTTGGCCCTCTTGTTGTCATTGTGAATGGCAACCTGCATTGCATTGGTACTAGAAGTGCAACGTGGTACTAGAATCCCAGGTCATTGGTACGGTATTTATCACATTGTAGAAACTTAGTTGACCACAGAAGAGCTCAACTGCCAGTGAAACACAATACAGGACGTGCCCCACAGTCCGCGTGTAGCTCCCACACGGGCGACCATCGGATTGTACGGGACTGCTCCACACCCATGGAGAAATCTCTCATGGATCAATTAATAAAGGTAAGTCTATATCAGTTATGATTTAGTGCGTGCCCATTGGTAGGGAAGGGAACCAGCTAACTTTATATTGTATATGCACTTGCTACCTTTCTCCAATAATGGGTCGTTATTATGAATTGCGTACATCCAGAAATTAAATGGGGTTTTACATGTCAATACTATGTTGGCGTTAAGGTTTGAAAAGTAGTAGGCAAATATTTCAAAATTGTGAAAATATACTCAAATTTAATAAAATATTCCAACAAAATGTAAAAACATTCAACTTTTTAAGATAATTTCTGAAGATTTAGTATCCACTGGCTATTTTATCTACTGCTAGCGCTAACATAGCAATAACTCATGTTAGGTCATCTTGGAACAGTAACCTCAGAGGGTTTGTTTTGCTTGTTTGTTGTTTAACGTCATTTGTCAGCACATTTAAGGCCAGCCTATGTATGGCAGTAAATTTTTTGTGGTAGAGGTAGACAACCCACCTATTCCTGGGTAGAACCAGTACTGTATACCTCCTGCCATTCATAAGAATCAACACTTTCCCACTAATACAAGTTGAGCTCCCAGTGTGATTCGAACTGGCAGCAGTGAGAGGTGAGAAGGTTTAAAACGCAACGTTGTTAACCCCTCGACCATGGAGGCTCTTAGAGTGAGATGAGCTGAATGATGAATATTCCCATCAGACACCACTGCCAGGGCTCGTACCCACGCAAGGTGGAGGTTTGCAGCTTTAAAGAGCAAGGTTGTATCCACTGAGCTACTAAGATTGCTTAAAAACATCACAGTTGTTCTACAAATATTTTAAAGTATGGTTTAACCAGTCAAAACGCATTCAATAATATCTTTAGTGTTGTTTTACATACCGTATAATCCCTAATGAATGCCCCTCCCCTTATAAATGCTCCCACCCCCTCTTTTTTTCAAAAATGTCTTTTTTAAAACTTACCAAAAGATGCAAGTTAATCTGTTTCATTCACAATGGAACGTACAAAATCACTAGAAAACGTAAAATCCAATGCATTAATTGATTGATTGACATGCAGACTTCGGTTTTCTTGATAAAGAAAATCATTAGGTAATGTCTGATTTAAAAGTTAAATTATGTATTTTTGGTCTCAAATAAATGCCCCCCCCTTTTCAAAAATGTTACGTCCCCGGGGGCATTTATTAGGGATTATACGGTATATTTATATATATATAGCTGTTTCATGAAAATTAATGGAACCCAAACTTAATGCATTTTAGAGTAATTGTCAGATCAGGGCCTGTAGGTGCATGTTCTATATAAATTCGAAAAAAATAAATTTGTACACTTAATAAAACACAAAATTGAATGCAGAATGTCATACAACGAAACCATTACTTTGCAAGGGCTTATTGTGTGCCAATCGCAACCTTCATGTTATTATGTAATTTCAGGAGAAAGTTGAGAGACAGAGATTGGAGAAAGTGAACCAGCTACTTCAGGAAGATTTTTGCTTGAGTCGTGCAACACTGCAAGGAGGTGGGGACATGGACAGAAGGCGTCGGCATAACTCGGACGAAAACCAGAGATTGTTAAGGAGCGATACTGAACTGTACTATAGAAATCGGCCTACTTCAGACATAGAGAAGCGGAGATCTTCAACAAGGAGTGGACTGAACTATACATATCCCAATGAGCGATCACATTCCAGTGAGGACCCTCGTCATCAAGATTCATCTGTAATGGAGAACAGTAACTATAACAACAACAGTTTACATAGTGATGTATACATACCACAGACATCTAATGCGTTAAACTTTGAAAAAACGCTAAAGAACGCTAATTTTCAAGAACGCCAGAACAGGCGCCTACCTCCCTTGATCAGAGGTACACATACATCCAACTGTAGTGGGCATGAGATTCCGAATCCGTCCAGTTCTGGCGGAGACATTACAAAACAACCTCATACTTCAGAGAATAATAATAGATCTGTGCACGTCACAGCTAATGATACTACCCAGAATGAGAGCCTGTATGTCGCAGTTCCGTTAGATCTGTCCGCTAATTCAAACTTTATTAACAGTGCTAACAGTTCTGTGAGTATTCGCTCGGATAAGAGAACCTGTGCGAGTCCAATATTAGAAATAGATGTCACTGGAATGTCACCTTTAACAACTGTTATTCCTGTATCGAGTGACAACGTGAGAAGTTTGAGAATTGGCGAAACTGGAGGCTGTAAAAACGCTGAAATCCAGTGTGGTACACCTTATGTATTTAAAAAAAAGCAAACTGGGTATGAGAAAGAAGATAAAGAAAATAAGTCCTTGGAAACTATGGAAGAGAATATTAACAGCCCAGTGGACAAGATTGATGAATCATCACAGACAAATGTGTTAAATACACCAAGTATTCAAAATGCAAAAAAGCACAGCACATGTAGTGTAAAAAGATTATTGATAGAACATGAGCAAGCCGTCCTTAAATCAAAAACAAGTCAAGCTGGCCACAGTAGCATAAATAGCAACAAAGATTCAGCAACCTCCAAAACACCCGTGGTTGTTTTGTCCGATATTAGAACACAACAGCCAGTAACTAAAACTACACCATCAAGAAGCACTTGCAGAGAAAAGTCAACTGAAATTATTAAAAATGTAAAACCTGTAGTTAATATAGCTCCTGAAAACCATGGAACAAAATATAGGTCGGAGACCAGTTTGCCGTATGCACGGGACAGCGAAACTGTTGAAAACATGGATTCAGCGAGTCAATGTTCTAGTGTGAAGTTTATTAAACCCATTGCTGTGCCACCAAGAAGTAAAGTAAGGATCACACCTTTACTCGGATCCAACAAAATGCCGAAACCAACAAAAACATTAACAACATCAGACACTACGAAGGGTAACCACAGAGACATGTATGATTCTGATGTTCAGTCTGAATTCGATATGGAGTTAATAAAGAAAACAAAAGGAAACCAAAACTATCCAAAGAGTACAAACATTGGTATGCATACACAGCCCAGTTATAACCATTCCTCAAACGCTAAGCCTAAACCGACTTCAGGCATTGTCGTATCTCAAAACAATGTGCGACACATTGACAAACAGGTGCAAGGGAGGGCTAGCAACGTCGCGGACAATTGGTTTGTAATGCCCCCAGGAACGCCGAGACATCAGTCCATAATGCCTCCTCGTCCAGCATTTAGTGACTGCGGCTCTAGACGCCCCATACTCGATGCAACATTCAGTGTCATGTCGGTGGGAAAACGGAGGGCCTTGAATGATAGTGGAATTCACTCTCCATCTGGGATTTTGAACATCAGTTCTGGCAGCAGCTCCATAGACAGTAAGTCCGTCCATACACGCCATCTCATCAAACATTGAGACAGATGGAGATCATTTAGTTTTAGTTATATTTGTATGCCCCCGAAGGGCTTTATATATCGGTCGCACCGTCCGTCCGTCCGTCTGGACTCAGTCCGTACTATCGTGTCCAGTCAATAACTCTGGCATTCCTGGACGGATTTTCAAATAACTTGGCACAAGTGCTCACCACAACAAGACGACTTGTTGCGCACAAAATCCAGGTCTGTGGCTTCAAGGTCAAGGTCACAAATAGAGGTCAAAGGTCAAAAAGAAGGGTTTTTTGTGTCCGGTTAACAACTCCGACATTCATGGACGGATTTTCAAATAACTTGGCACAAACAAGAAGATGTATTGCGCACAAAATCCAGGTCTGTGGCTCCAAGGTCAAGGCCACACTTAGAGGTCAAAGGTCAAAACTACTTTGGGGGCATTTGTCACTTACAGTGACATTTCTTGTTTACTGTTATATGTTTATCATCAAGGCAGTGTGTTGCTCTCATACTAAATTAAGCTCTAGGTGGTACATCACTGGTCAAAGACATAATTTGGGTTCAAAGGTCATACAAGTATATATATATACCTATTGTTCGGAACGCTTGTCTCAGCCAAAGGTTTTTCAGCATTAGCTTTTAATGAGCAATTTTAATAAGCCAGACGAGCTTATGCGATCACTTTTCGCATCACAATGTTCCTTGGGAAGGCCCCTCTCAGATTTATGTTTTTCGTTATGGTCGAATAATCAAAATGGCCGCCACGGCGACTCAAAGTTTACATCGAGTTATATAAGAAAAGGCTAAAAATGACATCTTCTTTGAAACCGCATGAAGGAATTTGATGAAACTTCATTACAATGATCTTTAGGATAGTCTCCCTCAGGTTTTGTTTTTCGCGGCCGCCAGTCATCCAAGATGGCCACCATGGCTAACATTAGGTCAAATTTAAGAAAATTTCAAATGACATCTCCTCCGAAACCACTTATTCCATTCTTGTGAAATATCATAAACATGTTCCTTGGGTTGGCCTCTATCAAGTTTGTGTTTTTCGTTATCATCGAATAATCGAAATAGCCGCCAGAGTGACCCAAAGTTTACATAGAGTTATATAGGAAAACATTAAAAATGACATCTTTTCTCAAACCGCTTGAAGGATTTTGATGAAATTTAATCACAATGATCTTTGGGTTAGTCCCCCTCAGATTTGTGTTTTTGGGGCCTCCAGTTATCCATGATGGCCACCATGGCTAAACTTAGGTCAAATTTAAGGACATTTATCAAACGACATATTACCGCTTATTCCATTCTAGTTAAATATCATATACATGTTCCTGTTGTTGGCCTCTATCAAGTTTGTGTTTTTCGTTGTCGTCAAATATTCAAAATGCCCGCCACGATAACCCAAAGTTTACATAGAGTTATATATAGGAAACATGTTTCTTGGGTTGGCCTCTATCATGTTTATGTTTTTGAATCACATCATACCAGTAGAGCGTCTACATGCCCACGTGGGCCTCTTGTTAGTGGTAAACAAAACTGCCTTAGTTTTGAAAACTGGTTGAGAAATACATATTTTACAGCCAAAATGCTTTTTTGTTGGTGCTTTTCCCTTGTAAATCATTTCTTGTTGCTCAGGGACAGCAAGAAATTAAGAAATCTCAAATAACTCAGTTTGTCTTAATATTGTGATTTAAAACTTTCAGAATGTCTTAAAGGTGAAATATAGCGTGTATTTTGAGTATATATTCGGAAATATACGTATATAATATACAATATTTTCAAATCTTACACTTATTGGTTGTCCCGTTTTCTCACAGTAGCCAATTTTATCTCATAGCGCACACGCTTCGAGTTTTGCCCTTTTTGAAGACAGGTAAGTGACACGTGATCCTGTGACGTCATTGGTACTAAACGATTCGCAGTGTCGCATTGAGTTGTATAGTATTGTCTATGTAGGATAACGGTTTATGGTACTTGTTAAAAATGCCGTGTGTTGTTGCTGGGTGAAAAAGTTTGCATAAAGAAGGACAAGATAATAACCTAAGTTTCTTTCGTTTCCCTAATCGAGATAATGATATATTAAGATTTGAAGTGTGGGTAGACGTTACCGAAGATAATCGCCCGACTCGTCGAGAAAGTGGGAACCTACGAAAGACGCGCGAGTTTGTAGCAAACATTTTGAGTTGACTTCATGGGAAGTACATCCTTTGGTTTCATTATCTTTGAATTTGGAGAACAAAAGGCCATGCAGATTAAAATCAACAGCGGTACCAACGATATTCGACTATAAAAATGAGAAGTGCATAACCCCGCCTTCTCCAAGCAAGTTGTATTCGCCTATTTGACCGGCGTTGAGGAGGAAATTCATACATGAAGTAAGATTGAAATGTATGTTCAATTATCTTAGCACCTCATCGGGTATACGTATGATAAATTGAAGAAAGGTGTATAGTCTTAGATCTTTATATACACCGTGAATGTTTAGCTGTTGAATTAGAAGCATGCGTCTTTACGTGAATCAATGAAGAGTTGACGGCGCTAATATTATGTAGCCGTCTTTTTTTAAAAGATTGCTAAGAACGTTCAGCATATAAATTTAAATGAATCCGGTGAAATAAACACTGTGTCTTTGTTTCCAAATTTTAATTTTAATAATTTTAAATTATACACCCTCTTCTGCCAATAGTATTATAGATATATATTATCAACATATATAGGGCTATGGATTTGAAAAAAATAAATACAAAATGTTTCATGGATATTTATTGCATGGCAGAAAATTAATAATATTACTAGCTTTTATATTAATTCAGTAATTTTTTATGGCAAAGCAACAACAATAACGCCTCTTAGCTCGTGCAATAAGTAAAACAAGTATAATAGAATAATATACTTAAAATTACGGTAATTTGATATATTTGGTCTGTTACTAACTGTCTATATCGTGCTCATAATACATTTGGCTATATTATTTAAATCATAGTATTTTTCTCTCCTTGTGCGCGACAAATATCATGTGATATATCCGTCTTGTGCAATACGCGTCTGCCCTCGGCGGTATTACACCGCTCAAGTAATTGCAATAAACAGGAAATATATCATAAAACTAGGTTTCCCTAAATGGTGCGTGCTTTTGTGATATACCGACGTATGTACCCAAATTAGGCCGCACTTCAATATTGCACCGCAATATTTTATTAGTCTGTATTGATATTTGGGGGCACATGGAGACTAGAGAGCGTGTCATATTGCAAACACCGCTCCTAGAGTGTTTAATGTTGATGGCGACTTATGGCAAATATATAATACTATAGAAATTATGGCGCCGAAATTATATGCTGTTTCATTTATTATTGTTTTTATTCATTTTTTTATCAATTATGGATAATATCTAATAAATATATTTGTTCCATGTCTACTTATCGGCAAAAAAAATCTGACGCTCGTATTACCATAGATCTACATACATATATATCCATGTATTAATGTAAAGGTATACACCAGGTCCATTCATTCGGAATATACTACATTTCGCGGTTATTGTGTATGTACCAAGATATTGCAGTGTTGCGGGTGACTTACTGTCAGACTTCCGATGAAAACAATGTTTACGTTGTTTTTTTGTTTGTTGTTGCTGTAAGTGTATAAATACGCTATTTTGTTAGATTAGTGAATAGTGAAATAATGAACCACTGAACGTAACGAATGACATGACACGATAGTCTTTACAAGCTCTCCATTTGTTCCTGCATCGCGTACAACTTCATCATCAGTTGATGAATCCGATGTATTTTCGTCCTCAGACACGTATTCTGGCTCCAAATCGTAAGGTTGCACATGGTGTAACCGTTTTATCACGGGCATTTCCTCTGACATCGCTTAATTCTCACATTTTCACACAAGGTATACTGTTTTGCGTTCAGTCCCAATGTAAACAAAAAATAGTTAGTTCCCAATGATGTCATTTCAGGTAATTCGCGCTAGAGTTTTTTCCCTTAGATTTTTTTCCGATTTTTTTAGCAATGCCTGTTCGCCTTTTCGGTTTTTATCTTAAAAAACATATTTTCACTAAACATACATCAATAGCATAGCTAGTAAACATCGTATTTATAAAGATATTTAATAATTAAAAACATATCAACAACGGATTTGTTGATTTAGGACAAATTTCATCTTTAATTTAGTTTTATTCAACACATTAAAACCATTTTTGGATAACAGTTCTAAAAAAAAAAAAAAATCTAATTTTTAATGATCAAAATTTGCACACTGAGAAAGCCATAGTATCAAAAACAACTTTCGCACGTTTATTTCTCTAACTGATTTTGAAAAGTAAGGTATTTTTATTTACTACTAAGACGTTTGGCTGAAACAAGCGCCATGAACAATAGACACATTTTGCCAATGCTTCTTTGTAGAAATGGAATTCTGTTACTTTGGAACCCTTTGGAAACAATGCTCATTGTATAGATTAAAATAACAACTTCATAAGAGAGGAACATACAAGATCATTAAATCAGCTTCATATAATGACCTTTCAAGCTTAAAATTGCCTGAATAAGCATTATGGTACACACATAAATCTAATTTTAACACAATACACAGTATTAATCAATCTATATTAATTTGAAGAAAAAAAAAGTACAACTTGATAGAACATTTTTTATTAGCTTTGTCAGTATCGTTTTCGTATTTTACCTTAACACAGGCAACATGGATGGGTGTCGCAGCAGTAGCGACCTGTCTGATGTAGAGGAGGAGCCACCCAACATAACTGCAGCCGTTCTCCGGAGTAACAAGAAAACTTCTCACACACAAGATAAGTGCTATGGTAAAAGTTTCAATAATCAGTTTGCAATAATCCAGTAACATTTCTTGCTTTAGGATTGTAAGGACGTCAATATAGGGTTAACTTTATTGAAATCTTGAATTTTGCGACGGTAAATCAGTCGTTTAGTGATTTGCAAATTTTGTTTAATGGTGACGCGTTGGCAGAGCCGTTAAACAGAAATTTGCGACCATTAACCGACTGATATACCATTGCAAATGTCGAAATTTCAATTCTGGTTAACCCGTTTCATTGCTTTTGACAGTTTTGCTCACAAACACATTGAAATAAAATAATGAAGTCACGTTTTCGACGGTTGAATGTCACATGACTGGATTTGTGACAGGTTATGCATTATTTAATAGTCGCAAATGATTGCATGTCAACCAGTCAGATTGCAGGATTTTTGACAAGTGTGTTAGAATTTCGTTTTTAGGTCTACTGGCCGAAGGCTTATGGGATGACGAGTTGTCCGTCGTCCTTCATCTGATTATTGCACAGATTATTAATACCAATAAAAGCTCGGACAAGTTTGAAAACCAGCCAAATCGGATCAGTAACACCGGAGTTATGGCCCTTGTTTTTTCTGGAAAATGCTATTTTCTGCCTTGTGAATGCTCTAGGCCTTCATTTATTATTTGATCTTTACCAAACTTGCGCAGATTGTTAATACCAATGAAATCTTGGGCAAGTTTGAAAACCAGCTGAATAGGGTGAGTAACACCAGAGTTATGGCCCTATTTTTTTCTGATTTTCTGTCTTGTGAAGACTCTAGCACCTTCATTTATTATTTGATCTTTACCAAACTTGTGCAGATTGTTAATATCAATAAAAGCTCAGACAAGTTTGAAAACCAGCCAAATCGGATCAGTAATACCGGAGTTATGGCCCTTGTTTTTTTCTGAAAAATGCCAATTTCTTCCTTAGGAACGCTCTAGCACCTTCATTTATTATTTGATCTTTACCAAAGTTGCACAGTTTGTTAATACCAATAAAAAATTGGACAAGTTCCAAAACCAGCTAAGTTGGGTCAGTATCACCAGAGTTATGGCCCTTGTTTTTTCCCCTGAAAAATGCCATTTTCTGCCTTGTGAACGCTCTAGCACCTTCATTTATTATTTGATCTTTACCAATCTTACACTGCTTGTTATTATCAATGAAAGTTCAGACAAGTTCGAAAACTAGCCAAATTGAATGAGTAACAGCAGAGTTATGGCCCTTGATTTGATGAAAAATGCCATATTTTGCCTTGTGAACACTCTAGCACCTTCATTGTTTTACATATTTCTGTGTAGTTTTGGTCAATTCTTACCATAGTTATGTTGTGCTCCCAACCCCACCCCACATTGTTGTAGCCTTGTTTTCTGATGGTATATACTAGCTATAAATTTATTATTCTCTGAAAAATCGAATAGTCGAGCTGCGCTGTTCTCCGACAGCTCTTGTGTTGAATGTTAGCAATAGCCGATTTTAATGTTTCCATTTTGAAATGCATTTTTTGCACGTTATCGTTGAATGCTTTTAAATTCAAAATAACCCTCACACTACCATCTTTTTTGGGTCTTATAAAAATATTAGAATAATATTGCCCATGTTCAACAGATTCAACTTTTTCAATGATATTTTTCTCTAAAAATATGTTCATTTCAATAGAAACAAGATCTCTATCTTTTTCCTTAAATTGTATTGGCCTTGGTACAAATGACTGAAATGGCCTGGCTTCTAATTCAATTTTATAGCCTTTCACCGTACTCATAATCCACGTATCTGATGTAATTTCAAACCAGTTTTCTTGAAACATAGTTAGTTTGCCCCCTTCAAAGTTTTCTGGGGTATTTGCCAATTTTAATGTACATGTACATGTACTCACATTTACTTCTTGTGATAGTCTGACAGCCCTCTGGACTTTTTGAAATCCTCGCCTCTGGAAGGGTTTCCCTTGCTTGACAGTGGAGATAGCCGGGCGCATAGCCGGACGGTACTGCGGTTTGTAACCGTAGTTCCCTTTCGGGAACTTTTGCCCTAAAAAAGAGGCTGATGTTGTGTCAGTCAATTTTTTTGCACGTTTGCCTTCTTTTTCTATTTCATCCACCTTCTGATCGAGATCGTCGCCGAACAAATACTCTGTGACTGGCACCTCATTTTCACAAACCTTTTGGTATTTCATAGGCACCCCTGGCTTAATGAGTGATCTACGTTTCCGGTTTATAACATTCAGACCCATCGCCAACGTGCGGAAGGCATCTTTCGTATTGTCCGCCGCTTCGTTCATATTCCCTTTCTTCATAAATATTTCCAAAGATTTCACTACCGGAACTATATATGGCCATACACATGTATTTCTGTGCAGCTTGCATAGCTAAATCACCAGCCCGACAAAGCTTTAAAGCTTGCCACAACGGGTGCATAGAATTACCGGAATACACCTATTTACCGGAATATACCGGAATACACCATGGAATTACCGGAATCGACTTTTTAATACACTATTTATGATTTAAATTGGCGTAAATGTATAGTTATTTAATTAATATATTAATGAATATGTGTTTTTGTGAAATTAATCATCGAAAGATAACGGAATATGACCGGAGAATGACCGAAATAGACTATGTTATACATTTTTTATTAGCAAAAAATACCGAAATACACCAGATAATTACCATAATAGACTTGTTTATACACTATTTATTATCTAAATCTGCTGAAATGTATAATTATTTAATTAATATATTAATGAATATGTGTTTATGTGACAATAATCAGCGAAAAATACCGGAATACACCAGAGAATGATCGATATAGACTTAAATATTGAATACGTTACACGGGATAATTACCAAAATAGACTTTTTTAATACTCAGATGCGCCCTGTTACGTCAGCCAACATATCTTTTATTTGAGTGTAACAAATAAAAATTATGTTGTTTCCGGTTAGTACCATCGAGGAGGTGTAACTAGGACTTGGTGGTATAAATTGAAATTATTTATTTACATCTATACCACCCATTTACTAACCAATTTAGCACATCTTTTTAATGGTGTCATTTATTCATCTTTTATGGTACTTTGGTGCAATTCTTTTCTGTGGAATATTGACACATCTTTTATGGTGCTTTTTATGATTGTTTTACAAAAATAAAATATATATTACTCTTTTACAGTGAAAGAACATCTCAAAATTGTCAATATCTATACCAAGGCCCTTTTAACAATATCAATAAAATTATACTGTATTTATTATGATGATTAAACACATGTAAAAGAGGTCAAAAACTAATGCAAACAACATCATCATCCGTAAATGAAATTTTATTAGCAATTTATTTGTGAGCAATATTCATAAAATACGAAAAAAAACTAATAAATATTTAAAAAACAACATATTTTATAAAGTATATATCATTATTAGTACATTATCTTTAGTCATCTCATACTGTAACTAATGTATTCTATCAATATTTTATAATATATCAATTATAAAAAGTCTATTTCAGTGTATTCCGGTAATTAAAAAGTCGATTCCGGTAATTCTATGGTGTATTCCGGTATATTCCGGTAAATTGGTGTATTCCGGTAATTCTATGCACCATGCCACAACTCTCTATTCACTTTTGGCACCACCACTTTCTTACAGTTCTCGGGTGGTAAATGTTTATCTGTCAACATTTTTATCTCCTCTTCTGAGATCCGACTATCAATTGCTGTAGTGACCAGCCTTGCTAATTTGTCGTCGATATTGGGTCCATAAATCGTTTTTTCCTCATACAGTTTCTCTAAATCAGAGAGAAAATCTCCGGTCTCCGTTTCCGTTTCGTCGTTTAGCAACAAGTCTAAATCGTCAATGTTTCCTGGTTCCTGCGAACTCGGTGACGTATTCGAGGGATTGTCGTTTGCGCATTTGTCTGCAACATTGTCCCCTAATTTCTTATGCAATTTTGCGACGCTAACAACGATGCTAGAAGAATTTCCAAACTATCGTCTTCTTTCTTTTTCATCTGTTCCTCCATTTTGGAGATTCGCCCTTCGCAATCGAAGCCTCGATCTGGCGTGCTGACCACGAGGTTTTCACCCCGGTTTAAAGTGTCCGTCATGCGGGGATTTCCCCCAGCGCTAAAAATAGACGCATTAGCCAAATCATTTAAAGAAAATCTAGTTTCATTTTCCGAGTTTATCAGTGTTTTACTGGCTTTCCCAGTTTTAATTTTTGCCAATTCTTTGGACCTTTTTAATAATGTTCCTCGAAACGTTGTGTCCATTTCGGACGACGCCATTTCGGCAGATGCTATTTCGGCCAATTTCAGGAATCGATATTCCTGTAAAACAATACGAACAATCCGACTTCTTACAACTTGTCAAAAGTTTCCCAATGTGTCTCTAAATGTTCCAGACACTTTCCTTTTTATAATATATAACTTTATATCTGATGAATCGCCGTAAAAACACTTAAATTTAATTAAAAACGTCTCGCAATTTTACTTGAATAACCCTTTCCAAACACAATTCTGTAATGACCTTGACCTTCACGCTCTGTTCTACCGTGGGAAGTCTAAGGTCAGCTTGGTAGTTCAATAAAATATAGATGATATTCAAGTCTGGCCCTGCAGGTATACAATATCTGGGGGTATGCAGTCTTTGGTTTTGATGATATTCAAGTCTGGCCCAGCAGGTATACAATATCTGGGGGTATATAATCTTTGGTTTTGATGATATTCAAGTCTGGCCCACTAGGTATACAATATCTGTGATCCTGAAGTCTTTGGTATCAATGATATTCAAGTCTGGCCCTACAAGTTTACAGTCAGACCTGCTCAAGAGAGTGTTATGACACCATCTGCTTCAAAAGCTCTCCATTTCAATTACAAGTGTGTTGTTTAAAATTAAAGTAGCTATCCTGCCAACTACAGCCAAGTTTTAGGACATATGTAAACCGTTTCTTAACATATTGACGACGAGATATATATATAACTTACAACTTTTGAGATTCTAAACAACAAGTATATAATATTATATCTCGTGCACAAAATAAACCAGTGAGAAGTGTATTTTTTATCTTTAACTTAACAATACATCCTCCTTGTATGCAATACATTAAATGTATCCTTCATGCTTTAAGCATATAATAATTATTTTCTGCTTAAAATTTAAATCCTCCAGGCTGCCAGGCTCCCTACAAATTGGAAAGGCCTTTATTGAATTCCAGGACATACAATATAGCCCTGGAGACTGACCCAAACACGTGCGCAAACCACCGCAGGCTGAGGTACATTGAGAGACTGAATATCCGCTCGTTAAAGAATCAGGGGGTACAGAAGATACCTGGGGAGAGACTGTTGAACAGAATGAGTAGGAAACAAGGCAGTAAAACTGAAATGAGAACGAAAACAAACTCGGCTTTATATGACTTCACATCGGGGTCTAACACTGATGAAGTAAGTTTGAAATGCTTAAAGGAACTAACCTGCCAAATAATGACAAAATAACACTAAAACAATGTTTATTAAAACTCTATCCAGCTGTACAGGTCATATAATAATGTATAATTGCCGATTAAAAGTCACGGGTTCTTAATATACCTGTGATTGAATATGCGTGACATGAATTATGAGTTGGTAACTCTTAATTCGACGCTCCAGTTTTAAGTTATTTATAATTAATGTTATGAAAAATTCTATATTTGATGTAAAATATATATGTCGAGTAATGTAAGTTACCAAATGTGTAGATTTATTGTGATATTGTGATATCAAAATAAAAAAAAAAAGCTACTGAATGAACATAACTTTTTGGGTAAATAAAATGTACCCGGGTGCAAATCTCAACGGTGCAACTGAATTTTGTCAGTGTGCTTTTGAGCAAGATATTTTCTCTAAGCCTCGTCCATTTAGGACGTATTTTGCCATGATGTTTTTTGTCCATGTTTCTGTCTGTCCATTCATTAACTGATTTGGCAAATATCTTTCAAAGCATAAGGTCTACAACATTGAAACATTGTAAACATTTTCAGCATGAACCATTGAATACATCTGATAAAGGCACATAACTCTCTGATCCATATGTTTCGAATTATTTTCATTTGAAAAAGGTTTAACCTGGAACTTAACCTTGCCGACGACGGGTGTATTTGCCTGCTAGGAGTGAGTGCCCTTGTTCTTGGATGCATATGTCAGAGTTTAAAGATGCTTTGGGCAGGGTTCATTCAATGAATGGGACATGCATCATGTGCCTAGAACAAAAATTCTGGTTCTATCAGTAATGATGCAATGGCTTCATGGTAAGGAACTCACAGTGTACAATATTGTGGAATTGTGCACAAAATTTGTTCTAAATACTACAGGTGTCTCCAATTTCGGAAGACGAGTATACACCTAATGTGAGATGTAAACCATCAAAGTCCAAACGTCGTCGTAGGCGTGTATCCTACACGCAAGATGAAGAGGATAATCTGAGAGAGGGGGTGAAGAAGCTGGGTCGATGCTGGAATCAGATTCTACTCACCTACCACTTCCATCCCACCAGAACCAATGTGGATCTGAAGGAGAAGTATAAAAGAATGATGGTACGTGCTGGTTTACATCACACTGGTTATAATGTCTCCTGAATTGGTTATTAGGTCTTACAATTTATTACGTATTTTCTAAGCACCTCAGTGAAAATTAGTATTACCTGGGAATTGAGTTACCCCCTGTTCATAACTTCACATGACATCAAAATAATTTGACCAATCAGTGATCAATAAAACAAAACATCTCCGCAATCTGGTATTGGGGTAAACTCAGTGTTTATCGTTGATGCTCATCTGACTTAAGCCCTCTATAAAACTACTTTGTAGTGATAATTATTGTGTGTACAGCAATGTGTCTCCTTTTGGTGCTCTCTGATTTTCAACACCAATATGGATACATTTAATTTAAATTATGGTCTTAGGCTATATTTTAATTTTTCGTATAGAGATTGAGGACAAAGTCTGAGTAAACTCCTTTACTTTCACCTACTGAATATCTCAACATCTTCAAAATTTGTAACTAATGACAGGATGTGAATTATGAATAAATGAAGCCTTTTGTATTTGCAGGCTGCTGAGTGCGAAGGTAAATCGAGTATGAGAAGCGTGTCACAAGCGACGCGTACGTGCAGACCATTCTCTATGTGTGAGGAAAGACGTCTAAGACGGGGTATAAAACCATACAGTTATATTATATAAACAACAATGTTATGTTTTATGTCTTAGAAAGTTACATGTAGCATCTTGCAGTTTTTTTCCTATATTTTGGGAACAACGTTCAAAGAAATGTTAATATCTCCTTTACTACTTGGTGGAAACTCTGAAATTTCACACTCGTGCTCTCCAATGGTTATAGATTTAATTGGTATCATGAAACAAACTCAGTGCATGTGCAAAGGGGCGAGTTTTGGTTTGAAAGTGTGTAAATTGTGCTTCTTATATAAACCTTCTTAAGTTTAGAGACAATAACTGGTATATTTTCCACTGATATTGACTAAAAACGTATTGACATAATATGCAAACATATCTGAACATCCTAGCTTACAAAATGTTTCTCATATCAATCAATATGCATAGCTATTAAGTAAATTAAAAATATACCTACCGTTTCTTTATCGCCTAAAAATCGGAACCGATTTGAAACATAGCCTGACTTGGTGATTGGCGGTTATACGATGTGCACATAGATGTTTTGGCATTGGGAATATGACCCAATAATGGCTATAAAAATGTCCAAATAAAACACTGTCATAGATGGTTTCATACCTACTCAGAATGATTTTGGGCGAGAATCAAGCAAATGGCCGTTTGTCTCTTTAATATACCTGTAGAAAATAAGATAATTAAAACAATATTTATTAATACATTACCAGGTTTTATATACCTGTAGAAAATAAGATAATTAAAACAATATTTATTAATACATTACCAGGTATAAAACTGTATGGCTACAGCTGGGCATCTATACTGCAGGCCTTCACTTTCTCCAAAGATCGCACAACGGAGGACCTGAGGAACAAGTGGAGGGCTCTCCATAGGAAGAAGTAAAAGACAGAGTGGACTAAGGAATAAAAGTATAAAATAGAAACTTGGAAAACCTGTGGAGTGTCCTTCAAAAGGAAGAAGCAGAAGACCAGGATGTTTTAAAAGTTGTCCAGCAGATTTTACATCTGTGGTTGAATCAGATTAAATTTGATTGGATAGACAGTTGTAATCCAATGAAAATTGTGTCAGAGCTACATTGTATATATAACATATCTATACACGATACTGGCTATTGGTTGGTAGAACAGCCAGTTGGTATGCTTCACCTTACTTGGTCTGAATTGTGTTGTTAAGTAATGTATACCCTCGTATAAACGCTCCTCCACACCCACTAAAAACTTTTTTTTACATATTATGAGGTCGTGAAAATACACTTGCCAATAGCCTGACTTGAGGTCTGGTTTAGAAAAATACCCCCCCCCCCCCCACCACCACCACCACCACCACCACCACCCACCATAAATGCCCCCCTTTTGAAAATGCAACGCCCTTGGGGTGTTGAAACGTGGGTATACGGTATTTCAAAAGAAATAATATGTTGGGCCAGATTTACTTTCCATACTATAAAAATTATTTCTTTGATTGTATAACTGATATAATGCAGCAGAACAAATGGGAAGCTAGACTAATTAATACAGATAAATTGTAAAAAAAAAACAACATAAATTGATTACAGGTGTGCTGTATATTTTGAGTATAATATAGTGAGTGTGTTCTTATGGCCCTACCACTGAATGGTGAGGATGCATTTAGCATTAGCCATATCTGTCCTGAAAAGTTTGTCCTCGGACGACAGTTTTCGACTGATTTGTTTTGAAACTTTAAAGGATGCTTACCTATGATGTCAAGCTGTGCATATTGATTTGTCTTCAAAATCGACCTTGTATTACCAGAATTACGGCCCTTTTTCGTCAAATTTTACGTTAAAATATTTGTCAAATTTTATGTTTTCCGCTGGTTGTTTTCAGTGGGGACATCCGTAGCGCATGGACACATTTCTAGTCTTTGAGTTACAAATGATATTATGTTACACTATCGTAGACCATTGTTCATGTCACAAAAACATGAATTTATACTTATTGTGTGCATGTTTATATAAGGTTAGTACGGGATGAATCCTATGTCATCAAACATATTTTCAGATGT
Source organism: Cyrtodaria siliqua (assembly GCA_037043455.1). Classification (NCBI taxonomy): domain Eukaryota; kingdom Metazoa; phylum Mollusca; class Bivalvia; order Adapedonta; family Hiatellidae; genus Cyrtodaria; species Cyrtodaria siliqua. The sequence goes on from JAWPHD010001354.1 coordinate 188,979, forward strand.
ATTATAAGCCCGCTTAAAAAACGGGACATACTATGCTATAGGGTTGTCCCGTCCGTCTGCGCCCACATTCATTATATTATGTAGTAGGAGGTGTGGCTTTATAACAAAAATTAGTCCAATACAACAAAGATCTGGGGAGCAGGTTTTAGCACGCTGTTCTAAAGTTGTCTAAAATAGGCCTTTAGTAAGATAATAAGGTTCTGCTCAGTTGTCTTTATATATTCAGGGTTGCCAGCGACCTTGAAAAGTCAGGGGAATTTGAAATGGTCAGGGAATTTGAATTTTCTAAAATGTCAGAGAAAAAATAACAAAATTCGTCGAGAAATCACATGTTTTGTTGTCGAGAAATCGACTGTAACTGTGGCTATGGCAGTCTTCAAGTTGCACACTGATCAGTTTTAACCCTTAAGGCAGAACCCTTTATATTTTTGTCATTGTATGGTTGTTATTAATACAATAATACTCAATAATTAAATTGTTGTAACATATCTTTTAATTTGAATTAAAGTAATGGTCAGCTTTAGGGGAATGAGGAGGCCTATAAAATTTGTCATATTGGTTAGTGAAAAATTACATTTTGTCAGGGAAAAGTCCGGGAATTTTATTTGACCCAGGTGCTGGCAACCCTGATATTATCCGGTCCATACTGCTATTAATTAACATTTATCTATACTGAAATCCATAGAACTGATTCATTTTGATCGTTCAGATAATATGTAAGAGTAGTGAATTGAATATTTCTTGACGGCCCATCAACATATTATTCAGGTAATTTCAAGCCGCCCCTGAGAGAAGGAAAGATTACATACGAATTGCAGAACCCTGGTTTCTATACTCATTCTATCTAATAGATTCCAAATGTTCAAATGTCTCCAATAGACATCAGGGGCAGATCCAGGATTTCAGCTTAGGGTGGTGGGTGGGGGGGCCTAAGATTTTGGTCAATATTAGGTTAAAAAAGTCCGTTTTCAAATAAAAGGACTTAACAATGTGTTGATTAAACCACTCATTAGCCAATAAGCATCGAGGAAGCGAAGCGAGCGAGAACATTTTTTATACTGAGGGCGTGCATCGAAATTGTTTGATGGGGGCGTAAGATTTTGGTAAATTTTCGGGTCCGTTTCTAGCCTCATAAAAGGGTTGCAGTAGTGCATTGATAGGATAAAAAAGTCCGTTTTCAAATAAAAGGATTTAACAATGTGTTAATTAAACCACTCATTAGCCATTATGTGTCAAGCAAACGAAAAAAATAATTGTTTGATACATGTATGTCCATGTTACTGTAGATAAAATCGAAAATGTTTGATATTTTATCTACAGTAACATGGACATACATGTATGATCCGTATCCGCTAGTGGACATGAATGCCTGGTTAAAGACTTAAAAGTCCCCATCCGAAGGACAGGACTAAGGGTATTATTACGAGTTTAAAGAAAGTAAACTGATAAACTAAATGTTAACTTGTGACTTGGCAGCTTAGTTGATAAGACCTTGAGCTTTAGATCTTTAGACCTCTCCAAAATCCAAGGCTTCTCTGACCTGCAAAGTCTTTAATCATTAAAAAGGCACAAAGCTTTATATAAAGATGTTAAAATACAAAGGCTTTGAACACATCATAGAACGTTTCGATCAACCTCTGCACTGTGCACGTTCGCTTCCTGTTGTTGGTAATGTCTGATGAGAAATTTCCTTCATCTCGTCTCCCTCAGAGGTGTCTTGTTTCAGTATAACTTTGCATGCGTTTAATCAATTAAAGTATATACATGTACATTATTAAAGCCTCCTGGCCTGCATATATGATTAATACTCTCAAGGTGGGGTCTTCTACAAGAGGGTGAATTACATCAGTAGGCAAATAATTAAAATTGAAAGCCTTGTTACCTTTGATACATGATTATTTGTTGTAGTATTATTAAAGGTTTAATGTTACTTAAAATTGTTGTTAACTTTTGGCCAGTAGAGCTTATAGGATGGTGAGTTGTCCATCGTCCGTTAACTTTTGCCATGTGAACACTCTCACCTTTATTTATGATTTGATCTTTTCCAAATTTTGCCAGATTAATATCAATGAAAGTTCAGACAAGTTCGAAAACTGGCCAGATCGGATTAATTTCACCGGAGTAATGGCCCTTGATTTGCTGAAAAACGCCATATTCTGCCTTGTTAACACTCTAACACCTTCATTTATCATTTGATCTTTACCAAACTTGCACAGATTGTTAACAGCAATGAAGTCTTGGACGCTTTCGAAAAACCGGCCAGATCTGAACATTTATAAGAGTTATTGCCCTTGATTTTCTGAAATATGCTATAATTTGGCCTCGTTAACATGACAGGGCCTTCATTTTTCATCGGATCTTTTACGTCCTTTACCAGATTGTTAATATCAATGAAAGCTCAGACAAGTTTTAAAACCAGCTAAATCGTGTCAGTAACACCGGAGTTAAGGCCCTTGATTTAGTTAAAAATGCTGTATTTTGCATCATTAAGATGATAGGCCCATCATTTGACCGGATTTTAATGAAACTGCAGGTATGATCAGTACCAAATCTATCTAGGCATATCGTCGCCGTGTTTCGGTTGAATAATTTTTGGCGGAGTTATGGCCCTTTAAAAAAGGTTTTAATACACAACTTTGTCCGGACTATTTTTCTGAACCCCTGGCCGGATTTCGACGAAATTTGGCAGGGATGATCAATACCAGGCCTATTGTTGCAAATCATCACCATGTACTGGTTGAATGACTTTTGGCTGAGTTATGGCCCTTTAAAGGTTTTAATACACAAACTTTGTCTGGACTAGTTCTCTTGAACCCCTGGCTGAATTCAACGAACTTTGCAGGGATGATCAGTACCGAGCATAGTTATGCATGTCATCGCCGTATTTCGGTGGAAAGATTTTTGGTGGAGTTATGGCCCTTAAAAGGTTTTAATACACAAATTTTGTCCGGACTAGTTCTCCTGAACCCCTGGTCCGATTTCAATGAAACTGCAGGAAAAGTCAGTACCAGGCCTAGTTGTACATAGCATCCGTGTTCTGGTTGAATGATTTTTGCGGAGTTGTAGCCCTTTAAAGTAGAAACACAAACTTTATCCGGACTAGTCTCTTCTGAACTCCTGGCCGAATTTCAACAAATTTTGGCGGGGATAATGCGTACCAAGCCCAGTTGTGCATATCGTCGCCGTGTTTCGGTTGAATGATTTTTGGCAGAGTAATGGCCATTTAAAGGTTTTAATACACTAACTTTCTACAGGCAAGTTCTCCTGAACGCCTGGCTGGATTTCAGCGAAACTTGGCAGGGATGATCAGTACCATGCCTAGTTGCACATATCATCACCAGGTTTTTGCTGAATGATTTTTGACATAGTTATTGCCCCTTATACACAAATTTTGTCCTGACTAGTTTTTCTGAACTCCTGGCTGGATTTCAGGGAAACTTGGCAGAAAATGCTATATTTTGCCTCGTTAACACGATATCGCCTTCATTTTTCATCTGATCTTTTTCAAACTTTACCACATTGTTGATATCAATGAAATCTTGGATGAGTTTGAAAACCAGTACCACCATATTTATGGCCTTTGATTTAGTTAAAATTGCTACACCGGTATTTTGTCTCGTTAAAACGATAAGGCCTTCATTTTTATGCCCCCGAAAAGGTTTCAGGGGCATATATAGTAATTGCACCATCCGTCCGTCCGTCTGTCATTCCGCAGTTTGTGTCCTGACTGTACCTTCAAAACCCCTGCATGGAATTTTAAATAACTTGGCACAAGTGATCACCATAACAAGATGAAGTGTTGCGCGCAAAACCCAGGTTCGTACCTCAAAGGTCAAGGTCGCACTTGCAGTTCATAGGTCAAAAACAGTATGCAATTTCGTGTCCGGACTGCTACGTTACAACCCCTGCAGGGATTTTTAAATAACTTGGTACCAGTAATCACCATAACAAGACGATGTGTCGCGCGCAATACCCAGGTCCCTACCTTAAAGGTCAAGTCACACTTGCAGTTCATAGGTCAAAAACAGGTATGCATTTTCGTGTCCGGACCGTAACGTCAAAACACCTGCAGGGATTTTTAAATAACTTGGCACAAGTGATCAACATAACAAGATGATGTGTCGCGCACAAAACCCAGGTCTTCAAGTTTAAGGTCACACTTGGAGGTCAAAAGTCAAATTGTGTCCGGTCAATAATTCTGGCATTTATGGACGGATTTTCAAATAACTTGGCACAAGTGCTCACCACAACAAGATGATGTGTCACGCACAAAACCCAGGTCTGTGGCCCCAAGGTCAAGGTCACACTTAGAGGTCAAAGGTCAAATTGTGTCCTGTCAATAACATTTGCATGCCTGGACGGATTTTCAAATAACTTGGCACAAGTGCTCATCACAACCAAATGACCTGTCGCACACAAAATCCAGGTCCATGGCTCCAAGGTCAAGGTCATACTTAGAGGTCAAAGGTCACTTCGGGGGCATTTGTCACTTACAGTGATATTTCTTGATCATCTGATTTTTTTCAACAGATTGTTGATATCAATGAAAACTCGGAAGAGTTCGAAAACCAGCCATTTCAGACAAGTAATACCGGAGCCATCGCCATGTTCCGGTAATATGATTTTTGGTGAAGTTATGGCCCTTTTAAGGTTTTAATACACAAACCTTGTCCTGACTAGTTCTGATCCCCTGGCCGGATTCAGTGAAACAGGGCAAGGATGATCAGTATCAAGCCTAGTTGCGCATATTATTGCCGTGTTTCAGTTGAATGAATGGCCCCTTATACGCAAACTTTATCTTTAGCCAGTAGAGCATCCACAGGCCCTTTTGTGCCTCTTGTTGTTAAAGTTGTGGCTCTTTAAAGGTTTTAATACAGAAACTTTGTCTGGACTAGTTCTCCACAACCACTATTTGGCTTTCAACGAAACTTGGTTACGGCTATCATTGTTGTGTTCCAGCTGAATGATTTTTGGTGGAGTTATGGCCCTTTAAAGGTTTTAATACACTAACTTTGTACAGACTTGTTGTCCTGGTCGGATTTCAATGAAACCGGGATTATCAGTACGAAGCCTAGTTGCGCATATCATCGCTGGTTGAATGATTTTTAGCCCCTAAGGAGTTGTGGCCCCTTATCCCCTTGTGGTTGCCGGGGTAGAATACAACCACTGCCATCTCACAAACACCGTCACATGCAGAGGGGTAGGACCCCTCCATTCATATTCTTTGTCATTTTTTATCATGCTCATTCAAGGTCTTTATCATGACACTGCGTATGCAAACGTGAAAACGTGGCTCCATCGTAAATGGAGTATGTGTTCTATAGAATTTACAGCAACTCTGCAGTTCTGCGGTAAGAAGGTTCTAGACCCATTCTCCATATTTTATCTTGATGTAAATGGAGGATGAGCGTGGCATGTTCATTCCTGTTAGGTGCCATATAACCTTTCATTTGTTGATGCGCCTTAAAACCCAATTCAATTCCTTATACACAAACTTTATCCGGACTATTTTTCATGAACCCCTGGCTGGATTTCAGGAATGATCCATACCAAGTCTAGTTTAGTTGTGCATAATGTTGTCCTGTTCCCAATCAAAGACTCCATATAGCAAGTAGAGCGATACATGCCCTCTTGGGTCTCTTGTATTATTTTTGCTGTAGTATTAAGGTTTAAATTACTTAAAATGGAAGTTTACTTTTGATAAATAATGTTACTTAAAACTGTTGTTCACTTGTTACATTATTTTTGTTGTAGTATTAGGTTTAAATTATTTAAAATTCAAATTTTACTTTTGTTGGTATTAACATTTTTTTTTTTTTTCAAATTTATATTATAATATTTTCCTCAAAATAATTTAAGGACATGGTATAATATTTAGATTTGAGTCATTTTTTAAAGTGCTGTAATTGAAAAATTAATTGTCTTTTTATAACCCCTCCCCTACCCACCCCCAACCCCCGCAAAGTGGGGGTATACTGGAATCACCTTGTGCGTCCGTCCGTCTGTCTATCTGTAGACGCAATTCTTGTCCGGACTATTTCTCAATAACTCCATTTTAGAATTTCGCGAAACTTGCTAGGAAGTATCAGTATCAATTGGAGATGTGCATACTGTCATGATGTTCCGGTTCAATAAATTTCCACTGAGTTATGGCCCTTTGTATTTTTAATGCATTTCATACTTGGTAGTGAAAGCTGTCCACTTGTCCGTAGACGCAATTCTTGTCCGGGCTATTTCTAAATAACTCCTTCTTAGAATTTCGCGAAACTTGCTAGGAAGTATCAATATTGAGTGGACATGCAGATACTGTCATGACGTTCCGGTTCAGTAATTTTCCACTGAGTTATGGTCCTTTGTATTTCTAATATATATAAAATACAAAATTTTGTCCGGGCTATTCCTCTAAAACTTAGCGAAACTTGCTAGGAAGTATCAATATCAAGTGAAAATGTGCATACTGTCATGACGTTCCGATTTAATAATTTTCCACTGAGTTCTGGCCCTTTGTATTTTTAATGCATTTCATACTTGGTAGTGAAAGCTGTCCGTTTGTCCGTAGACGCAATTCTTGTCCCGGCTACTTCTCAATAACTCCTTCTTAGAATTTTACAAACTTGCTAAGAAAGTATCAATATCGAGTGGACATGTGCATACTGTCATGACGTTCCAGTTCGATAATTTTCCACTGAGTTATGGCCCTTTGTATTTCAAATATATATATAATACAAAATTCTTGTCTGGGCTATTTCTCTAAAACTCCTTGTAAGAATATTTAGCGAAACTTGCTAGGAAGTATCAATATCAAGTGGAGATGTGCATACTGTCATGATGTTCTATAATTTTCCACTGAGTTATGGCCCTTTGTATTTGTAGTGAAATAGAAAATTCTTGTCCGCGCTATTTCTCTAAAACCCCATGGTATAATTTCGTAAAACTTGCAATGAAGCATCAATATCAACTGAATATGCGCATATTGTCCTGATGTTTCGGTTCGATAATTTTCCACTGAGTTGTGGCCTTTTGTATTTCTAATATATGTATATATAATACAAAATTCTTGTCCGGGCTATTTCTCTAAAACTCCTTGTTAGAATTTATTGAAACTTTCTAGGAAGTATCAATATCAAGTGGAGATGTGCATACTGCTTTGATGTTCCTCTTCAATAATTTTTCACTGAGTAATGGCCCTTTGTATTTTTAATGCATTTCATACTTGGTAGTCAAATAGAAAATTCTTGTCCAGGCTTTTTCTCTATAATATATGTCTATATATCTTATAGGAACAAAGTCTGGTATGTTCACCCACTCCCCAACAAGTTGCCAGTGGGGTCTGCCTCCGGCGACAGTTCTAGTTTTTTCTGTTTTTAGTTTATAGTCGGATTCTTTTACAATTGTTACATTACAAACATGTAATAACATTTTATTTGAATATGAAATCCATAATATTAAAAGATTAAGTAATTATTACTGTCCTATTTTGCGGTCCTCAAATTATTTTGAGGAGTATAAATTTAATATATTTTTGTTGTCCAAACTATTAACCATGTTGCTTATTTGTATTTTATTCTTTAATAATTGTGTTATTAAATCAGGGATTCTGTATATATGCTGTATTATTCTTTTCAGCCATATTCTAACACAACCTGCGCAGTCTTTCATGTACACAACAAAGAGAGACAACTGTATGTTATTCTACGATAAAATACAGCTGTTCCATTAATTCCCCGCGTATATTTCATCCGTTGGAAGCGCCACATTACATGACATCAGTTTGTAAATATACGTCACGAAGACAACCTCAACAGTAATTTTAATGAAATGTTAATTACAACAAACTTGTCATGCTCCCAAACCTTGCACACGTCCGATATAAACCGAGCATGATGCATCAGTACATATAACATTAATAAGCATTTTGAACAAGCTGAGAACGTTTGACATACAGCTCAAGCTATGTGACGTAAGCATTGATTTAAGTGTTTGTCACATGACAACTAGTTGTACCGCGGAGAACTCTGCATACGGGGGTGCCCAATGGAACAGCCTGTAAACATAGCCTGATTACCTTGACTTTAGTGCCCCCACAATAGCGTAAACAAGGGGGTTATTGTTGTGTTAGAATTGAATTGAATTGGATTTTATAGTCGCACCAACAGCTAAGGTCATATGGCGACTTTCCAGCTTCTGTTGGTGGAGGAAGACCCCAGGTGCCCCTCCGGGCAATTTTCGTGCACGGGTGGGCACCTGGGTAGAACCACCGACGTTCCGCAAGCCAGCTGGATAGCTTCCTCACATAAAGATTCCTAGGCCCCTGAGGGATCGAACCTACAGCGGTGAGGGGCGAGTGATTTCAAGTCAGAGACGTTAACCACTCGGCCTCGGCCTTGTTGTGTTAGAATCAAAATAATAAATATGTACATATATTTATTATTTCTTAAGCAAAATGACCTTTGTTGTGTTCCTGCTTTATAATACATGCCCCGGGTGCCCCCGTTTGGTCACGGGGCAAAGAATAGGGCCACTGCAGATTCCTTTGGAGGGGTAGGCAGAGGGGTAGAATCCCCCCCAACTTCATGTTCATTTTATCATTTTTTGTTCATGTTCGTTAAAGGTCTTCATCATGATCCCTGCATTGTTTCAGGTGCTATCTCGCTCGCATCAAAAGAGCAGTGGCGGAAAAACAATAAACGTGGCTCCAGCGTAAATGGAGTTTCTACGATAGAATTTGAAGCAACTCTGCAGTCCAGGGTGAGACGGTTCTAGGCCCATTTTCCATATTTTATCTCGATGTACATGGAAATGAGCCTGGCATGTTCATGCCTGTTAGGCGCCATATAACCTTTTCATGTTTTGGTGCACCTTAAAACCCAATTCAATTCAATAATACATGCTTATAAAATTGGATGTGTCCTTTTATAGAATCATCTTACATAGTTTATTAAAATACTCAATGCTGATTGGTAATTATTGAGCGAGTTTTAAAATTCATATCAAGACCTCTGACGTCATGTCCTTGAACCGTTAGGGCGTCATTTTAAACGTCAGAAAACATCTAAAACAATATTTTAAAGCATGTTCAAACAAGTTGAAATTGTGAAAAACAACTATATTTTCTTCGTTTGGTTTGTTTGTATGGTGTTTTACGTCATTTTCAACACATGTAAGGTTATATATATATGATTTCTTGATATTTTTGGTGGCGGCAGGCATTTGTGTATATGTTGAAGTTATAATTCTAGACCCCCCCCCCCCCCCACACACCCCCTCCACCCCAAAAGCAGTAATTGTGGTTTAAATTGAAACAAGTATTTATTACTGTAATTACAAAGCCCTTAAACCCTTTGTGTGTATGTTGAAATTATAAATCTAACCACCCACCCCCGCAAAAAAAAAAAAGAAGTTAATTGTGGTTTAAATTAAAACAAGTATTTTTACTGTAATTACAAAGCCCACTTTAAAAGTTATAATTCTAATCTATTATTTTCTATAACTGTTATACATTATACATAATGCATAAGTAATTTAAATTTGCGCTTCAAAAAAACAATCATAGCGAAAATTAACTGCATAAATAATTTAAATTTGCGCTTTGAAAATATAAGTCGCGCACTGAAATTTTCATTTAAAAATGTTCTTTGCACGGTTTAATTTTTAGCTCGACTGATCAGAGATCAGCAGAGCTTATGCCGTGTTGCGGCGTCCGTCGTCCGTCCGTCTGTCCGTAAAGTTTTATTTGTAGCGATTACTCCTCTGATATTCATGAAGCTTTACAGAAATGTTGCCCATGAAGTCTAGTTGATCCTAGCAAATATTCATGTTGATGTGAAATCCAAGATGGCCGCCAAAGCTAAAAATCGATTTTGTAAAATACAAGTTTGTAGCGACTACTTCTTGAAAACTATAAGTGATATTGATATGGGACTTTTTCTAAAATGATCAGCATGACATGATGTTGGTCCTTGTCAAAAATCGTTTTGATTCAACGTTAAACATGGCATCTTTGTTTACATAGAGTTATATAGTAAAAACTTGTAGCGACTACTCCTCTGAAACTACTTGGCGGATTTTCATGAAACTTTACAGCAATGTTGCTCTTGATGTGTAATTGATCCTAGCAAAATTTCAGATCGGCCGGAAATTCAAGATGGCCACCACAGCTAAAAATAGATTTTTAAAAAATAAGTTTGTAGCGACTACTTCTTGAAAACTATAAGTGATATTGATATGGGAATTTTTCTAAAATGATCAGCATGACATGATGTTGATCTGAGTTGAACATTATTTGGATTCGACGTTAAACATGGCTGCCAGTGGCCATCTTTGTTTACATAGAGTTATATAGTAAAAACTTGTAACGACTACTCCTCCGAAACTACTTGACAGATGTTCATGAAACTTCACAGGAATGTTGCTCTTGATGTCTAGTTGATCCCAGAATTGTTTAGGTCGGCCGGAAATTCAAGATGGCCACCATGGCTAAAAACAGATTTTAAAAAAAAGTTTGTAGCGACTACTTCTTGAAAACTGTAAGTGATATTGATACGGGACTTTTTCTAAAATGATCAGCATGACATGATGTTGATCCTTGTCGAAAATTATTTTGAATCAAAATTAAACCTGGGCACCAGTGGCCATCTTTGTTTACATAGAGTTTGTATAGTAAACATTTGTAGTGACTACTCCTCTGAACTACTAGACGGATTTTCATGAAACTTCACAGGAATGTTGCTCTTGATGTCTAGTTGATCCTAGCACAATTTCAGGTCGGCCGGAAATTCAAGATGGCCACCACGGTTAAACATAGATTTTTAAAAAGAAGTTTGTAGCGACTACTTCTTAAAAACTGTAAGTGATATTGATATGGGACTTTTTCTGAAATGATCAGCATGACAAGATGTTGATCCTTGTCGAAAATTATTTTGATTCGACATTAAACATGGCTGCCAGTGGCCATCTTTTTTTACCCTAAGAGTTATATAGTAAAAACTTCAACTTGAAGCAACTACTCCTCTGAAACTACTTGACATTTTTTTTATGAAACTTCACGGGAATGCTGACCTAGCTATCAAAATCTATCAGTAGAGCTTCAAGGTCATTGACCTCTTGTTTAAATTTTAAAATCTCAGGATTTTGAGTGTTTTTAGCTCTGCTGGCCGAAGCTTATGGGATGCCGAGTTGTCCGTCGTTCGTTCGTCCGTCGTCGTTAACTTTTGTCTCTTTAAGACGCTAGGGCCTTCATTTTTCATACAATCTTTACTAAACTTTAACAGGTTGTTAATATCAATGAAAGCTTGGACAAGTTCGAAAACCAGCCAGATCGGACCAGTAACAACGGAGTTATGGCCCTTGATTTAGTTAAAAATGCTATATTTTGCCTCGTTAAGACGATAGAGCTTTCATTTTTCATCCTACCTTTACCAAACTTTACCACATTGTTAATATCAATGAAAGCTCGGACAAGTTCGAAAACCAGCCAGATCGGACCAGTAACAGTGGAGTTATGGTCCTTGATTTAGTTAAAAATGCTATATTGCTATATTTTTCCCCGTTAACACGATAGGGCCTTCCTTTTTCATCCTATCTTTACCAAACTCTACCACATTGTTAATATCAATGAAAGCTCGGACAAGTTTGAAAACCAGTCATATCTTTAATAGCGATCTGACTAGTAACAGCGGAGTTATGGCCCTTGATTTAGTTAAAAATGCTATATTTTGTCTCGTTAAGACGATAGGGGCTTCATTGTTCATCCGATCTTTACCGAACTTTATCAGATTGCTAATGTCGTTGAAAGCTCGAACATATTCAAAAACCAGCCATATCAAACCAGTAACAGCGGAGTTGTGGCCCTTGATTTAGTTAAAAATGCTATATTTTGCCTCGTTAAGACGATAGGGCCTTCATTGTTCATCTGATCTTTACCAAACTTTATCAGATTGTTAATGTCAATGAAACCTCGGTCAAGTTCGAAAACCAGCCAGATCGGACCAGTAACAGCGGAGTTATGGCCCTTGATTTTGTTAAAAATGCTATAATTTGCCTCGTCATACGATAGAGCCTTCATTTTGCATCTCTTTTATACCAGCTTTTATGATTTTCTTTTCTTCTTTTTTTTAATTTTTTTTTTGAATTAGATTTTTTTTTGAATTAGATTTTTTTTTAATGATTTTTTTTGATTTTTTTTTTGAATTTGATTTGAAATTCTTTTTGATTTTTTTTGAATGATTTTTTTTTTAATATATTTTTTTTGAAATTTTTTTTTTTTTGATTTTTTTTTTTTGATTGTTTTAAAACATTATTAATTTTTTTTTTTTGAATTTTTTTTGCAACAGCTAGAGGAGTTATGGCTCTTGATTTAGTTAAAAATGCTATATTTTGCCTCGTTAATACGGTAGGGCCTTCACTTTTCATCTTATCTTTACTAATCTTTACCAGATTTTTTAGTTTTGGCCCTCGATTTAGTCAAAAAGCTGTTTTTTGCCCGAAACTTTCAAAAAAATGTAAATGGCAGTCACTCGCTTCATTGATGTTATAAGAGCCATGTTAGCCAGTAGAGCGTCCACAGGCCCTTGGGCCTCTTGTTTTTTGTTGTTATTTGGCAGGCCTGACAAATCAAAATGTCTGTGTGGTTTGTGTATAAACAATCATACAGGCTCAAGTAACTATTCGAGTACTATTACAGCTGGTAATATCAGGCCTTCCAATTCTCCAGATGTTTCAGTCTCTCTCCGGATCTCCGGATTTAAGTGTACAATCTCCGGTTTTTTCCATCAAAACAAAATTTCGTGATTTAACAGCTATATGTTCACAGTTTATCCGAGCTATCAGGCTCGTAGCTGCCTATACGCGAGTACGCGGCTGAATCCACATGATTCTGACAAAAGCACCTCAGAACGCCCAGAATGCACCAGAATGCACATAATTGTTTTCAAAAATTTCCGGACCCCTCTAGCACAATTATGAATCCACATGAATAGAGAGCTAGCTACGCCCCTGGTTATTTCTGGAATTGGTCTTCACAGTTACAGTCCCTAGTCAGAGAAATATTTACAAGAGGTCGTCCATGTAATGCACTGACTGAATATACAATTAACACCTAAGGACATAATTAGTTCCTTCAGTAAGGTAGCGACATGTGCAATAGCAGCACTATATCTGTGGCTTCTTTAATTGGTCAAGCTAACTGAAATAGTGTGAGGAACTAGCAACTCCGTGTGTGTGGTATCACTATAACAGCTGCTGCCGCGTACGTTGAGTATAATTTGTTTAAGAGTTATAAAGACTTTGTATTTGTATTTAGCACGCATCTGTGTAGAAAAGTAAATGCACTTTCATGAAAAAACAGTTTTGGTAGAGATTTAACCAAGTCTTTCTAATCGAATTACGCTGTCCTCCCTAAAGCAAACTATTTTGTGCACATTGAAGTATGCTAATCTACATCATCTTGTATTAATTGCAAACATAATTTAAAATTGCACTGTAAAACAAGTGTGAAAATCAAGTCGCGCACTCCAAATTTCCATTTAAAAATGTTTTTTCGCGTGCTTAAAATCTTAAAATTTAAAAATCTCAGGATTTTAATTGTGTTAAAAAGTTTTGCCATGCGTGTAATATGCATTCGTAACATGGGCCAGTGAAAGTACTGTATTAGGGACTGGAGGCGATCTAGCAGAAAGAAGTGTGTGTCGAAAGAAAAACTAGTGTGTTCAGTGTGCATTATATGCCCTATATTCTATACGATTTAATTATTGTTAATTAAATAGATTTCATTTACGCTGTATTTGTCAGGTGCTACTGTGGTGGCAGAAAGCAATGATCGTGGACTAAGTCCGTGGTTGCTAGTCTGTGGTTGACATTATAGAATTTGCAGGAACTCTAGCTGCAGATTTTCAGGTGAGAAGGGCCCCGTTTGGTTACGGGGCAAATAATAGGGCCACTGCAGATCCCGTTGGAGGGGAATTAGGCAGAGGGGTAGAACCCCCCCCCCCCCGGTGCGGTTACGGAGCAAAGAATAGGGCCACTACAGATCCCGTTGGAGGGGAAGGCAGAGGGGTAGACCTCCACCCCAAAATTCATGTTCTTATATCATATTTTGTTCATGCTCATTAAAGGTCTTCATCATGACCCCTGCATTGTTTCAGGTGCCATCTCGCTCATATCACTAGAGCAGTGGCAGAAAAATGATAACGTGGCTCCAGCATAAATGGAGTGTCTACAATAGAATTTGCAGCAACTCTGCAGTTCAGGGTGAGAAGGTTCTAGGCCCGTTCTCCATATTTTATCTCGATGTACATGGAGGATGAGCCTGGCATGTTCATTCCTGTTAGGTGCCATATAACCTTTCATGTGTTGGTTCGCCTTAAAACACCAATTCAATTCAATTCTGGTGAGAAGGTTCTATGCCCATTCTGCATCTGTTTATCTAGATGTTTTAAAATGGGGAGTGGGTCTGGAATGTTTTGTGTAAAAAAAAATCTCTTTTTTTATATCAGTATATATCTGGGACGAAAATTGAAAGAGCCCTGTATATATATTTATCATGCAGATATGCACTTTTCTGCCTAATAAAGGGGTGACCTATTACATTTTGCTTTAATTAGGCACTAGTCAATAAAGCAAATCAATGCGGAATCCCTCGGCGTTTATTGTACGTAACGTTATCTGACCACATGCACGTAACTTTGCCTGACGTCAGAAAAACAAACAAAAAACAACAACATGGCGACGTCCTCGATATGCGTACAATTCAGAGAAATAGGTAATAATAGTAATTCATACAGAAAATATGGATAATCTACATGATAAATAGAATATTATGTCGAGAGCCTCGCCATTCTTCGTTTTCTAAGCCTCGCCTAATAAACTTGATAGTAAAAGGCACTGACATAATATTCACTATATAATTCTATTTTTGGTTTTCTCAGATATCACAAAAAAAAAAAGATTTCTTGATATTAAGAAATTTCATTTTTGATACGTTATCCTTGTCAGATATATAAAAAAAATCTTAATATAAAGAAATTGTAAATTATATTTTTTTATTCTTTTCAGAATATAATTTTTGATATCTGTATTTCTTGATATATCAAAAATGAAGTGTTGAGAAACAAAAATAAATTTCTTGGTCAAAAGAATTACATTTATTTTTTATAATAATCTATATATATATTTTTTTTTCAGTAGTACATCAAGAAATCAAATTATTGACATCACAAAATACTGAATAAATCGATAGATAGATCTAATAAAACAAAATTAATACAGGCGATTTCTACCTCGACACCGTTATATACATTTCCGGATATGCGTTTTGTAAACAAACAAACCTAAATCCACTGACAGATTTGTAAGCTAGCGATGGCAGAGGCACAACCGGGCCCTCCCCGGTCCGTAAACAACAACACGCCCACCTTCGTGACATTTATCAATAGTACGGGACGGATGGTATATTTATTCTGGATTGGATATGAAGGAGAGCTGGTGAGGTACGGTCACATTCCGCCGAGAAAGGGTACCTCAATGAACACGTACGTGACCCACCCATGGATAGCACGAGACGCAGTCACGTGGTATCCTCTCCTCTTGAACGGAGAGCAGATATTCCACCCCGAAGCAGAACGGGGTGGTCATGTCTTCCACGGTGGATCCAGAGAAAGAGTTTCTATACGTATTCCAGGTATGGTATTAAACCAGAGTATGTACGCATGATAGGGATGTAGAGGCTACAGACACACCGCCCCCCGTGTAAACGTTGATTAGGCGGAACAATTGGCTAAGATGCTTGGTGTTAGTGTAAGTGTCAAAATTAGAAACCCTAGATCCTCCCCTGTTACCATGAGCCCTAGATCCACCCCTGTTACCATGGTATCAACACTACAAACCCTAGATCCACACCTGTTACCATGGTGTCAACACTAGAAGCCCTAGATCCACCCCTGTTACCATGGTGTCAACACTAGAAACCCTAGATCCACACCTGTTACCGTGGTGTCAACACTAGAAACCCTAGATCCACACCTGTTACCATGGTGTCAACACTAGAAGCCCTAGATCCACCCTGTTACCATGGTGTCAACACTAGAAACCCTAGATCCACACCTGTTACCGTGGTGTCAACACTAGAAGCCCTAGATCCACACCTGTTACCATGGTGTCAACACTAGAAGCCCTAGATCCACCCCTGTTACCGTGGTATCAACACTAGAAACCCTAGATCCACACCTGTTACCGTGGTGTCAACACTAGAAGCCCTAGATCCACACCTGTTACCATGGTGTCAACACTAGAAGCCCTAGATCCACCCCTGTTACCATGGTGTCAACACTAGAAACCCTAGATCCACACCTGTTACTGTGGTGTCAACACTAGAAGCCCTAGATCCACCCCTGTTACCATGGTGTCAACACTAAAAACCCTAGATCCACACCTGTTACCATGGTGTCAACACTAGAAGCCCTAGATCCACCCCTGTTACCATGGTGTCAACACTAGAAGCCCTAGATCCACCCCTGTTACCATGGTGTCAACACTAGAAACCCTAGATCAACAACTGTTAACCATGGTATCAATACTTTGAACCCAAGATCCGTCCCTGGTACTATGGTGTCGACGCTACGAACCCTAGACCCAACCCTGCTAACCATGGTGTCAACACTACGAACCCTAGATCCACACCTGTTACCATGGTGTCAACACTAGAAACCCTAGATCCACCCCTGTTACCATGGTGTCAACTCTAGAAGCCCTAGATCCACCCCTGTTACCCTGATGTCAACACTAGATCCACCCAGGTACCATGATGTCAACACTAGAAACCCTAGTCCCAACCCTGTTAACCTTGGTATCAATACTTTGAACACAAGATTCGTCCCTGGTTCTTTGGTGTCGACACTAAAACACTAGATCCACACCTGTTACCGTGGTGTCAACACTAGAAACCCTAGATCCACTGTTACCATGGTCTCAACACTAGAAAACCTAGATCCACCCCTGTTACCATGGTGTCAACACTAGAAACTCTAGATCCATACCTGTTAACCATGGTATCAATACTTTGAACCCAAGATCCGTCCCTAGTACTATGGTGTCGACGCTACGAACCCTAGATCCACCCCTGTTAACCATTGTGTCAACACTAGAAACCCTAGACCCAGCCGTGGATATTTATGATCGGATATAAGTTTCGGGCTTGTGGGTATATATAATAATGAATGTAGGATTTATTTTTTCATCTCGAAGTGAGCAAGCAAATATCCTCTATGTAATCATATATACAGTCTAACATTTTATACCAGATTTTCAAGTTTTCCCCACTTTCTAAGGATCTGATTAACACCCTAATGTAAATAATGCGCGTTAAATTACGATAACAGCTTTGCACTCCAAGGGGTCGTAAATGATGGGCTATCTCTGACCAGCAGGAGTATCAGATTTCACAGAGATAACAGACATGGGTCAGTTTTATGAGGAAATACAATTTGTAAAAGAAACTTGTACACTAGGTTAGGTTTTATTTCACTTTTTATTCTAGAAAATACAAATTAACATACAATGGTATCTGAACTTAACTACTATTTATTTGATTACAAATAAATAAAATGTATATACATGTACACAATATAATGAAACTATGTAACTCTCAAGAAATTAGCCATATTGCTGTATTTACTCTTACTCTGTTGAATGTTTAACACTTCCTACAAATCGTTTTAAATTTTTAATGACAGTTGTTAATAGATTTGAAATTATCTAGTATTTTGAGTAGGTAATTCAATAAAATATATAAATTGCAAATAATCTACAAATACGGTAGAGTTAAATATGGTGGTTAGGATAGACACATTAGAGAACTCTTGCTGGAAAAAGTTGGAATCAGTAATATGAATGAATGATATCAGTCATTTGCATATGTGATATATCGAATCTGTACTGAAAAGCATTCAAAATCAATGCATGATATCACCTATTAGTACGAGTTCTGTCCTTTATACATATGCGTGATGTCACGAGTTGAATAAATGATATCACCCATTAACATATCACCCATTCATTTTAAATGAGTGGTATGGGTGATGTCTATGGGGCATGGGAATGGACTCTTATAATTATAAGCATATGATGTTAAAAAGGAAAACGTTAAAATATCCAGTGTTGTTAGTAGGACCTCACTCCAAATCTCTCAATATAAACAAAGCAATATGAAATGTGCGCCTATGAGAACAAAAGCGTTAAATGGAGTGTGTCCCTCCGCCAAAGCCACGGGGAGGCCACACTGGGGAGGGCATGAAGCAGAGGTATACATAGGTTTTACATGTTAATATTATGTCCCCCGTTATCCCGATGTGTGCGTCAGATCAAACTAAAAATAGCATCTTCCCAGCTGTCGATATAAAATCAATGTGAAGTAATAAGCATATATAAGGAATTTCTATTTGCTTAATTGTTCATATAAGACAACCAAATATTAAAATCACACACCGGGGGCATACACAATAGTGTTACGTGAATTTATACGACATATGGGAGTGGGAGTGGATGGGGTGGGGAGAGAATAAGTAACTTAGTAATATTATATATATAAAAGTATGTGATTGGTCCTGGACCGTTGTGCCTGCGTTATCAGACTCAAAAATCGCCCCAACGCGTCCACCGGATCAGTCACATAACATAACTCCACCGGATCAGTCACATAACATAACTATGGCGGTTATACTTCAGAGTATATTTAAAAGATGGGGAACTATTGTTTAAAGGGAGTACATCAGGCTTTTCAAAGGCGTCTAGGGGTCCGACTTAAAATTGACAAATAATGATATTTTCTATTTTAAAGCGTCTAAACATGATGAATGATCCTAAAAATGACCACTTAGTTACAAGGAAATTCATTCTGTACAGTAATACGTGCTATCCTAGGTTACGCACCTGGGTTAATTTCAGCATTTTATGCCCGATTCCGTCCTAGCTATATGGTGTATTCGAAGTTTAAACCTTAACAATATGGTTCGAACATCATATTTTGATGGATATAAGTGTTTTATCATGAACTGGAACATTTTAATAATTTAAGGTATTTCTAGAAAAATCCTGATGTACTCCCTTTAAAAGGAAAAGCAAGATATAACTTGAAAGTAAGGTACGTCTCTGTGTTAACTACCAAACCGGAGAGCCAGTACATCGACCGTCTAACCAGGTGGCAGTCAGTACTGAGTATGACCCAAATTTAGTCTACTATATAAGTAGACTGCTATTCATAAGAAGTTTATATATTATTTTGTTACTTACGTAAACTAATAAGTAAACATATGACGTTTATATAATGTTAAATATGACGTTTATCTGCACTCTAATAGAAAGGGTTTACAGTCTGGTCAAATTATACTAAATAAACGAATTTAAATCAAACCATCAGTGTTTTCGAGCCCAGCAGACAAAACTTACAAGCTGATCCGCTGGGCCTTCCAACATTGTACACTCAAGTGATATGAAAACGCAACACGGGAATTTCCGCTATATATTGTATATACTGCACACTTAATTGCACATAATATTCCAAAGAAATCCCAAGATGTTTTTTAAAAAGAAAGTTGCAGTTAACTAGAGAAAGGACACAACTGTGATGTTGTAGACGTTTTAATCACACTACACTTTGTAACAAGAACTTCATAAATGTTGAAGTAGCTCTTTGAAAAATTGAGCTAGTTCAGTACTGTATTTAACGTAAATAGTTTGCAAAATGTTGCATCCTAAGTTTGCTCACATGATTGAGCCAAACGCGTACTCTGTGAATAATGAAACATTGAAGGAATAATATTTGCTGTATTATTTGTTGTTTTAGTATTTTTTCCAAAAGGAAAGGTCTTACGTAGCCATGTACCATTCGATTAAAAGCAGCATATTGTACATACAATATATAGCGGAAATTCCCGTGTTGCGTTTTCATATGACTTGAGTGTAGTTTTAGTCTAAATCGTCTTTTCGAATTTTGTGCCCAGGATGAAAGAACTGAGAGCGCTAAATACTTGAACTCTATGTTTTTTGATAGGATCTAAAATGTTAGTTAAATTAAAGGGTAATGATAAGTTTAGCAGTTTTAATTTTAAGATAGCTCTCTGTATTTCAAACTGACTACAATCTAGTAAATAATGTTCCGTAGTAAAATGGACTAGGCAGTTAGGACAATCCTTATGAAGGTCGTTAATTATGTGGCTGCCTAAACTAGCCGGAAATAGATTGTACCCCATGCTCTGTCTTGTAATTACTTTATCAATAATCCTGTTGGTAGAAAATGGTTCCTGAATTTTGAATTTTGTTTTAAGTATAGAGAAAGTATGGAACTTGTTAATTTGATTGGTTAAAGTAATGATCTACTTTCTTGTTTATTGTTTTCCGAATTTGTGAATAAATTTCAGTATGTCCAAAAGGGATTGGTTTATCAGCGGAAGTGGTGTCCAAGCCTGATTTACAGGCTTTACAGGCTTGGTCTGGTTTTCGTTACCGACTATACCAACATGAGCCGGGCACCACTCCAAGTTTAGAGAAAGTTTTAAAATATGGCAGTCATTTAATTTATATAGAATATGTGTTAGAATATCAGGGCGAGTTCTACTCGTTCTGTCTTTAATAGCCAAAATACTTAAAAACGAGTCTGAGAAAATAACTGAGAATGGAGGCTTGTATTTAATAATCCATTTATGGGCTCTGTCTATAGCGACTAGCTCCGCGGTAAAAATTGAGAGACCGTCAGAGATTCTAGTAATTTTAGTAATATATTTTGTTGGTATAACAAAGGCTGATGCTACACGTCCTGAGACAGGGTCTTTGGAACCATCTGTATACATTTGTAAAAAGTTATTATATTTACTATCCTAGCTTATGTTGTAAGAAGATCAGTTTAATGTCTGATGCTTCATCTTTTTTGTTTATTATAGAGGAAAGGGAAATGTCTACATTAGGTTGAATTAGAGTCCATGGAGGGACCTCTCCTATTGTAAAATCTGCAATTTGATATTGGTCTAGGTTATATTCCTCTATTAAATTATAAATGGTTGTGCCGAATGGCTTGGGATTTTTTTACTAAATCTATTGAGACATTGGGTATTTACAAAAATATTATTTACTGGATTTGATTCTTTTTTTCTCTGGACCCTGGCCCAGAAGCGTAGCATCTGTTCTTCTCTATGAATATGTAATGGCAAAACGCCAGCCTCATGTTCCAAAATATGCTGTGGGGTAGACTTTAGGGCTCCCAGTGCAATTCTAAGACATTTATTTTTTAGAACATCGAGTCGTTGAAGTAGTGATTTTGAGGCACATGAATAAACATGGGATCCGTAATCAAGTTTGGATCTTATTAAAGTTTTATAAAAAAGTATTAATGATTTTTTATCGGATCCGAAATCAGTACCTTTTAGCATTCTTAATAAATTTAAATCCTTTTCACATTTGTTTAAAAGATTATATATATGGGCTGTTAAATTTAACCTTCTATCCCAGATCAGGCCTAAAAAAAGTGACTGTGTTGCTAAATATAATTTTAGTATTACCCAGAAAAAGATCTGTAGAAGTGTGGGCGGTATTTCCAAATATAACCCCTGTAGTTTTACTAGTGGAGATTTTAAATCCCCATTTTTGAGCCCAATCCCAAATTAAGTTTAGCCCCTTTTGTGCTTTAGCTTGTAATTTATCTATACGTTTCCCAGAAATCCATGCGCCACTATGATCGGCAAATTGACTAACGACCAAACCGGAATCCTCAACTACATTAGGTAGGTCGTTAATTAGAATGTTAAAAAGGAGGGGAGAAATAATGGATCCTTGTGGAGAACCACGTTCTAATAGTTCTTCTTCAGAAAGATCTTCATCAACTTTTACTTGAATTTTTCTATCCTGGTGAAAGGCCTTGACAAAATAAAAACAGTTTCCTCGAATTCCGAGGTCAAATAATTTGGATAATATTCCAATATGCCGGGCTAGGTCGAAAGCCGCCTGTAGATCAAGAAAGATGGCTGGAACAGATCGGCTTTGGTTTTTAGCAAACAAGATGTCATGTTGTAAACGGGCTAGCTGATCTTGAGTGCTACGCCCTTTTCTAAATCCTGACTGAAATTTATTAATTAAACCCTTAGATTCTAAAAAGATTTCCTTCGCTATATTTGCTCGCTTAAATACCCGATTTCGACATGAGCTGGTGAACATGAAGTTACAAATAAAGACACGCCTACAAAGAAGAAATCGATATATATAGGGACTCTGTAGATTTAAGTCGAGATTGTCACTGTCTCATTTGTATCTTTCAGTGTTCCCGCTCCACCGACGATGCATGGAGATTGTCTACCTCTATTACAAACCTGACTTCATAGCACGCTCCGATATTCCTAATGAATTAAAGGAGACTATTTTGAAAATGTCACCTCGTAGCGATTTCAATACCTATCGCAATTATGAACGTATACAGTACCAAGACGAAGACTTAGCGCAAGACAATCAAGAGGAAAACATAGACCAACATCACAACATCGGTGGTGCAAATCAAAACGCGGAGGAACATAATGACGATGATGATGAAAACGGTGCTGATGCTATTAATAACGTTTAACGATGGTGATAATATTAACCCACTCGGATAATTAAGCCTGGGAGTACACGCAACGGGTAGACTGCTTCACTGCGCATGTCCCGTTTTCAAACGCATATCCTAACTCAGCGGCGATTTGAACTCGGACACCTTGCATGTGAAGCAGTATACCGTTCTACAATTTGACCAAACATCTATTTCGGTGACAGACAGCCTCACCCACTTCTACTTAGTTTCTTATGCTTAGTTTTACTGACTTATACATTATACAAGTTATTGATATGGAGTCAACATTCAGGAATTGCCAAAACTATTCATGACTTTGTCGTCAATGTGCTGAGGACTCGGACATGAGGGTATAACAGTGGTTTTTATACTATAGTAGTTTAATGTGTTCTCTCAACAGAAGGTAGCATAATATTGTAGTAGCATAATATTGTACTTAGTTGATAATATTGTTAGATCAAATGGAAACATTGTTTCAATGACTTGAGTACACATGCAGTTTAACATTTATTTTGTTTAAGGAGATGGCTTTAATATTATTGATATTTACCTTTATACAAATGTAATTTTATTATTAGTTGCATCATGTAGCTTAACATACCAACTGAATCACATTTGATGTTGACCTTTGTACAAATGTAATATTATTATTAGTTGCATCATGTAGCTTTAAATACCAATTAACTGAATCCATACTAGGCCCTCTTTTATTTCTCCTGTATATTAATGACATATCAATATCACCAAATGCAATAAATATTGATCTGTATGCAGATGACTCTCTCTATGAATCTGATCATAATATAGATGTAATCGAGAAAAAATTACAGGAAAATCTGAATGCTGTCAAAAGTTGGTGTTGCATTAATAACATGGCACTGCAACCATCAAAAACTAAATGTATGCTTATCTCCACAAAATATAATGTTAAAAATGCCAAAGAAATGTTTTTATATATTGACGATGTCTTAATAGAAAAAGTATCGGTACATAAACTACTAGGTATATATATTGATAATACACTATCGTTGAAGTATCAAATATTTAAAGTTTGTTCAACACTCAATACTAAAATTGCATTATTAAAACATATTATTTACTATTTAACATATGATATGAAGAACATATTTTATAACGCTTACATTATGTCATCGTCTGACTATTGTTGCACTATTTGGGGAAAGGGAGTTAATTCATGAAAATAACAAAAATTCAAAAAGGGCAGCACGAATAATACTGAATAAAGACTTAAATCCTAGATTGGTTTTCTCTTTAGCTGCAACTACTATGGTTGTTCAGTACGATTCTGGATACATCCTGAGATGTTTATTATTTTGTATGTATATCTTTAGTTAGTTTCTCTGGATGTGGACTTAATTGTTAGAGATTTCCTTTTGATGGGATGTAGTTTTGTTTACACTGTCTTGTCTATTTGGGCGCTGAACACAGGATTGTGCGCATTTAAAATCGATTCAAGCTAACCAGTAGGCCTTATTGCCTACTGACCGTTCCAAGTCGGTAACCCTGTCTTCACCACCCTTTCTGTTGTTTTTTGTCTCTTTCATTGTAGTTTCGGGTCCTTGTTTGCAGTACAGGGCGGACCTGCGATGCCACCTACGTTCGAACGCTGTGGTTTCTATAGGACCCTATATCTCATTTTAAACACTAGTTCAAAGTTAATGTTTAAAGAATTGGGTTGGTTATCATTCGAAAACCGATTTCTATATCATATAGGAATATTAGTTTTTAAATGTAAAAATGAACTAGTACCAAAATACCTATCATATCTAATTTGCTTCTCCCACAATGCAAATTATATGTTACGTTCCATTAAGCGAAAAGATCTTGTTCCACTAAAACATCGAACAAACGCTTTTAAAGATTCTTTCAGCTATTACAAAACAATAGTATGGAATACAATTCCTTTACATATACGTAACATCAATAGCTTTAATTCGTATAAATACAATTTAAAACAATTTCTTTTCCAAAAGCAGGATATAAACTAGCTGATATTACTATATAATTATGTCGCTGTTGTTGTTTTTTTGTTTTTTTATTTTTATTTTTTTTCTTGAGTGAAACTGGCACTGTTTGCATGTACTTGCTTAAATATCCGTCACATATGACATTATAGAAATTAAGAATATTATGAATGTATTAACCAATGAGTGTTTGTCGGATATGAAGTAATGTTGTGTATATGGATGTTTGCGTGTGTGCGCATGAGTATGCATGTTTTTATATGTATGTATAACTGTCATAGCATTATTGTTCGAAGGCCACATTGAAAATAAGTGTTTGTATTTTATATGCATAACTTAATGTGTTTTAACCTTCGTTAAATAAAGAAATTATTATTATTATTATTAGGCATTCCAGTTAGCATCTGAATTTGTTATAGAGTATTATTTTAACTTTAAACCTGATTTCGTTTAATTAAATATAACATATTGAAATCTGAACTACTGTTTTAAATTTTTCGTTCATTAGTACATTGATGAAGAATTTCTTAGTCGGTAGGGCATATTTAGGTAAGTCAATGTTGCAGAAACGAAGAATAATGGATATCTGACCCAATCGCTGAGCGATATTTAGGCACGGGATGGTGACAAGGTACAAAACGCATTGTATATTTTCATTATGGAAATGTGTATTTTCATATCAAACCCTATATCAGGCCTGAGACGATATATCAGCCCGAGAGCTTTAGCTCAAGGTCTGATATGGCTCGAGGTTCCTGATATAAAATAAACATTTATTAGCGAGCACAGCTAGCGAGAAGTGCCGAAGGCACTTCGAGCGCAAGCGAACTTTACGGTAATTGGAGAAAAAAAAAAGAAAAAAAAGAAAAAAGAAAAAAAAAAGAAGATAATTGCTAATCTATGTGTCTCGATTTTGATGGTAAATCGTCGTTGTCACGCTTTAAGCATTTCTAACGCAGACACCGGCTCCCACTATAGGAGTTTTAGTTTCGAAATTCGGATTTGTTTTCTTTAAAACAGTTTTCTGTGAAACGTTTCCGTTATGACTGGTAAGAGTAGAGTTTCAAAAATAATTTGAAAGTCTCTCCGACTCCTTCACAAAGTGCTATAGAAAATGTGCAGCAGAATATTTAAAGAGTTCAAATGCGAAACTAAGGCTTTCTAGAAAATATGTAGTTTCCGTGGGAAATTTCAAAATGACAACAAATGCAGGAATATACTGAACATGTCAACAATTGCAGAACGCACAATGATTAAACAACACTAGCAGCATATGTGAGTTATTCATTTAGTATGGTTTTTTATTTGTATTCACTCGGTATGAAGGTTAAATTGTCTTGGCCGGAAACTTTCCACATTATGCAAATTAGGGGCGCGTGCTAAAATCGGTGACGTTCCATAAGTAAATATTGATATTATTTGCAGACGACTAGGGGCCTAGTGACAACTCAGGCAATTTCTGGAAGACTCGGATTGCTTTCACTTTGTACTAACACTTTTGTGAGTTGATGTTGAGCAAGTTTAAATGACATTGACAAAATTATTTATTGACAAAACATCCTCGCCGTGAACGGAAAGCGTTTCTTCAGACTAACTTACCCCAGACTATTCTTCCCCAGAACCATAGTACATTGGAATACCCTACCTCAAAGCGTAGTAACCCTGCCCCCCACCTAGTACATTGGAATACCCTACCTCAAAGCGTATGACAAAGCCCTGCCAACATTACAATGGAAATAACTCTGCAGTGCTTGGTTTGATTTAGTTTAAACCTATTTATTTTACATCGATTGTAACGAAAGCTCTATGAACTTATTTGAATCACTCTCGATGTATTCCTGGGTAGAACCAGTACTAAGCAATGCAGATAAAGTGTCTTGCTCAGGGACACAACGCAATGGTGGGAATCGAACTCACGACTTTTGGATCATGGGTCCAACGCTCTACCACTAGACCACAGCGCTCCACGGATTGATTTGGAAGTAATAGAGAATAATGTGTAGATCCCCATTTCGATTTCGAATAGTTATTC
Source organism: Cyrtodaria siliqua (assembly GCA_037043455.1). NCBI lineage: Eukaryota > Metazoa > Mollusca > Bivalvia > Adapedonta > Hiatellidae > Cyrtodaria > Cyrtodaria siliqua. Next base: position 215,575 of record JAWPHD010001354.1, read on the forward strand.
TTAAATAATTTGTTGAATTAGTTTTTTTTAATGTGATGATCGCATTTGTATGTGAATAGTAGTGGGTTGCGTTTTTGGTGTGTCCCTTAGAACGGAGCAACTAAGTTGGGTTTAGAAAATCCCTATGTTATAAGGTATTACAGTATGAGTAATATTACACAATGTAACCATTTTATTTACTTAAACCGACACTCGCCATGAGGCAGTGCCTTATTCATATTAGTGGTTATTTTATCTACAGATAATGATTCTATAGCCAATAATCTGCCGCGAAAACAGGATGGAAGTAACTAATGAAACGCAGACGACAAACCATATATGTGACACATCGTATACACTCGTAACTAATCGGTTATTTCCGTATCACTCCGGTAAAGGGATCGAGATGAATATCCGGTTATTTGCGTGATATGACATTTTTTCACCCTATTGCCCGGCAACGAAATCTTGATTGATATGACTAGCTAGGTCTGTGTCGTATCGTATATTCAAAAACAACATATTTACAGGGAAGTATATGATAAATATATATATTATAACACTTTATCACATAACGTCCCTTGTTAGCAGTGTCGAACACCCATTTAATATTCTATTGTATGACACATGTGTAATACAACCTGGAACGATTTTGATTGGTTGAGTAAAACGTGTAACACTACGCAAGTTTATTAACTGAAACTATTTTATTTATTACAAATTCACCCAGATCTGAGTCATAAACTTATTATTTGACAGCTTATAAAAATAACGCACGTTATACAAAACATTGTTGTTGGTTTGTTAAAAAGTTGGCGTAAACTGCTGTTTTGTAAAGAGGTAAAACACGAACTCTTTTATACGCAACGTTATGTGTGAGACGCGACGTTACGACGTCACATATTTATGACGTTTTGGCGCTAAAATGTGTCTGACGTCGTGGCGGTTCTATGTCCATCTGAATTATTTTTTACTAATTTGATTGAAATGTTATGTGATAAAAAGGATCTTAAACTCGTTCCCATTCCATATAAGATTTATGAAACTCGTTATGAATTATTTTTAATTTTAACTCGCCAAAAGGCTCGTTAAAATTAAAATAATTCACAACTCGTTTCATAAATATTATATGAAATGGGAACTCGTTTAAGATCCTCTATATCTCTTCTTCCCTCTATCCTTCTGTACTATATATCGTAATGAATGCCCGTGATTACATTTGGTCAGCATGCTGACCCCTGTATGGTTTCAGGGTGCCAGAGCTGTGACAGAAAGCAATCATTCCTCGGGCTGGCGTCCAGAAAACAAAACAAAAACGCAAATTAATAGACCCTAATATGACGCAAGAAACCTGCCTGTGAACTTCAAACGAAAATGACAAGGCGGTTTCGGTTTGTTTGAATGGTTTGAAGACGGAAGAACAATGGGCTATTGCAAATGTTTGACAATAATTTAAATAAAACATACTTAGATGCAAATGTGTTATTGGTTTGTATTAAATGCATTATTTATATTATAGTTTTCTTTGGTTAATCGTTTTAAGAAAAAACAAGTGCCAAGAACAGTCTTCTGTCAGTTCGGGGTGAAACGCCGTTGTGAACACTTGGCCTTGCCGCGCGGCAACAATAACACTGTCGCCAATATCCGGTCGTTCAAGTGTCGCTAAAACAGTGACGTCCTCACTTAGAATTTTCACAATGGCAGGTGCCCGAATAAAAATTCCAGGGAAAGTATCTTTGGAGATGGTCTCCTGAAGGTTGACGTCTGTGATTTTAATCGGAGATTCAAAACTCTGAATTTGGCGACCAAAGAAGTTCCTGCAGACGTCCGTATCCATTATACCAAGCTGAAACAAGAAAAAAAGTTTTAATGCCATTTTTTAATATACGTCATCTCTGTCACTATTTCAGCGTTTAACGTGGTCTACATTTATCGACTTTCGATCGTGATCTGGTTGTTTAACTACTTTTTTAATCATAGTGAAGTTCATATTGATACTATCTTTAGAAATATAAAAGTAGGTCATCACCAAACACATTGATTCGTGCCACTATCTATTATTTGTTCTTGCAATATGCACGCACTAATTAAGTCTAAGTTTAAAAATATTTATTTTACCTCTATTGCGAAACAAGTTCTTGCAATTTATATTAATCACTCTCGCTGGGTTCCTGGGTAGAACCAGTACTAAGCAATTAGGATTAATTATCTTGCTAAGGATAAATAACATGGCCAAGGCGAGGATCGAACCCACGATCTTTCGATCTGGAGTCCAAAGCTCTACCACTGGACTCCGCACTCCAGGGGCGTAGCTGACCTGAAATGCATGTATAGGCCCGACAAACTAGGGGGTTGGGTGTGTGTGTTGGGGGTGGGGGGGGGGGCGGGTCCGGAAGCATTTTGGTGTGTTTCGACATATATCTGATAGAACACTTATGTGGTATTTGAAGATTTTATTATTGACAAATTTGAGAATAAACATTTCACAAAGTGATTTATCGACACTGTAAAATCAAATAAGAAACACATGTTGACGCTTAACCCCACACCCCTTCGGCTTCAGTTTTTATTGCATTTTGGACTTTTCCTTTTTCAAATTGATGTATAGGCCCGGGCATATATGGCCTAATAGTAGCTACGCCCATGCACTCCATTATTTATTGGAAAAGAGTGATGATCATGCAGCACGTTATTATTAAAAGAATACATAAGATAGTATGAAACCTACGGATGTCTGTCCGCCAATTTTCTGGTTCTCAGTCAGTTTTGACAAGATAATCATTCCTGCGCATGTGCCCCATGTCACGTGACGCTCGTTCTGAATCCACTGCCGCAAGGGTGCTTCCATTTGATTCCTCTTGAGGTAAAGACTAATAGTTGTGCTCTCTCCACCCGGAATGATGAGACCGTCCATTTCGTCTGTTACATGTTCTGCACACCTCACTTCGGAAATAAGGAGTTCTGCGTCATTGCCCAGCAACTTGACAGCTTTTCGCAGCGCCACCTTGTGTTCCAGAAATGCACCCTGAACTTCCAGAATACCAACCCTTATTTTAGCTCCGGAGGGCGGCATAACTTTTCTGGAACAAAAAATAGTTTTATTTATAATAATAATCATAATGAATACGACATTTTTAATTCTCAAAATCTCTAGTTTTTCTAGACAATTATAATATTTTCAAAAAAGTCTAAATCATGAATAATTTCTCAAAAAGACAAACAAAACTATTTTTGGCATATTTTTCTAATTGACGAGTAACATGCATCATGCATGCAGTTGACATGCACTTGTTCAGTAAAGCCGCTGATAAGATACCTCTACATTTTGTTTTTATAAAAAGTCCAGTTTTTATAGAGGATCTGACATGAGTGCTTATTTATAATTAAATTTATAAAAACGAGTTGACTATTATGAAATTATGGGACGGCTTACAGAGCATCATATAATTTTGTCAACGAGTTTAATTAATGTAATAATACATTAGCACGAATATGAGATTCTATTTATCATGTAACTCCCAACGTCCTATTTCGCATACACACGTTTATTAGCTGTTTCGATAGTTATGCTACCTTGTACATGTATAGGTTTAAAGGGACATACGGCATCTGAAAGTTATATCAAGCATTACAATTAGCATGTGTTTCATTATTAATCCAGTCTCAATTAATCATAGGTTTGAAATTGAGATTTCCTTCATTATTCTACTAATGTTAAAATATATTATCCGTACACTATAATCAACAGTTAGTTATTATATGTAAACACAATTGCTTTGATTTTATTGAATGCGACAAAAAGTTATGTATACAAGAGGCCCAAGACGGCCTGTATCGCTCTAATTGATATATGGTGTCCATGGTGGGGTGGGGTTGTGGGGGGGTGGGGGGGGGGGGGGGACGAAGGATTGTATGCAGATATGACCGTGTCAAACTAATATTTTATAAAGTCTCTTCAATTACCAAGATATAAGGGGAGGGATGTATTTGGCTCAAGTTTGGCTAGCTTTTAAACAAATCAAACTTTCGTTAATATAACACTCAAACCAAATTTGAGCTGTGACCCAGGGGCGGGGCCAAATTTGACCACAGGGTCACTATTTGAACAAACCTGGTAGAGGACCATACGCTGGGCGTAAATACAAAATATTAAACCATTTGTTCTTGTAATTTCAGAGAAGAAGATTTTTTAAAGTTTGTCCATATATAAGTCTATGTAAAACATGTGACCCCGGGGACAGGGCTAAATTTGACTCAAGGGTCACCATTTGAACAAACTTGGTAGAGGAGCATAAGCTGATGGTAAATACAAAATATCAAACCTCTGTCTCTTGTAGTTTCGGAGAAGAAGATTTTAAAAAAAAGTTTTCCCTATGGAACTCTATGTAAAACGTGTGACCTTGGGGTGGGGTCAAATTTGACCCCATGGCCACCATTCAAACAAACTAGGTAGAGGACCATAAGCTGAGTGTAAATTCAAAATATTAAACCTTTGACTGTGGTAGTTTCAGAGAAGAAGATTTTTTAAAGTTTTCCCCTATATATGTCTATGTAAAACTGTGACCCCTGGGGCGGGGCCAAATTAGACCCCAGGGTCACTATTAGAATAAGCTTTGTAGAGGAACATCAGCTGATAATAAATAAAAAACATCAAACCTTTAGCTCTTGTATTTTCAGAGATGATTTTTTAAGTTTTCCTCTATATCAGTCTATATAAAACTGGGACGGGACTAAATTTGACCCCAGGGTAACCATTTGAGCAAACTTGGTAGAGAATCCATAAGCTGATTATAAATAAACAATATGGCCCTTGATTTAGTTAAAATGCTATATTTTGCCTCGTTAAGACAATAAGGCCTTAATTGTTCATTCGATCTTTACCACAGTTTACCAGGTTGTTAATATCAATGAAAGCTCGGATAAGTTCGAAAACCAGCCGGATCGGACCAGTAACAGCGGAGTTATGGCCCTTGATTTAGTTGTAAATGCTATATTTTGCCTCGTTAAGACGTATGAGACGATAGGACCTTCATTTTTCATCCTATCGTCTTAACGAGGTAAAAGTTAACAGATGACGGACGAACGACGGACAACATACAATCCGATAAGCTAAAAACTAACCTTTGAAGAAATTAACGGCAAAATTACACTACAAAACCGTTTATCAAAACTCTATCAAGATGTTTAGGTCATATAATAATGTATATATGCCGATTAAAAGTATAGGAATTTTTTTCATTTGTTTTTAAAATACCCCGTGATTGAGCATGCTTAAAGTGAATTGAATTTGTAACTTAATGTAACGCTTCAGTTTGGGGTCTGGCCTGGCTGGTCAAAGCCGTTTATCTTGAGTCTTGATATACAGTTTGGATTCTCAAAAAATGTGTCGGTTATATAATTATATACTTAACGCCATCAAAAGTGCAAGTTTTTTTTTGTTTTGTGTTTATTTCCAAGGTCGATTGTACTGTTATGTACATGTTAGAAATTATCCAAATTCCCTATAAATCTGGTGACCGATCAAATTCATATATTGAAATAAGTAAAATCGGAATTATGCAATCGATCTTGAAGACATTTTAATTAAAAATAAACACAAAATAAAAAAACTTGCACTTTTAATGGCGTTAAGTATATATATATACCTCGTCGTCAGTAGGTTTAGTATATATCCAGTATCATTTTAACTTTTATCCTGGTTACATTTAAATAAATCAAATTTGAAGTATTCACTATTTCGTCTTATTATACTATAAGTTTTAATATATTACTGGTGCAATAATCAAAAATTAATAATATGCAAATTGCTTAATACTATTCTTATAATTAATATTAATGATTGAACAAATGCAAGTTATATGCCGAAAACTAGCGGGACGCTGTGAGTTTTAAAAAAAATATAAAGATAGCCGTGTGTCCCTTTAAATAGGGCGTAATAGTACATACAGGATGTTGGGCGGAATAGTACAGGACTGAGCTGTTCTATATGTTGGGCGGAATAGTACAGGACTGTGGGCGGAATAGTACAGGACTGAGCCGTTATATATGTTGGGCGGAATAGTACAGAACTGAGCCGTTATATTTGTTGGGCGGAATAGTACAGGACTGAGCCGTTCTATATGTTGGGCGGAATAGTACAGAACTGAGCCGTTATATATGTTGGACGGAATAGTACAGGACTGAGTCGTTATAGATGTTGGGCGGAATAGTACATGTATACATGACTGTGGGCGAATATTACAGGACAGAGCCGTTATATATTTTGGACGGAATAGTACAGGACTGAGCCGTTCTATGTGCCCGCTCATGCTATGCTATATGCTCTGACACTGATACGTAAAAACTGCTGTATGCAATAGAATTTTACTAACTTTCAAATAGTGTTAAAATATAAGAAGCATGTGGGGCTTTAAGATAACTAAAGTTGTCTATACGTCATAACCGCCTACATGTGTCACCGATAGTTCACACTACATCTGATCCGTTAAGATGGTCCGTTTAGATAGTTCACAAAGCATGTAACTTTGATCATATGTTGATATGTATTTAACAATTAATACGCATATACATGTATAGAGGGGCGGATCTATGATTTGAGTCGATGGAGGTGATTGGGAAGGTGTGTGTGTGTTGTGTGTTGTGTATGTGTTGGGGTGGGTGGGGGCATGAAAACCCGGCAATGGCTAGAGGTGACACATAAGTGAATATTCGTTATGTAAATATGTGTGTTGATGATGCTGTTCAACACACCCACCCTCTACCCACATCCTGCCCTGGATCCGCCATGGGCTATTGATAACATTGTAAGCTGCCAACATCTTTTTTTTTTTCATTTGTTTATTTTGATTTTAATTGCAATGTCAGGAGACCTCAAAACCAAATCCGCCTATTCATAACGCACGGGAAGGTCAAGGTCATTTGTGAAACCACATTGTGTAATTGACGATTACATGACTAAATAGGCTCAACAACTTTCTGAGAAACCGCACATACTTAAAGGGACACACGGCAATCATGAGTTTTATTCCGGCATTAAAATTAACACCCCAGTTTATTAATCGTGCCTTTTTTAACTTTAAAACTGCTTGCATATTATTGAATACAAATTTAAAGATTTCAATTTGCTTCAATATTCTACCAACTTTTTAAATATATTAATTGGTGCAATATTATCAAAAGTTAGTAAGATGTTAACACAAATTGCTTTGAACTGTTTAAATAATTAATATTAATGATTGCAAAATAGGCAAGTTGTTTTGAAAACTAACGGGACGCGAGAGATTTAAACAAATCAAGTGTCCCTTTAACGTTGATGCCGACGCCGATGGAAAAGTAGCAGAAGCCGCTCCTCTTTCCTTCTGCCATAGTGTAGTGACGACTTTCTCAAAATAGGTTAGTGACCATAATAGTAGCCTTAGTAGGTCAATGACCTCATAAGTAGGTCAATAAAAAGAAGTAAACAATATGAGCTTCATTTGGAAAGTATTTTAAAACGGTAGCTCATGTCGGTAAATAGCTCATGTCGGTAAATAGCTCTCATGTCGGTAAATAGCTCTCATGTCGGTAAATATAGCTTTCATGTCGGTAAATAGCTCTCATGTCGGTAAATAGCTCTCATGTCGTTAAATAGCTATTTATGTCGGTAAATAGTTATTCATAGTTATTCATAGTTATTCATATAGCTAATGTTATTTTATCCGACAATAAATAAAGTTCGAATTGAATTGAATTGAATTGAAACCGATCACTTCGTAAATTATGGTCTCAATTTATCCAACATTAAATCTTACCTCTTATTAACTTCTGTCGTCTTTGGTATATCACTATTCGGGCTACCACTTAATCCCACTATCAGGTTATCAAGTACATTTAACTGTGTGTTCTGACAGTATGATTGGATTCTATCGTATAGCTCTAAGTATATATTACTGGCGCGTATTCAGAATTTGAGCTGGGTGGGGGTGATACATTGAGAAGGGGCTGGGGGAATTCGGAGGCACAACCCCGAAATGTTTTGTTTTCTGCATTGTATTTGGCGAATTCCAGAATATTTTAGTCATTAAAGGGACACAAGGCAATCTTGACATTTTTTTTATCAAGAATAACAATTATCGTCTCGATTTATTAATCCAGGTTAAACCTGCTTGCATATATTTAATTAAAGTTCTTCTTCTTATTCTACTCAGTGAATTATTAGTTCACTGTTCTACTATAGTTTTAAATATATTATTGTTGGAATTATATGATCACCAGTTAATAATATGCAAAAACAAATCGGTTTATACTACTCCTGTAATTAATCTTTATGATTAAACAAATGCAAGTTATGACAAAAACTAACGGGACTAACTCAAAACTTCAGATTGTCGCGTGTCCCTATAAATCCAATGATAAACAAAGATGTGATTGGCGAGCATCCCTCTAAAATCCGACAAGCAAAGGTTAAAGGGACACACGACAATCTTGATTTTTTTTTAAACTCGCGGCGTCCCGTTAGTTTTACTACATAACCTGCATTTGTTCAATCATCAATATTAATTATGAGAATAGTATAAAGCAACCTGTTTTTGCGTATTACTTACCGTTGATTATACTGCTCCAATAATATATTTAAACATATGGATTATTGGTAGATTACGACGAAAATAGGAAACTTCAAATTGTATGTAATTATATGCAAGCAGGTTTTAAGTCAAACTAATATTGGATAAAATAACTCGAACCGCTAAATTCAATGCTTGATAAACATTCCAAGTTTGCCGGATGCCCCGCCCCATATCCGCTCTTACAACTCTTATCTGCATGACGGAGCACCTCGTTTTAAGGGTGACATAGATGTTGATTCACATGGAATTATATTATTACAAAAAACATATACAAGCACAGTCTTTGTTGGAGAGTTTTCAAAGATAACAACTCTGAAAAAGATCAATATATTATTAAAATAGTGGAATAAATATGTAACTTACTTGAATTCGAACACTCTAGATCTCACATGCAAAACGTCATTGAATAACTAACGGAGCGAGTTATAAGCCGGCCAATCCTAAGTCGTGTATAGATTATTTGAACATGTGTGCAGGATGATGCAATGCACGTGCGGATCCATGGTTTGAATTTAAGGGATGGGTACAAGAGTATGTGAAATCGGCGGAATAATCATACCCCAACCCCACTTCCCCGCGCCGAAAACGTTTCGATTTCGCATTTGATGAATTCTTGTCAGTTCCAGATATTCAGCACCATACATTACCAGACCCTCCCAAGTACATATTATTATCACGGCCGAATTATGTCAAAACTATGCTTGTCGGATGTTTGGGGCACATTTGGTCTCCCCTCCTCACCCCACCCATCTTTCTGGATCCACCCCTGCACTGTTTGCTCTGTCACGTCACGATACCATTACACAGACGTTATCCTGGTTAAATCGATTAATTGTTCAGTTTGATTGTATATATAACACCGTCCTTCACTATAGGGGAATACCATCTGCGTGAACACACACCAGACACTTACATAAGTGATTTTTATGTAAGCATTGCTTATGTAAATATCGGTGCGAGTTTTGGATGTGAAGCGATCTCTTGAGTAAATTACTTCTTCAACACTTCTTCAACAGAAAAAGATGACTGAGTGTCTAACAAACGGTGAGTGTATTTTGTATTTTTCTCTGCTATCTGTTTAGTATATATCTCTTTGTCGGCTACTCTTCCGAACACGCATAAATACACTCCATTTGTTTTGACCTACGAAGGACGGACATCGTTTGAAAAGACCCCACAGGGAATCGAATTCGGGGCCACTACCTAAGTTGAGACGAAAGTGTATAGACCCTCAGCTAGATCCGCGTAATCAGGAATGTTTGCCCAAATATAAAGCACCGAAATATTAAAGTTACTTAAGCGAAATATGAATTATGAACATAAATAGGTCGAGATGATGTCATTCTTACCGAAAAATTAAAATACAGTCAAATCTCTTGTAAATATAGTCAACTAAATTAATTAAGGGACGCTCAAATCTGGTCTATACACGCATGTAAACATGTTCATTTTATTAAAGGGACACATGACAATCTTCAAGTGTTTATCAAGCATTCAAATTAGCGTCTCAATTCATTTAACCAGTATCATTTTGACTAAACCTTCATATTATTAAATACAATTTTGACTTTTCATTTATTGGATGGCGAGTTGTCCGTCCTCCGTCGTCCGTTGTCCGTCGTTAACTTTTGTCTCGTTAAGACGACAGGGCCTTCCTTTTTCATCGGTTCATTACCAAACTTAACCAGATTGTTAATATCAATGAAAGCTCGGACAAGTTCGAAAACCAGCTAGATCTGACTAGTAACAACGGAGTCATGGCCCTTGATTTAGTTAAAAATGCTACATTTTGCCTCGTTAAGACGATAGGGCGTTCCATTTTCATCCGATCTTTACCTTTAAACATATTTTATTGCTTTTCTTCTATATACAAGCAAAAGGGTTGGGCCACAAGTTCTTCCAACATTAATAAAGGCCCGTCCCAACAATATTGTAATTAACAGCTAACAAGATGGCAATACAATTAACATAAAATATTCAAATACATTTTTCGATGAACGAAAGAAAAAGAAAAAAGGAGAGGAGTAAGTAGAATAAAGTTCTAGGAAAAACTAAACAAGAAGGAATGAGTGATGATGCTGTGGTTGTAGGATCCTGCCCCGAGCGGTTGTCACATAACAGTGTATATCATGTCTAGTCGTTATCAAATCGTTTAGTATCTTTAATGTATATTTGAACATGATTAAAAATAGTGCTATTATCTTTATCTGTATAACTATCTTTTCCAAATAAAAATACACGAACGCTGAGCGGGTGAAATTGACGGGTAGCATGAAAAAGACGAAGTCGTTCATTTAAATAAAACGGACATTGCATAAAATAATGTTCGGCGTCCTCGTTTTCATGCCAACACTTCTCACAGGTTGCGTTTTCTTTGATTTTGTTTATAAACAAATCATATTTCAGGTTACTGCATTTGTTTCTTATCCGTGCATGATATACAGACAATCTACGAATTCCGGAAAAATAAAAAATAGGTATTTTGGGCGGATTAAAGTATTGATTTGTAATAAGAGTTTTAAAAGCAGAAAGAGAGTCTGCATTTCGTATATGTTCAGGTATTGTATTCCATAACGATATACACGAGGGAATAAACGAATTACTAAATAGCTGCGTTCTCGTATGAATAGATACGTAATCATTTGAATTTCTTAAGTTGTAAGGGGCAACTCTGCCAACTATGTCAGGGAATAAGTTTGAAAAAAAATCGGGCAAATAACCAGCTTTAACATTATAAGCAATTATTAATTTTTGGTATTTTCTTCTATCTTCTAATGATAACCACCCAATTTCGGTATATAAATTACGAATAGACGTTGATCGTGTTAATCCAGTGACGATGCGAGCTGCTTCATGTTGAATTTTTTCTAAAGTGTCTTTTTCGTATTGTGTGCAGCCGTCCCAAATAACAGAAGCATATTCAAGTATTGGTCTCAAAAACGATAAATATATTTGGTTTAAAGCTTTACGATTGATTAAAAACTTTATTTTCCGCATCATTCCTAATATTTTAGAGGCTGACGTAGTAATATTGGTAATATGTTCGTGCCATTTACCGTCATGACTAAACGTTAAACCCAAGTGTTTATGGTGTTCAACAAAATTAACTGGCATATTATTAAAAATCAACGAGGGTTGTTGTATATGTCTTCTGAGAGTAAAAATAATAGCTTCAGTTTTAGTTGGATTAAAATCAACAAGCCACTGTTTAGACCAAGCAGATATAATATTAAGATCGTGATTTAATATTCCCTCAAGATCTGCAATATTAGACGAAGTACTTGCAAGAGATGTATCATCTGCAAAAATACGAGTTATACTAAGAAGATTGTCAGCAATGTCGTTGATATATATAAGAAACAATAATGGACCCAATACTGACCCTTGAGGGACACCAGCAGATGTCCCTTTAATGTTCGAGTAACTTGAACCGATAAATACCTTTTGAGTGCGTTCTGTTAAATAACTTTCGATCCATTTTAGCATATTGCCATTAATACCATTTTGTCTGAGTTTAAAAAGTAGGCCTTTGGTCCATACACGATCAAATGCCTTCGACACATCACAGAAAATTATACATGTGAATTGGTTAGCATCAATACCTTGACAAATTTGGTGATACATATCAATCAGTTGATAAACAGTAGAATGGCCTTTTAAAAAGCCGGACTGCAACTTATAAATAAGATTATTTTCAATGAAAAAATTATACAAGTGTTTATAAACAACCCTTTCCATTAATTTACCAATACAACTTAACAACGCTATTGGTCTGTAATTTGAGGCTAAGTTTAAGTTTCCTTCCTTAAAAAGTGACATTATAATGGCAAATTTCCATTTATCTGGAAATTTACATTCAGTGAGTGATTTATTAAACAATAATGCCAGAGGTTTAGAAATAGAGTGTTTTGTATTTTGTAAAATTTTGTGGCTTATTTTGTCCTCACCAACTGCTTTATTTGGATTTAATGTAGAAATTATATCTACAATTTCAGTTTCGTTAATTTGCATATCTGTAAAAGTATTTTGTGTTTTAAGAGTACATTCTGGAAGTTGGACATTATCTTCATTCTCATGTATTGAAGAAATAGAAACAAAATAGTTGTTTAAACAATTAGCTTTATCTATATCACTGAAATAATACTCTTCTTCGCCGTTCGAAGATGTGGTTTTTAATGGGGGAATATTTTCAGAGTTTTTATTAGACTTAACTAACTGTTTGAGTAATTTCCAGTAAAGTTTTGGATTAGACCGGCTACTTTCTGATATTAAATTTTCCATATTATCAAAATATTGTTCTTTGGCATATTTCTTTAGGTTATTTACTTTATTTCTAAGAAGCTTGTATTTTAACCAGTGTTCTGTTCTTTGTGTTCGTATTGCATTTGTCTTTTGTCTGTCGCGCTGTCGTGAATATCGTCTTATTTCTGAGTCGTACCATGGCTTGTCATTTGGTCTAATTGTTACATCTTTGGAGGGAATGCATTCATTCATATACTTTAAGACAATATCAGAGAAACGATCGCATGCCTCATTCACAGAAACGGTATCAATAAAATCCCAATTAGTTGTGCTTATCATTTCATTCAGTTTATCATAATTCCCATTTTTGTAGGACCATACCCTTCGTTTTAAGGTCGGATGTAAGACTTTAGAAAATGGAACAAATACAAACGTGATTTTGTGATCACTTACTTCTGGAGGGACGTCTATTGTTCCCGCGTTTAATGAAATAAGCGAATCAGAAATCAGAATGGGATCAATTAACGTTGCTGATGTGTTTGTAATTCTAGTGGGTTCTAGTATGACATTTGAAAGGTTGTTTAAAATCATAATATTTGCCAAATGCCTATTATTAGCATTTAACTGATCTTCATTTATGTCACCAACAATAATGATATTTTTGCATACATCTAACGCTTTTTCGATCGATATGTTTAAATTAGTCCAAAAAAGAACAGGTGTATTTGGTGGACGATAAACATTGCAAATTAAAATTTCGTTTTTATCATACTTAATTTCTACCCAAACTGCGTCAATTGAGGGGTTTTCTAATTCAGGTTTGCGTTTAGCCACTAATAATTTAGAGACATACGTTAAAAGCCCGCTAGAATGCGCAGATTTATCCAAACGATAATTACAGAATCCCTCTAACTGCAAAAATTCATTACTTACATCAAATGTTAAATGTGTTTCAGTAAAACAAAGTATGTCAAAATCAAGAAGATTATGTTCTATATATTCGATTTTGTTTCGTATACTTCTAATATTGAGGTGTGCTACAGATAAACTGTGTTGTATTTCACTATTGTTTTTATCAGGACCGGGGTTTTCAGCAACATCTCCAGACATAATAACAAGCAACAGAACAGTTGTTGCAAACGTTAAATTAAGAATGCTTCTGCCAAGAACAATGAGACACAGACTAACGTAAGGAGTGATATAGGTTTTAAACATGTTCAATGTAAGAATAAAGTCTATCAAAACTGAATTACATTTAAACACTTCAGAAAATAACATGCGACTAGACCTGTTATAAAAATGTCCGATTGCCATCCTCCATGCACTTATGTCGTTACCCATTAGGTAATAAAACTGTTCTGAAACTAGGATTAGAAAACTTAACCATATTGTTAATATCAATGACAGCTCGGACAAGTTCGAAAACCAGCCAGATCTGAATAGTAACAGCGGAGTTATGGCCCTTGATTTAGTTGAAAATGCTATAGTTTACCTCGCTAAGACGATAGGGCCTTCCTTTTTCATCCGAGCTTTACTAAACTTAATCAGATTGTCAATATCAATGAAAGCTTCGAAAACCAGCCAGATCGGATCAGTAACAGCGCAGTTATGACCCTTTATTTAGTTGAAAATGCTATATTTTGCCTCGTTGAGACGATAGGGCCTTCATTTTTCATCAGATCTTTACCAAACTTTGTCAGATTGCCAGTGTCGATGAAAGCTCAGACAAGTTTGAAAACCAGTCAGATCGGACCAGTAACAGCGGAGTTATGGCCCTTGATTTAGTTGAAAATGCTATATTTTGCCTCGTTAAGAAGGTAGGGCCTTCCTTTTCATCCGATCTTTACCAAACTTAACCAGATTGTTAATATCAATGAAAGCTCGGACAAGTTCGAAAACCAGCCAGATCTGACTAGTAACAGCGGAGTTATGGCCCTTGATTTAGTTAAAAATGCTACATTTTGCCTCGTTAATACGATAGGGCATTCCTTTTTCATCCGATCTTTACCAAACTTTACCAGATTTTTTGACTTTTTTTTTTATTTATTTATTTTTTTATTTAAATAGGCTACACATTTTTGTCTCGCCTTTTCGAAGAAAAAAAATACATAGGTGTTGCTTTTCCGGCGGCGGCGGCGGCGCTGGCGGCGGCGGCGGCGGCGGCGGCATCAACATTCAAGTTTTGCGTTTAGGTCATTTTCTCACAAACTGTATGCACTAGACCTTTCAAACTTTGCTTATAGTTGTATCATGGGTGGTACATCGCAACGTAACAAAGCAAATGTGGAAGTGACCTTGACCCTCCAAGCAAAGGGCAGATAACTTACTAATTTTTAGGTTCAACTTTTGCGTTTAGGTCACTTTTTCACAAACTGTATGCACTAGACCTTTCAAACTTTGCTTATAGTTGTATCTTGGGTGGTACATGGCAACGTGACAAAGCAATGTGGAAGTGACCTTGACCCTCCAAGCAAAGGGCAGATAACTTAATAATTATTAGGTTTAACTTTTGCGTTTAGGTCATTTTCTCACAAACTGTATGCACTAGACCTTTCAAACTTTGCTTATATTTGTATCATGGGTGGTACATCGCAAAGTGACAAAGCAAATGTGGAAGTGACCTTGAACCTCCAAGCAAAAGGCAGATAACGTCCTAATGTTTAGGTTCAACTTTTTGCGTTTAGGTCACTTTTTCATAAACTGTATGCACTAGACCTTTAAAACTTTGCTTATAGTTGTATCTTGGGTGGTACATGGCAACGTGACAAAGCAAATGTGGAAGTGACCTTGACCCTCCAAGCAAGGGCAGATAACTTTAATTGTTACATTTACATCACTTTCTCATGAACTAGAATTATGAACTAGATGTTTTAAACCTAATTTATAGCTTAATCTTTGGAAGAAAACATATTCTGTTTTGACATAGTTGTGTCTTCCTTAGTGCATCTTTTTTTTGGATGCCTGGATTTCATCTATGACCTTGACCTACTTTTGGAGCTGATGATTTTTAGCTCTACTGGCCAAAGGCCTTCATTTTTCATCCGATCTTTACCAAACTTTACCAGATTGTTAATATCAATGAAAGCTCGCACAAGTTCGAAAACCAGCCAGATCGGACCAATAACAGCGGAGTTATTGCCCTTGATTTAGTTAAAAATGCTATATTTTGCCTCGTTAATACGATAGGGCTTTCATTTTTCATCTGATCTTTAACTTTTTAAAAAAAAAAAAAAAAAATCTTTTTTGGGGGTTTTAATTTTTTTTAATTTTTTTTAATTTTGTTTTAATTTTGTTTTGTTTAATTTTCTTATTTCATTATTTTTTTTGGTGTTAACGCCATATTAGCAGGAATCCTTGCTGTGCCTATTGCATTTTTTTCTGGTTCGTTGATTTTTGATGGAGTTACGGCCCCTTGACATTTTTCTTGAAATTTCTTGTCGGCGCTACTCCTCCTAAACGCCTTGTTGGAATTCGACGAAACTTTTCAGGAAGCATCGGTAAGATATCGAGTTGTGCATTTCGCACTTTTTTTCCAGTTTGCTGATATAAGACGGAGTTATGGCACTTCGACATTTTTACCTTAAATTTCTTGTCGGCGCTACCCCTCCTAAACGGCTTGTTGGATTTCTACAACATTTGGCAGGAAGCCTCAGTATGATGTCTAGTTGTGCAAAGCATGGTATATCAATGGAATTTTGGACAAGTTCGAAAACCAGCTAGATCTAGTTAGTAACGACAGGTTATGGTCCTGGATTTGTTGAAAAATGCTATATTGTATTTTCCTTTGTTAAATCTGTAGTTATTTCATTTTTTATCTGATCTTTACCATATTTGTTTAGAATGTTAATATACCCCCCCCCCCCCCCCCCCACACACACACACCCCTACCCACCCCCCTCCCACACCCATTTTTTTGAAATTTCATTCATAGAAGAAAGTGGAACAAATTAAAAAATGCCCATGCCAGACTAGACATAGCAGACTTATTGCCCATGATTACCAGGTGAGCGATCTAAGGCCATCCTATCCCTGTTGTTTTTGCTATGTTTAAAAAAACTACTGATGGGAATTTTATGTCGACAACCCTTGATATAAGAGCCGTTTTAGCCAGTAGAGCATCCAAAGGCCCTCTTGGGCCTCTTGTTTTTAATAGAATGGCATTTTGTTTTTAAACAAATGCACTTAAATGTCACCTCAGCAAACGGCAAACTCGATTGTTTTTAGTTACTAAAATGTTTACAAACTTTCATTTAAGCATCATTGACCTTTTTATTTTTAAGTCCAGCCCCCATTAGGCGAGACATGTGAATCCACGGATTTCTTGTTTAGTTTAATTTTTTATGAGCTCTACTGGCCAAGTTGGAAAACCAACCAGATCGGACCAGTAACAGCGGAGATAAGTTAAACATGCTATATTTTGCCTCGATACGATGATACGGCCTCTATTTTCATCCGAACTTTACCAAACTTTACCACATTGTTAATATCAATGAACGCTCGGACGATTTCGAAAACCAGCCAGTTCGGACCACTAACAGCGAAGTTATGGCCCTTGATTTAGTTAGAAATGCTTTATTTTGCCTCGTTAAGACGATATATGGCCTTCATGTTTTGTTTTGTCTTTACCAAACTTTAATAGATTGTCAATATCAATGAAAGGGAGACATGCAATCTTTATTAGTTTAAAACTCTCGTGCAAGATTAATACATCGATGCTTATTTCAATGCTTGAATAAAACTCCCTGTCCCTTTAGTTTCATATCGATAGATAGAATATATACTGAAAGGAAAATGAAACGCATAATCAACAAATTGCCTATACTGCACTATTATACACACATAATTCCACGTTATATTCCAGATATATCTCAATGTGTTTGTACAAAAAGGGGCTACAACTAGTTACAGAAAGGACAACTCTTTCATGTTGTAGAAATTGTAATCAAAGTATACTTTGTTACACGAAATTCATGAATGTTGAAGTTTCGCTTGAAAAAGTCAAGCCATTTCAGTATTGTGTTTAATGTTAAGAGACTGCAACGTTTAAAGCCTAAGTTTGCTCACCTGCTTGAGTCAAATGCGCTTTCTGTCGATAATGAAACTTTAATGGGGGTAACCATTGGTGCGTTTGGTGCTGTTTAAACCTTCTTTCCGAAAGGACAGGCCTAAGATCGCCCTCTATCATTCGATTAGCAGTAGCATATTAAACATATAATATATAGCGAAAACACCCATTATGCGTTTCTTTTTCCTTTCAGTATACATGTTTTTTTCTCAATTTATTACCGACTCAGTGATGTATTTTTCTGTTTGAGGGGCTGACGAGGCTAACTGGATAGCACGGTGGACTTGAAATCGGGAGGACACGGGTTCAAGCCTCCCCGGGCGCCACTGAGTGTCGTCGGTGTGTTCTTGGCCAAGGCAATTTCCCTTAGCCTTGCTTTAGTAAGGGTAGGGCAGGTTCCTGAATTAGTATGTGTGTTTTTAGGAGCGGGGGCGCAGGTGCGAGAGGGGGCCTATAAATAGCATATAATTGGTTGACGAACCGTTAACACCATTTAACTAAACTTTCTACGAGCTAAAAACAAATCTTTTTTTTAACGAATTTCACCAAAAATCGCTTATTGTAATTTTCACCATTTTCAATCCAATTGTGTATTCCACACAATCAGCATGCGTTGTTCATCGTCTAGCTGTCGAATTTTCACTGATATGAAACATACAATTTCAGGTTTTCCAGTTACAAATTTGGTGCTGCCAGATGGACCGGCGAAGACACGAACAGGTTTGATAAATAATACTGTATTAGTTATACTATCACAATAAGACAATGTTCTGAGGTTGCTATATCCTAAATGATTTCATCTGTAAGATAAAAAAAAATTAACCTGTATGATACATTTGCATAAATACTGAAAAGCGGATCGCTTGGGAGTAACAAACACAAACAAGAGATAAAAGTAGCAGACTCGGTTTTATTGAGTCTGTTCATGAGAGTTAATGCCGTTGCAACACCTCTCACGCCTCCTAGCACCGGCTAAGCCACAAACATTGGGCTTGATGATCTCAAAGGACCAGTAAGTAATAACACTGCTGATTTGTAGTAGTCGGGGCGACTTTTTACGGCCGCCACATAGCACAAACCAAACGCTAGTGTGAATGTAATAAATACTGAAAAGGGGATCACGTGGAAGTAACAAACACAAACGTAACACCATGAAACTTAAAATAAAATTTAGTTACATGATCTCACCAAGTACCGAATAACAATAAAAGCATCAATTGCTATTCCATTCAACTTTAATTTTGTCATACTAAAAAGGAGTTACAAAGAAAACTATTCCAATACTCTCAAACAAAAAATGCGCTTTCTGCAAGCTATCAAAAGAGAATTAAATGTTTGTCAACATGCTTTTTAATTTCAGGAACGTTCACGGTCAAAGCAGGCCTTGCTCAGATGGCTAAAGGCGGTATCATTATGGATGTGACCAATCCGCAGGAGGCTAGAATCGCAGAGAAAGCGGGGGTACGTGCCTGCTTTGATAATCAAATAATATCTAAATGGGTAACATCTAAACATGAGATGATAAATTTATGGTTTCTGCATCAGATGATAAAGTTATGGTTTCTGCATGCATTGGTAAACCAGATGAATCTGTTCGAAAGTACGAGCCGGATTATTCCGGATTCCTCCGAATCCCATCCACTCCTGTAAGAGTGGCTCAAAATTACGGTTACACTTTAAATAATGTGTTGATAAGCTGATATACTTTAACATTAATGTATTCATCTTCTCTAGGCATGCGCAGTGATGGCACTTGAGAGAGTACCAGCAGACATCAGACGTGACGGTGGAGTTGCCCGGATGTCAGATCCCCAGGTATTTTGTTTGAAACTAAAACAAAAAACTGTATGCAACCAAATATAACATGTCCGATATATATACTGATATTTTGACAAATGACATGGCTGTGTTGCACATTCCCTCTTTCCGCGACCCAGTGCTACAAGTCCCACCGCCCCGCACCCACCCTTATATCACAATCTCACATTTCCCAAATCAGTTATCGTATTCTCTTTCATTAGCCGAAAGCCTGAATGTTGGATATACGTATTTAGTTAGAACATACCGACAGTGGTTTGTTCAGTGTTCTATCACCGGCAGTGGTTATCGCGTTTTGTTCAGTGTTCTATCACAGGCAGTGGTTATCGCGTTTTGTTCAGTGTTTTATCACCGGCAGTGGTTATCGATCGCGTTTTGTTCAGTGTTCTATCACAGGCAGTGGTTATCGCGTTTTGTTCAGTGTTCTATCACAGGCAGTGGTTATCGATCGCGTTTTGTTCAGTGTTCTATCACCGGCAGTGGTTATCACGTTTTGTTCAGTGTTCTATCACCGGCAGTGATTATCACGTTTTGTTCAGTGTTCTATCACCGGCAGTGGTTATCACGTTTTGTTCAGTGTTCATCCTGACATAATTAAACATAGCAATCTTGGTTAATTTTAAACCAAACTAATTTTGAAAGCAAGACTTTCGACGCTGTTATTATTGTGAAAGTTAAACACAATGGAGGTTCTATAAGGGCTTTATTTAATTTCAAACTAACGGATTTTGTTAATAGGAAATAATGTAACCAAAATGTAACTATTAAACTTGTACACCTTGTATTCACTATGTGATATACTTATATTAAAGGCCCTTATCGATATTAATGACTACTGTACTTGTATTGCATCCGTGTGCTTAAGATTAAGAAAGTTAAAATAAGTAAGTAAGTAAGTAAATTGTTTATTAAAGTGGCATGTGCATATACAATTCAAAATCAAACATATATAAAATAACTGGAAATTAAGCACCCGGCCCAACGGACCTATAAGTCACTATCTATAAATAATAATATTAAGTAAATCACATGATATAAATATCAATTGTTATATAAATTGAATAAATAAATAATAAATAGTTCAGTGGATATTAAATAGGATTTCACATTTATAGCAATGACATTATACTTGATAATACGATAAGTAACCGTATAAGTTGAGTTGCGTCTCTTAAGAAAAGCTTTAAATAAGTATTTTGCAACTTTCCTCTGATGATTAAGCATAACAAATTTAAGTTTCTCGCTCTTATCAAAAGTTTAAAAGTCTCTGTTATGTAGAGTTGTATTAAATATAGTGTTTCTTATATCATTGTAAAACGAAGTCTAGTAAGAAATGGTGTTCATCTTCAACAGCATTATCATTACTATCTAACTATCTACAACGTTTCTGATTTTGATAAAATATGAGTGAACATGGATTTTCTTCGATAAACAAAATCGTCCATCTATAGACATGTTATAAATTGTAACAATAGTTTCCTGGATTATTCGCAGATGATCAAGGACATAATGGCGGCGGTGACCATACCCGTGATGGCCAAAACTCGGATCGGTCACTTTGCCGAGGCCCAGATACTGGAGGCTCTCGGTGTAGACATGGTCGACGAATCCGAGGGTAAGTATTGAGTTTGCAGGCGTTTAGTTGTGTTAAAATCTATACCTCCTGAAAGTATCGGAGTGGGAGCTTTGACAGTGTTTTTTTCAAGGCTTTGAATATTTTATAATATGTTCCGGTTTAATTTCCGGTTTGACGTCATTGAACAGTTTGCCACTGTTGGACATAACGATATTATTTTAATTTGTTCTTTTAATGCAGTGTTAACAGCGACAGACGAAGAGAACCACATAAACAAACACAATTTCAAAGTTCCTTTCGTGTGCGGGGCACGTGACCTTGGAGAGGCACTGCGAAGGATTTCCGAAGGCGCTGCTATGATACGAACAAAGGGTTTCGCCGGAACAGGTGCGATATTGTCTTAAAAAACCTACAATACATTTAATACAATGATTGTGCTGTGAAAAACAAAAATAACTAGTTCTTATGTACTTAAAGCTAAACTACCATATTCAAAAGGATTATTTCGTTCTTACAAACTAATACATTAATAATACTCGAACAAACGAATAGCTAAAACGCCAATCATAAACACATATTGGTTTGCTTTTTCCTGTACACAAACACTGGGCACTCCTACCCACATCTTAACAAATATATATCGTTCTTATCTATCTTTAATATCATCAGGTCCTAACTATCTTCAGAAAATTTCCTTTCACCTACCTAACTGCCTGCCGGCCTGCCGCCTGCATGCCTGTCTGCCTGCCTGCGACTGACTGACTGACTGACTGCCTGCCTGCCTACCTACCACATGCCAGCCTGCCTGCATCCCTGCCTACAGCATGTATATCTGCCTACATACCTTCGTATGAAAACGGCAAACCAATTATGTTCTACCATTAAAATTAAGTTTATGTTTTTTGACTATGAACAACACATTTTGCTTCTAGTGAAGCACTTGTTTGCAAACTAAATGGTTTATTTGTACACATTCATATATTTATTTTCCATTGCATTTCTAGGTGACGTAGCTGAAGCCGTTAGACACGCACGAACAATAAACAAGCAAATCAAAATGGCGCAGGCGCTTGATTCCACAGAACTGTTCAACTACGCAAAGGAGCTGCGCGTGCCTATTGACTTGTTACAGAAAACTGCGGAACTTGGTCGTCTTCCGGTGGTCAACTTTGCAGCAGGCGGTATAGGTATGCTTGGAACTTTAGACCTTTCAAACAAAAAAGTTTCTCATACATGACCGATTTAATTTGGTAAATATTTTTGAAATGGTCGAACACTCGAAGTTGCAGGCTAATGAGCTATGCCATGCAAACCTATTCACGACCATAGCACAGACGGTAAAGGCATTTATTTATATGGGTGTTTACCCACAATAGAGACTGATCATTGAACTTTTGACAATCAAGTATTTGGTCAGTACATTATTGATTGCAAATATGCAGAGACAAAATTATTCTAGTTTGGTTGTAACTACTATGAAATCATTTAAAGCGAAACAACACTGCATACCAGCACAATAACACTGTAATAGTTATTTACACACATTGACAGGCGTGGGAATCAGCATATTTGTTCCATGCAAGTCCTATTCATTTACTGAAGAACTCAACCCAATGAACTATTTCACCTACGACACACACATCCTTGAATAAAAAATCATTCGCAACTAATATTTATGACCGTTCTTTAGTTGATAGTTGATGCCATCCTTCTGTCCCGTGTGCAGGGAGAGCAATACCATGTGCACGTTAAAGATCTCTTCTGCCTATTCATATGAACTCTATATGAACTCTCCCCAAAGGCTCTTTGACCTCCGACACTTGCATATTTGAAGCAATACGCAATCAGTTTCTATGAAAGTTATTTTATGCTTGAGTAAATGCAACTTCCAGCAATGTATACTCATTTACATGTATACTCATTAAAAGTATAAAAAGGTCAATATATTTCAATGTTACAGTGATTTAAAAAAATAACTATAAACAGGTCTAGACTAGTATACATTAGTTATAATGTTATTATCTTCTTTTTTAAAAAAGGTTGACTACATTATAAAGAATAATGAGTTCACGTGAAGCGGTCACGATTAGTATATATACTTTTGTCAGTGTTACAATGTGAAATACTTTAAAGAGGTGAAGAATGTTGATTTCAAGTATATAACCACCACATTCCTTGCTCTTTATTTCACCAAGGTTTACATATTAAGAAAACAGCAACGGAATCAACATAGTCAATGCATGATAATAATGTCATTATGGCGGAATGGCAATTTAAACACAATTCAATGTAAATAGTAGCAAGGTAAGGAAAAAAGAATCTCTAAGTAGACTCTGAACAAACTCTAGACAGTCAACATAATATATTGTCTATATCTAATACGTGATTAGGTGGGAGGGAGATATAGTGTTTATTTATACATATCGATGTATTATAGAAAAAAACAACGAAAAAAACAATATACGTTTTGATGTTCTTTTCTCCGTCATTTCAATACCATACACATTTACATTATGTACACTATTGGTGGATACTATATGGATACTATAGTAAGTTTTGTGTTTTGTATTTTTTTCTTGAACTAAAAAGAAATGTTTTATATGTTCATCAAGATTCAATTTTGCGAATACCTCTTTTTTCAGCCACGCCAGCGGACGTCTCCTTGATGATGCAGCTCGGCGTCGACGGCGTCTTTGTCGGCTCTGGAATCTTCAAAAGTTCCAACCCGCAGGTGCGTGCCGTTGCCATGGCACAGGCGGTGACGCATTACAAAGATCCAAAAGTACTCGCTGAACTTAGCTGTAATCTCGGGGAGGCAATGTTCGGAATACCTCGTGGAGAGGCGATGAGCAAGGGAGAAAAATCATGGCCAGGACAAGGCGATAAAACAAAAATATGGAATCACACTCTCGGGGATCCGAACAATTTTGTTAAACCTTCCTCATAAATAAACACGGTCAGTGTGATCACTTAATATGTGTTACATCGAGAACATTTAACCGACGAACATTTTACAACATGTGTACATGTGCATTTTATTACAATGTACTACAAAGTTTGTGGGTGAAGCTCGGGTGAATGAAAAGTTACGAAGAAAAGAAACCCCTTAATTGGGACAAAATGCGATGCGTCCCCTAAATTCTGAGGAAATAAATAAACCATGAAAATTATTTAATGTACTTTTTTGCTGTTAATTTTTTTCTCTCCTTTTAAGAAGAAACATGGGAGACATGTGTGTTACTTTTTCGTCGGCGACGGCGAATTAAATTGATTTATAGTCTCATCAAACCATTTATAAAGGTTATTTCGAGCCACCCCATAGAGAGATGAGGGAAACATAGGAATCCGTTAATCGTGCAGTATACACTAACTATTTCTATGGTTCTCTAACGTGATAGGAAGATATAATCCAACACGCGGACTTCCTCCCATTCCGACAAAAGAGGGACCCGAATAACACGGGTTGGAATCCCACTGAGATGTCAAGTGGGCAAGTGTCGATTCTTACTGATGGCGGGAGGTATACGGTACTGGTTCTACTCAGGACAGATTGATTGGTCTGCCTCTACCACAAAAACATCGACCGTCAAATTACGTAAAAAAACATTCAAACAAAACGATTTCTTACAAAATGGAAAAACGAAAATGTTTAGTCTCAAAGTAAAGTAATACATTGCAGATACTCATACTACACTTAAGTAGATATATATGTATGGAATAAATTAATACACTGCAGATACTCATACTACACTTAAGAAGATATATATGTATGGAATAAATTAATACACTGCAGATACTCATACTACACTTAAGTAGATATATATGTATGGAATAAATTAATACACTGCAGAAACTCATAATACACTTAAGTAGATATATATGTATGGAATAAATTAATACACTGCAGATACTCATACTACGCTTAAGTAGATATATATGTATGGAATAAATTAATACACTGCAGATACTCATACTACACTTAAGTAGATATATATGTATGGAATAAATTAATACACTGCAGATACTCATACTACACTTAAGTAGATATATATGTATGGAATAAATTAATACATTATGTCGAAGTAGTCTATGGTTAATTACACTGACCTATTTGTAGGCTTTTCATCAGAGTTCGAAAGGGACATAAATAACGAATTGAATCCATTGCATATATCCTTTAAGTCCATACCTCACCAAACTCCATATATCTTTCAAACGTCATACACGCTGAAAGTATGAGTTCATATAATTTGATATTCATATTGTATTACAAATAAATATTTCAAATCATTATTTTCGATACATGATATTTTGCATACATAAACATTGAAGCATTTAGTGCAGAAATGTCATTTTGTGAATATTAAGATTTACATATAACATAACATAAGTAAGATGCCCTCAACATTACATATAACATAACATAAGTAAGATGCCCTCAACATTACATATAACATAACATAAGTAAGATGCCCTCAACATTACATATAACATAACATAAGTAAGATGCCCTCAACATTACATATAACATAACATAAGTAAGATGCCCTCAACATTACATATAACATAACATAAGTAAGATGCCCTCAACATTACATATAACATAACATAAGTAAGATGCCCTCAACATTACATATAACATAACATAAGTAAGATGCCCTCAACATTACATATAACATAACATAAGTAAGATGCCCTCAACATTACATATAACATAACATAAGTAAGATGCCCTCAACATTACATATAACATAACATAAGTAAGATGCCCTCAACATTACATATAACATAACATAAGTAAGATGCCCTCAACATTACATATAACATAACATAAGTAAGATGCCCTCAACATTACATATAACATAACATAAGTAAGATGCCCTCAACATTACATATAACATAACATAAGTAAGATGCCCTCAACATTACATATAACATAACATAAGTAAGATGCCCTCAACATTACATATAACATAACATAAGTAAGATGCCCTCAACATTACATATAACATAATTATACTGAACCAAACAGCTAACGCACCAGTAGATAATACCTTTAATGTAGGAACTTATTACATGCCGACTGGTACTGTTGGAGACAGGTGATTTGAATGTACAGTCGTTATTGACAAGATATTTGTCTCGTTCAGAATGGGAATTTCTTTTGATTTATAGATTGTTATTTTTGAGATATTAAAGGTATGTCTACTGGTGCGTTAGCTGTTTGGTTCAGTATATATGTATTTCCTCTAGTATATATAAATCGCTATAGTATCAGGCGTCTCCGTGGCCGAATGGTTAACGACTTTGCGTTGTAAACCTTCGCCTCTCACCGCTGCGGGTTCGAATCCCACGGGGAGCTCGACTTGTGAGGAATTGTCGATTCTTATGGATGGCGGAAGGTGTACAGTACTGGTTCTACCCAGGAAAAGTGAGTGGTCTGCCTTCGCCACAAAAAAATCGACCGTTATATATAACCTAGCTTACATGTTGAAAATGACGTAAAATACCATAAACTATCGTATCAGTCGGGCGGGTTTATTATTCATCTGAGACGGGTTACATTACACATGTTGCACTAAAACTACATTGTGCAACATGTCAAGCAAGTGTCCCTCCTCCTCTTTCCTCGATGGTGGGTTAAGCATAGAGGTGTATGTCATATGGACTTGGACCGGGAACCAGGGGGTCAGAATGGTAGTTGCCGAAAGTAGTCCTATATACAGTTGACAGTAGTGTTATTTGAGATGCTGTGTGAATGAAAGTGCACTCCACAGGTAGTGTAGATTAATATTTGTGTATAGAGAGTAGATTCCCAGATATTTTGCTGCAAGAATTAGGTTAATCAGAGCTGAGACAAGTGAATGGCACTACTTTTTGTGAGGTAAGATTTGTGTTCTTCGTCAGATTTGACCTGAATTCGTCAAAATCGATATCTACTTTCAATTTGAGCAACATTCTGAAGTTGAAAGCCGAAATGGAGCTTGATTTTTTGCTATGTCTGTGTTGTGCTGGCTTTGAAGATGGTTTACTGACAGTTTCAAGTATGACGGGGTATGATGGCAATTAGGCTATAATGGGAAATTAATAGTGGTCCAGTTCCATATATATAAAACTGAGTAAAACTGCTATGTGAAACAGCCAAGAAGTTGTCCATCGTTACTCATTGATGGGTTTCTTATAGACACATATCACAAAATAAAGCTACTATTTACAATAGCGAACAATTTGTGAGTGCTAAAAATATTAATTGTTTCTTCGTTTGTATGGTGTTTTACGTCATTTTCAACACATGTAGGATTATATATGACGGTCGATTGTTTTGTGGTGAAGACAGACCACCCACTTTTCCTGGGTAGAACCAATACTGTACACCTCCCGCCATCCTTAAGAATCGACACTTCCTCACAAGTCGAGCTTCCAGTGGGATTCGAACCCGCAATGGTGAGAGGCGAGAAGGTTTACAAACCCTCGGTCGCGGAGATGCTGTTACAATAGCGAATATGGCGCTCCTCTTTCTCGTTGATGTGTTTCTCTTGGAGGATTTAACACTGAGAAAAAAAAACTAAGTACATTACTCAACAAGTCCGCACGGCGATCACTGGCGGGTTCCTCATTGAGAAAATAACTGAGTAAAACTGGTAAGTACAAGAGAGTCAACAAGGTACCCGTCCTCCTCGTTACTCTGATTGGTTCCTCTTAGAGTAAAACTTCTATGTACCAGAGAGCCTCGTCGTTACTCACTTGTGGGCTCCTCACAGAGGAAATAACTGAGGAAAATTTCTTTGTACAATAGCCAGCAAGTCAACAAGCGCCTTCTTGGCTTCCTAACAGAGCAAATAACACTAGAGGAAGAAATGCGCCCCTTACATTTCAATACTTACTGGTAGTAAGTTATGTTTATTAATTTATCAAAGTGAGATATATCCGTATATTTGATGTGTCTGATCCCCGACCCCTCAAAATATTGCGGGGAGAGGCAGGGGACCGACCTCTCACTATCCATCCGACTTCTACACCTATATCTAACTGTTTTTGAGGATTAACGTTCGATACAGAAAATTGTTTGGGACTATAACGTTCCGAAATATCTCTAGCTAGATAAAATGCGCTTTTTTTGTGTTGTATCACGTGATGATTGACGAGTCTCTATGGTGATTCATCCAGCCTGAAAATAAATCATAGGTATTATATTTCTATTAATATTTCTTTAAATTGCAACATACTACATCCATTGGTTTGTTTTCCAATTAGGTCGACTGCATGTGTGTTCCACTCGGACACGCGACTCTGTCCGGAATTTATGGTGAAACTGTCTGTTTAAAGCTACAGAGTCTCTATTTTAACTGGTAATAACTCATGAATATGAATGAGTCACGTGTGAAGTAGTTTCAAATCGACGAACACCCCGAAAGTCGGTATATAATCAGAAATCGATGCGGTTACAGGTAACATCGATAAATATACGGCTTCGGAACATATGTGATAAAAAAGTAATTACCCGGAACGGGATTTGAACCACAGACGTTGCGCTTTTAATTTGTACGTTTAACCACTAGACCACAGCCATTTATTGGTATGCTGTAGCATTATAACACTAAACAGGCATTACCTAATAACTAGCGCACACCTAAACTCATCAGGCGCTAAATAACACGTCGAGATATGGTTGTTTTGGCAATGTTAATTTACACATGCGATAAGATGGACTATATATTTATTGATTCATCTTGAGTTGCGTTCAGATAGGTTAAGTTATTTTGCCTCTTAATAAATAGTAGTTAATATACCATTTTCTCAAGAAGCGTTATAGCTCAGTGGATAGAGCACCTGACTTGAAATCAGAAGGTCGTGTTCGAGTCCCGAAAGAGGCAATTTTAAAAATTCTTCTGTAAATCATAATGTTACCTGTGTACAGGTACGATGTGCACTGGTCAATGTCTATACAATAAATGATGTGCTGCGCGTGTATGTGTGTGTAGTTCTGAGGTTTATAGTCCCTCCATCAACTAACACGACAAGCGCAATCGTAAAAGACACTATCTTGAAGCGACGGGTACAAAAGAGTATTGACTATAGAATGTCCTGCGTTATATTTGCTCGGTTAAATACCCGATATCGACATGAGCTGGTGAACATA
>JAWPHD010001354.1:250000-330411 GCA_037043455.1 Cyrtodaria siliqua
CTTGCACAACTAGACCCTGAACTCTACAATCTGTTAAAGATTAATTGAAATCCGGCTATAAATGTTGGAGATATAGCACAAACAAAAATTATATCATGACGTCACTAGCGGCCATCTTGGATGACGTCATGACAATTTTAGACATTCTTTCAAAACTCAACCTAATTCCCTACAGGCTGTGAAAGTTGCATCAAAATGCGATCAAAAATGAAGGAGATATAGCGATTACAAGATTTCTTAAATGACGTCATTGGCGGCCATTTTGAATGACGTCATGACTTTTAAACTGTCAGCGACGACTGAAACAATGACACTGATGGATATTGCAGAAAAAAAACACGAAAAATGCAATCACTGAAAAAAAAGGACTTTTCATAACATTGTGACGTCACTGACGTCAAGACGTTATTACGTAGAGACACGTTTTTACGGTTTCGCATAACTAGACCCTGAACCCTACAATCTGTGAAAGTTTCATTTAAATCCGACTACAAATGTTTGAGATCTAGCGATAACAATATTTGTCTGATGACGTCACTGGCGGCCATCTTGAATGACGTCATGGCCTCAAAATGGTCGGGACACAAGTCAAGAATGTCCTCTACCACTGGGTAAAAAATTGACTTGCTGTCACCAATATTTCTATGAGAAGTGCGTGTAGGAGGAAGAATAATAATAATAATAATAATAATAATAATAATAATAATAATAATAAGAATAAACAGAACAATAACAAGAGGTCTTTCCACTGAAAGGTGGAAAGCCCTAACTAGATTTTGATCAGAAACCTGATCAAACGGGCTTTCCTAATTTTAATGGCGTCATGACGTAACAACTGTCAGAGTTGTCTAAGCTGATGAAACTGATTGATATATCAAGAAAATAACTTCGAAAATGGAACCAGTAAACAAATCGATTTTCTGATTATTTTGACGTCACTGACGTCATGGCGTCGGGATACCGTATGACATCTGTGCACAACCAGATCCCGTAATCTACAATCTGTGAAAGTTTTGTTTAAATCCGATCATAAATAGAGAAGATATAGTCTTAACAAGATTTCCTTTATGACGTCACTGGTGGCCATCTTTGATGACGACATAACAAACTTCGACATTATTGCACAACCAGACGTTGAATGTAGAGTTCCTGTGAAAGTTTTATCAAGATCCGATCATAAATGAAGGAGATATAGCGATTATAATATTTCTATAATGACGTCATTGGCGGCCATTTTGGATGACTTCATAACATTAAAACTACTAACGTTATGTTGATTTTGCAGTAAAACAACTTAAAAAATGCAAACAGTAAAGAAAACGGATTTTTAATAACATTGTAACGTCACTGACGTCAAGACGTTATAACATAGAGACACGTTTTGATCTTCTCGCATAACTAGACCCTGAACTCTACAAGCTGCGAAAGTTTTTCAAATCCAACTATAAATGGTTGAGATCTAGCACTTACAAGATTTTTATCTTGACGTCACTGGCGTCTATCTTTGATGACGTCATGACATTCATCCACAACTCAACCTAATTCCCTGCAGGCTGTGAAAGTTGCATCAAAATCCGATAATAAATGCAGGAGATATAGCGATTACAAGATTTCTTAAATGACGTCATTGGCGGCCATTTTGGATAACGTCATGACGTTAAAATTGTCAGCGTCTATTCAAACAATGACATTGATAAATTTTGCATTAAAATACCTCAATATATGCAATCAGTAAAAAAAAGGATTTTTTATAATATTATGACGTCACTGACGTCAGGACGTAATTATATAGAGACACGTTTTTACATTCATGCACAACTATAGCCTTAACTCTACAATCTGTGAAAGTTTCATTCAAATCCGACTATAAATGTTGGAGATCTTGCGCTAACAAGATTTGTATCAATGGCGGCCATCTTGGATGACGTCATGATAATTTTTGACATTCCGGCACAACACATCCTATTTCCCTACAGGCTGTGAAAGTTGCATCAAAATCCGATCATAAATAAAGGAGATATAGCGATTACAATATCTCTTAAATGACGCCATTGGCGGCCATTTTGAATGACGTCATGACGTTAAAACTGTCAGAGTCGATTGAAACAATGACACTGATGGTTGTTACAGAAAAAAAAAATGCAATCATAAAAAAGGACTTTTCGTAACATTGTGACGTCACTGACGTCAAGACGTTATTACATAGAGATACTTTTACATTCAAGCACAACTAGACCCTGAATACTACAATCTGTGAAAGTTTTATTCAAATCTGACAATAAATAGAGAAAATATAGACAAAACAAGAGTCTATTTATGATGTCACTGGCGGCCATCTTTGATGACGACATGACAACATTCCACATTATAGGACAACTAGATTTTGATATCTACTGTTTTATCGAACTCCGATGATAAATGAAGGAGATATGGCGATTACAAGATTTCTTAATTGACGTCATTGGCGGCCATTTTGGATGACGTCATGACGTTAAAACAGTCAGCGTAGACTGAGACAATGACATTGATGGATTATACATTAAAACAACATCAAAAATGTAATCACTGACGTCAAGACGTTATTATCTAGAGACACGTTTTTACATTGTTGCACAACTAGACCCTGAACTCTACAATCTTTGAAAGTTTCATTCAAGTCCGACTATAAGCGTTTGAGATCTAGCGCTATAATCAATTGTATCATGACGTCACTGGCGGCCATCTTGGATGACGTCATGACAAGTTCGATATTCTTGCACAACCAATGCATTCAATAAAAAAAAAAGATTTTTAATAACATTGTGACGTCATTGATGTCAAAACGACATGACGTAGAGACAGGCTTTAACATTCTTGCAGATTTAGACCCTGACCTGTACAATCTGTGAAAGGTTTGTTCAAATTCGATAATCGAAGGATAAGATAAAGTGATAACAAAATTTTCCCACTGGCGGCCATCTTGGATGACGTCATGATGACAAAATGTGCAGTGCACTATTCCAGAATGAGACATACCTTATGGTAAAATTTAAACACTCTGTGACAAATATTTCTATGAAAAGTGGATGGTGGAAGAAGAAGAAGAAGACGGAATAAGAATAAGAATAAACAGAACAAAATCAACAGGTCTTTCCGCTGAAATGCGGAAAGCCTAATAAGAACTAGACAGCGTCTTACTGTATGCAGCAACGATTATGCTGGTAAACTGTAGGCAGCATCGGTTCTGCTGGTAACTAGACAGCGTCCTACTGTAGGCAGCATCGATTCTGCTGGTAACTAGACAACGTCTTACTGTATGCAGCATCGATTCTGCTGGTTACTAGACAACGTCCTACTGTAGGCAGCATCGATTCTTCTGGTAACTAGACAATGTCCTACTGTAGGGCATAGATTCTGCTGGTAACTAAACAGCATCCTAATGTAGGCAGCATCGATTCCGCTGGTAACTAGACAGTGTCGTACTGTAGGTAGCATAGATTTTCCTGGTAACTAGACAACGTCCTACTGTAGGCAGCATCGATTCTGCTGGTAACTATACAGCGTCCTACTGTATGCAGCATCGATTCTGCTGGAAACTAGATAAAGTCCTACTGTAGGAAGCATCGATTCTGCTGGTAACTAGACAACGTCCTACTGTATGCAGCATTAATTCTGTTGGTAACTAGACAGCGTCCTACTGTATGCAGCATCGATTCTGCTGGTAACTAGACAACGTCCTACTGTAGGTAGCATATATTCTGCTGGTAACTAGACAGCCTCCTAATGTAGGCAGCATCGATTCCGCTGGTAACTAGACAGCGTCGTACTGTAGATAGCATAGATTTTCCTGGTAACTATACAACGTCCTACTGTAGGCAGCATCGATTCTGCTGGTATCTAGACAGCGTCCTACTGTATGCAGCATCGATTCTGCTGTAAACTAGACAACGTCCTACTGTAGGCAGCATTGATTCTGCTGGTAACTAGACAACGTCCTACTGTAGGACGCATCTATTCTGCTGGAAACTTGAAAGCGTCCTGGTAACTAGACAACGTCCTACTTTAGTCAACATCAATTCTGCTAGTAACTAGATAGTGTCCTACTGTAGGCAACATCGATTCTGCTGGTAACTTGACGACGTCCTTGTAACTAGACAGCGTCCTACTGTAGGCCACATCGATTCTGCTGGTAACTAGACAGCGTCCTACTGTAAGCAGCATCGATTCGGCTGGTAACTAGACAGCGTCCTATTGCAGGTTGCATCGGTTATTCTGGTAAATATACCGCGTCCTTCTGCAGGCAGCATCGATTCTGCTGGTAACTTTTACAGCATCTTGGTATCTAGACAGCGTCCTACTGTTAGCAGCATCAATTCTGCTGGTAACTAGACAGTGTCCTACTATAGGCGGCATCGATTCTGCTGGTAACTAGACAGCGTCCTACTGTAAGCAGCATCGATTCTGCTGGTAACTAGAAAGCGTCCTATTGCAGGTTGCATCAATTATTCTGGTAAATATACCGCTTCCTACTGCAGGCAGCATCGATTCTGCTGGTAAACTTTGACAGCGTCTTGTTATCTAGACAGCATCCTACTGTTAGCAGCATCGATTCTGCTGGTAGCTAGGCAGTGTCCTACTATAGGCGGCATCGATTCTGCTGGTAACTAAACAGCGTCCTACTGTAAGCAGCATCGATTCTGCTGGTAACTAGACAGCGTCCTTTTGCAGGTTGCATCGATTATTCTGGTAAATATACCGCTTCCTACTGCAGGCGGCATCGATTCTGCTGGTAACTTTGACAGCGTCTTGTTATCTAGACAGCATCCTACTGTTAGAAGCATCGATTCTGCAGGTAACTTGACAGTGTCCTACTGTCGGCAGCATCGATTCTGCTTGTAACTAGACATAGTCCTGGTATCTAGACAGTGTCTTCTTGTAGGCAGCATCGATTATGCTGGTAACTAGACAGCGTCCTAATGTTGGCAGCATCGAATCTGCTGGTAACTAGACAGCGTCATACTGTAGGTAGCATTTATTTTCCTGGTAACTAGACATCGTCCTACTATAGGCAACATCGATGCTTCATACTAATCAGAGAGTAAAATAATCTCCTATTACAGCATGTCTTCATAGTAGTCAGGGAGTAAAATACTCTTTTATTATAACATGTCTTCATACTAGTCAGAGAGTAAAATACTCCCCTATAACAACATTTCTTCATACTAGTCTGAGAGTAAAACACTTTCCTAGTACATGTATATCCTTAATTTGTCTTCATATTAGCCAGAGAGTAAATTACTCTCATATTTCACCGTCAACATGTCTTCATACTAGTCAGAGACTAAAATACTCTCCTATTACATATTCAACATGTCTTGAAATTAGTCAGAGAGTAAAATACTCTCCTATTACACCCTCAACATGTCTTCATACTAGTCAGAGAGTGAAATACTATCCTATTAGAACATTTCTTCATACTAGCCAGAGAGTAAAATATTCTCCTATTACAACATGTCTTGATATTAGTCAGAGAGTAAAATACTCTCCTATTACGTTCTCAACATGTTTTCATACAAGTCAGATAGTAAAATACTCTCCTATTACTAACGCAAAATGTCTTCATACTAGTCAGAGAGTAAAATACTCTCATATTACACCCTCAACATGTCTTCATACTAGTCAGACAGTAAATACTCTCATGTTACAACATGTCTTCATACTAGTCTGATAGTAAAATACTCTCCTATTACACCCTTAACATGTCTTCATAGTAGTCAGAGAGTAAAATACTTTTTTATTACATTCACATGTATTCATACTAATCAGAGACTAAATTACTCAGACAGTAAATTACTCTACTATTACAGCATGTCTTCATACTAATCAGGGAGTAAATACTCTCCTGTTACAGCATGACTTCATACTAGTCAGAGGGTAAAATACTCTCCTATTACATCCTCAACATTTCTTCATACTAGTCTGAGAGTAAGATACTCTCCTATTACAACATGTCTTCATACTAGTATCAGAGTAAAATACTCTCCTATTAAATCCTCAACATTTCTTCATAATAGTCAGAGAGTAAAATACTCTCCTATTACATCCTCAACATTTCTTCATACTAGTCAGAGAGTAAAATACTCTCCTATTACAACATGTCTTCATGCTAGTTAGAGAGTAAAACACTCTCCTATTACATCCTTGGCACCAAAAAAATAAGAAAATGTGAAATTTATAAAAAATATTTTAAATTTGTTACGAGGATTTCTATTTACTCATTGCTTGAAAGAACTGAAACATATACAGATATGATTTAAATGACAAATAAACTCGAAAAATATCTAGCTTATCACAATTGCCATAATGTCATCCTATAATGTCAAGTTAATAGTCAATAGGTATGAACATGTAATAATATGTACTATTTTTGCAAGCTAAATTACCTGCAACAGAGATAACACGTTTACATGTGGAAACGTGAAGTTAAATGTTTAATATTACAACATTATGAGTTGTTCCGGTGATGCAGCAAAATGCTGAATTGATAACTTGAACATAGCTTCAAAGGGAAATTGATAACAGCTGTCAGATGGACATCCCGCAATCACTTGAATATTGATAACACATGTGACGGGGATGTCTGTACCACGACATGAGGAGGCCAAGGTACAGATTATAGACACTTGACATAGTTTTCGGGCATTTCAAATTTACATGATAACTGTCATATCAGAGGTTATCACAAGGTTCAGAATAATTGATATTGACTGATATACGACTACAATCCACGTCTCACAGCCAGTATCTACACCTAATGTTGTGACTTCGTAAAAGTAGAGTCGTTAACCTTAATACAGATATATGTATATGTAAGACTTCACAGTCTAGTGTGCTATGCTTTAAAGCTACTGACCTGTGCTTAAATCGCATACCGATTTGAAGGCGTGTCTTTACCCGTAATTTCATGTTCACCAGCTCATGGCGAAATCGGGTATCTAAAGCTACTTACGCTATACTTAAGCCTCGTGCCGTTTTGAAGGAGTGACTTTATTCGAATTTCATGTTCACCAGCTCATGGGTATTTAAAGCTATACTTAAACCAAACCGCATGCCGCTTTGAAGGCGTGACTTTATTCGTAATTTCATATTCACCAGCAAATGGCGAAATCGGGTATTTAAAGTTACTTGCCCTATACTTAAGCCGCATGCCGCTTTGAATGCGTGTCTTTACTCGTAATTTCATGTTCACCAGCTCATGGGTATTTAAATCTATACTTAAATCGCATGCCGCATTAAAGGCGTGTCTTTACTTGTAATTGCATGTTCACCAGCTAATGGCAAAATCGGGTATTTAAAGCTACTTAACCTATACTAACCCACATTCCGCTTTGGGAGGCGTGTCTTTACTCGTAATTTCATGTTCACCAGCTCATGGCGAAATCGGAAATTTAACTACTTACGCTATACTTAATCCGCATGCCGCTTTGAAGGCGTGTCTTTACTTGTAAGTTCATGTTCACCAGGTCATGACGAACTTGGATATTTAAGGCTACTTACGTTACACTTTTAAAAGCAGCATGCCGCTTTGAACGCTATACTTAATACATACTGATAAAGGTGATCCTTTGGAAGCAACAAACGTAACTGAGTGAATAAAGTAGCACACTCGGTTTTATTTAGTCTTTTAATGAGAAGTAATGTAAGAAGCAACACCTCTCACGCCCCCTAGCACCGGCTTAAGCGGTATTCTATTTCAAAGGCATCCATATTGGGCTCGTTGGTCCCAAAGGACCAGTAAACATAACACTACTGATTCGTAGCGCGGGGAGACTTTTAAGCCGCATGCCGCTTTGAAGGCGTGTCTTTACTCGTAATTTCATGTTCACCAGCTCATGGCGAAATCGGGTAACTATTTAACACTACTTACGCTACACTTAAGCCGCATGCCACTTTGAAGCGTGTCTTTATTCGTAAGTTCATGTTTGTCTTAATGACGTCATGGCACAGATTGATTTATCAAGAAAATAACTTCAAACATGCAATCAGTAAACAAATTAATTTTCTGAATATTGTGACTTCACTAACGCCATGACGTCATGACGTCATGACGTCATGATAGTGTATGAAGTTCTTGCACAACGGGACCCTGAACTCTACACTCTGTGAACGTTTTATTCGAATCCAATACTTAATAGAGAATATATAGCCAACACAATATATTCCTTATGACTCCATTGGCGGCCATCTTTGATGACACCATGACAACAATTGACATTATTGCACAAATAAACTTCGATATTTACAACATGTGAAAGTTTTTTTCAAAATCCGACCATAAATGAAGGAGATATAGCGATTACAAGATTTCTTAAATGAAGTCATTGGCGGCCATTTTGGATGACGTCATGACGTTAACACTGTCAGCGTCGACTGAGACAATGATACTGATGAATTTTAGAGCAAAACAACTTAAAAAATGCAATCAGTAAAGAAAACAGACTTTTAATGACATTGTGACGTCACTGACGTCATGGCGTTATGACTTACCGACAGGTTTTGACGTTTTTTTGCACAACTAGACCTTGCACTCTACAAGCTGTGAAAGTTTCATGCAAATCCGAACATAAATGTTTCAGGTCTATAGCTAATCAGATGTTTATCATGACGTTCTGACAATTTATGACATTCTTGCACAACTCAACCTAATTCCTGTGAAAGTTGCATCAAAATCCGATAATAAATGAAGGAGATATAGCGATTACAAGATTTCTTAAATGACGTCATTGTCGGTCATTTTGGATGACGTCATGACGTTAACACTGTCAGCGTCGACTGAGACAATGATACTGATGAACTTTAGAGCAAAACAACTTAAAAAATGCAATCAGTAAAGAAAACGGATTTTTAATAACATTGTGACGTCACAACTAGACCCTGAACTGTACAAGCTGTAAATGTTTTATTCAAATCAAACCATAAATGTTTGAGATCTAGCGCTAACATGATTTTTATCATGACGTCACTGGCGGCCATCTTTGATGACGTCTTGAAAAAAATTGACATTCTTGCACAACTCAACCTAATTCCCTACAGGCTGTGAAAGTTGCATCAAATCCGATAATAAATGAAGGAAATAGCGATTACAAGATTTCTTAAATGACGTCATTGGTGCCATTTTGGACGACGACATGACGTTGAAACTGTCAGCGTCGACTGAAACAATGATACTAATGAATTTTACAGCAAAAAAACTTTAAAAAATGCAATCAGTAAAGAAAACGGATTTTTAATAACATTGTGACGTCACTGACGTCAAGACCTTATGACGTAGAGACATGCTTTGACATTCTTGCACAACAAGACCCTGAACTCTAGAAACTGTGAAAGTTTTGTTAAAATCCGATAATAAATGCAGCAAATAAAGCGATAACAAGATTTGCCTGATGACGTCACTGGCGGCCATCTTGGATGACGTCATGACCCCAAAAGCTTTAAGACACTATTCCAGCCTGAGCTCTTCTACAATTGTGTAAACTGTTAAGGCCCTGCAACCAGTATTACTATGAAAAGTGTCTGACAGAAGAAAAAGAAGAAGACGAAGGAAAAAAATAAGAATTAGATTTTGATCAGGACCTGATCAAACGGGCTTTCCTGTCTTAATGACGTCATGACGTCACAAATGTCAAAGTTGTCTAAGATGATGATCTGATTGATTTATCAAGAAAACAACTTCGATCATGCAATAAGTTGAAAAATCCAATTTCTGAATATTGTGACGTCACTGACGTCATGACGACAGTCAGGATAACGTATGACGTTCTTGCTCAACCAGACCCTGAACACTACAATCTGTGAAAGATTTGTTCAAATCCGACCATAAATAGAGAAGATATAGCCATAAGAATGGCAGAAGTAGTCCTAGGTAAACTATTAAATAAGTTACTGTGAATCATAGGAGTGGTAAAAGACACAGGGCTGGTATGTATTGAATGTTGCTTCCCTTTATTTCTGAAACATTTATCTTGCTTCTAGTGAAAACCAAATCAAAATTGAAGGTAAGATGGATATGCTGCACTACTGCGAAGCACAGTTTGAACTCAGAATTCAAAGAGAGGGTGGTTACTTTCAGTTTGGAAAATATTTTAGAAAAAAAGCAGATCACTCCATCATCTAAGGCCCATTTTTGTGTTGCACTGGGCCTGACTAATATCACATTAGGATTGGATATTTTCGTGTAGGTATATATTAACTGACCTGTGTAAAAATAATCGTTTTCTGTCTAGGTCTGTCTATAGTTCTTGAAAATAAAGTAGACTAAATGGTTTATTTGGATGTGTGTTATTTATCAAATGCCAATAAAGCTTTAATGTAACCCTATGAAAATGCAATAAACAAAATAAACCCCATTCTCAACATCTGGTACACTGCTTCGCAGCATTATTCGAATGTAAATCGAAGGTTTCCATATTGGTTACGTCATCGCGCCTTAGATTCCCACCGAAACAAATTTGCATTCAAAATTAAAGTTATCATCCATATTTTGCAATGTCATTTAGGTATTTGCTCTATCTATAGTATATATACATGAAAGCAGTGATAAAACATTCATCTGTATTGTAAATAACATGCCACGCAAATCATCAACGACAAGTGTGGCCGACGGTCATATTAATATAGGAACAAACAGCTTAGCATCAGCGCACTATTTTCTGTGCCGTTGCCTTCCGGTTAACAAAACTTCAATAATTTGAACATATCGAAGCGTCGTGATACACACGGGATCGGCCGAGCGTTCACTATTGAATAACTCCAAATGGTGACGAATGCGACGTCATCGTATTTTGGTTCCTATGGCAACCATTTACCAACGTTGCGTTTTGAGTGGACTTTATTTTTGAAAAGGAAATTGAAAGGCCTTACAAATGGTACATATGTTCTTGATAACAATTTCAACCGTTACTGAGATAAAGGTGGTTATTGGTGTTTACACCTATCGCCTACCTATGACCTTGACCTTTGACCAGTTGACCTGATTTTTCCAGACTTGGTCAAGGTCACATAGTGGCACATATATGAGGGCATTGTTGGCGCTAGCTGGTTCGGTTTTCGAAATATACTTAGAAGTTTCTATTTTAGCCTGTTTAAAATTAAACCACTAAGGCCGCCATATTTGATGACGTCATCAACACCTTTTTCACACGATCGATAGAAGATGATAACAATATGATTGTGGTAAAGTTTCAAAATGGTCATGCCTTTAATCGTATTTTTGACGAATTTTTGCAGTTTTTAAGCGTCTGGCGTCTCTGACGCCATCACGTTATGACGCCATGACCCCGCATGACCTTCTTGCACAACTAGACCATGACCTTCACAATCTGTGACAGTTTCATTCAAATCCGACCATAAATGTCTGAGATCTAGCGCTAACAAGATTTTCATCATGACGTCACTGGCGGCCATCTTGGATGACGTCATGACCCCAAAAGCTTCGCGGCACTATTCCAGAATGAGCTCTATCACTGTGTAAACTTTAGAGGCCGTGCGACCAGTCTTACTATGAAAAGTGGCGGACAGAAGAATAAAGTCAAAATGTTGCCGAACAACAACAATAGGTCTTTCCACTGGAAGGTGGAAAGCCCTAATAATGGTTTCGCGTATCTGTATGTGCGTGCAAGATGGGAACTGCGTTACGCCCGAGCCTGAATATTTAGGTCTTAGCTATGTATCGTCTTCACGTGTATACATTCGTCTGCCCCATGTCCCACCGCTACGCACATTATTTGGCGAAGTTTCATCATTATCAGACTGGCAATCTTTAGGAAGAGAAGCGTGAACAAGGTATTTCTTAGATATTCACTGGCGGCCATATTGAATGACGCGGCGACCCAAAAAATTGCAATGCACAACTACAGGATAAGTACATTATTTTGACAAAGATTCACCAAGAAAGGACAGGTAGTTCTTGAGCAGAAGCGATTTTAATCTTCTTTCGTTTCAACGTTACTGTGACGTCATTAATGACGTCAGCTAAAAATAAACTTCACGTTCGTATTTGCAATCATAAGTTCTACAAAACTGACACATTTTACGTGTCTACGTCAATTTTTCAAATTTTACGTCATTGACGTCGTCGTATTTTGGTTCCTATGGCAACCATTTACCAACGTTGCGTTTTGAGTGGACTTTATTTTTGAAAAGGAAATTGAAAGGCCTTACAAATGGTACATATGTTCTTGATAACAATTTCAACCGTTACTGAGATAAAGGTGGTTATTGGTGTTTACACCTATCGCCTACCTATGACCTTGACCTTTGACCAGTTGACCTGATTTTTCCAGACTTGGTCAAGGTCACATAGTGGCACATATATGAGGGCATTGTTGGCGCTAGCTGGTTCGGTTTTCGAAATATACTTAGAAGTTTCTATTTTAGCCTGTTTAAAATTAAACCACTAAGGCCGCCATATTTGATGACGTCATCAACACCTTTTCACACGATCGATAGAAGATGATAACAATATGATTGTGGTAAAGTTTCAAAATGGTCATGCCTTTAATCGTATTTTTGACGATTTTTTGCAGTTTTTAAGCGTCTGGCGTCTCTGACGCCATCACGTTATGACGCCATGACCCCGCATGACCTTCTTGCACAACTAGACCATGACCTTCACAATCTGTGACAGTTTCATTCAAATCCGACCATAAATGTCTGAGATCTAGCGCTAACAAGATTTTCATCATGACGTCACTGGCGGCCATCTTGGATGACGTCATGACCCCAAAAGCTTCGCGGCACTATTCCAGAATGAGCTCTATCACTGTGTAAACTTTAGAGGCCGTGCGACCAGTCTTACTATGAAAAGTGGCGGACAGAAGAATAAAGTCAAAATGTTGCCGAACAACAACAATAGGTCTTTCCACTGGAAGGTGGAAAGCCCTAATAATGGTTTCGCGTATCTGTATGTGCGTGCAAGATGGGAACTGCGTTACGCCCGAGCCTGAATATTTAGGTCTTAGCTATGTATCGTCTTCACGTGTATACATTCGTCTGCCCCATGTCCCACCGCTACGCACATTATTTGGCGAAGTTTCATCATTATCAGACTGGCAATCTTTAGGAAGAGAAGCGTGAACAAGGTATTTCTTAGATATTCACTGGCGGCCATATTGAATGACGCCGCGACCCAAAAAATTGCAATGCACAACTACAGGATAAGTACATTATTTTGACAAAGATTCACCAAGAAAGGACAGGTAGTTCTTGAGCAGAAGCGATTTTAATCTTCTTTCGTTTCAACGTTACTGTGACGTCATTAATGACGTCAGCTAAAAATAAACCTCACGTTCGTATTTGCAATCATAAGTTCTACAAAACTGACACATTTTACGTGTCTACGTCAATTTTTCAAATTTTACGTCATTGACGTCGTCGTATTTTGGTTCCTATGGCAACCATTTACCAACGTTGCGTTTTGAGTGGACTTTATTTTTGAAAAGGAAATTGAAAGGCCTTACAAATGGTACATATGTTCTTGATAACAATTTCAACCGTTACTGAGATAAAGGTGGTTATTGGTGTTTACACCTATCGCCTACCTATGACCTTGACCTTTGACCAGTTGACCTGATTTTTCCAGACTTGGTCAAGGTCACATAGTGGCACATATATGAGGGCATTGTTGGCGCTAGCTGGTTCGGTTTTCGAAATATACTTAGAAGTTTCTATTTTAGCCTGTTTAAAATTAAACCACTAAGGCCGCCATATTTGATGACGTCATCAACACCTTTTTCACACGATCGATAGAAGATGATAACAATATGATTGTGGTAAAGTTTCAAAATGGTCATGCCTTTAATCGTATTTTTGACGAATTTTTGCAGTTTTTAAGCGTCTGGCGTCTCTGACGCCATCACGTTATGACGCCATGACCCCGCATGACCTTCTTGCACAACTAGACCATGACCTTCACAATCTGTGACAGTTTCATTCAAATCCGACCATAAATGTCTGAGATCTAGCGCTAGCAAGATTTTCATCATGACGTCACTGGCGGCCATCTTGGATGACGTCATGACCCCAAAAGCTTCGCGGCACTATTTCAGAATGAGCTCCATCACTGTGTAAACTTTAGAGGCCGTGCGACCAGTCTTACTATGAAAAGTGGCGGACAGAAGAATAAAGTCAAAATGTTGCCGAACAACAACAATAGGTCTTTCCACTGGAAGGTGGAAAGCCCTAATAATGGTTTCGCGTATCTGTATGTGCGTGCAAGATGGGAACTGCGTTACGCCCGAGCCTGAATATTTAGGTCTTAGCTATGTATCGTCTTCACGTGTATACATTCGTCTGCCCCATGTCCCACCGCTACGCACATTATTTGGCGAAGTTTCATCATTATCAGACTGGCAATCTTTAGGAAGAGAAGCGTGAACAAGGTATTTCTTAGATATTCACTGGCGGCCATATTGAATGACGCCGCGACCCAAAAAATTGCAATGCACAACTACAGGATAAGTACATTATTTTGACAAAGATTCACCAAGAAAGGACAGGTAGTTCTTGAGCAGAAGCGATTTTAATCTTCTTTCGTTTCAACGTTACTGTGACGTCATTAATGACGTCAGCTAAAAATAAACTTCACGTTCGTATTTGCAATCATAAGTTCTACAAAACTGACACATTTTACGTGTCTACGTCAATTTTTCAAATTTTACGTCATTGACGTCGTCGTATTTTGGTTCCTATGGCAACCATTTACCAACGTTGCGTTTTGAGTGGACTTTATTTTTGAAAAGGAAATTGAAAGGCCTTACAAATGGTACATATGTTCTTGATAACAATTTCAACCGTTACTGAGATAAAGGTGGTTATTGGTGTTTACACCTATCGCCTACCTATGACCTTGACCTTTGACCAGTTGACCTGATTTTTCCAGACTTGGTCAAGGTCACATAGTGGCACATATATGAGGGCATTGTTGGCGCTAGCTGGTTCGGTTTTCGAAATATACTTAGAAGTTTCTATTTTAGCCTGTTTAAAATTAAACCACTAAGGCCGCCATATTTGATGACGTCATCAACACCTTTTTCACACGATCGATAGAAGATGATAACAATATGATTGTGGTAAAGTTTCAAAATGGTCATGCCTTTAATCGTATTTTTGACGAATTTTTGCAGTTTTTAAGCGTCTGGCGTCTCTGACGCCATCACGTTATGACGCCATGACCCCGCATGACCTTCTTGCACAACTAGACCATGACCTTCACAATCTGTGACAGTTTCATTCAAATCCGACCATAAATGTCTGAGATCTAGCGCTAACAAGATTTTCATCATGACGTCACTGGCGGCCATCTTGGATGACGTCATGACCCCAAAAGCTTCGCGGCACTATTCCAGAATGAGCTCTATCACTGTGTAAACTTTAGAGGCCGTGCGACCAG
Organism: Cyrtodaria siliqua; assembly: GCA_037043455.1. Taxonomy (NCBI): domain Eukaryota; kingdom Metazoa; phylum Mollusca; class Bivalvia; order Adapedonta; family Hiatellidae; genus Cyrtodaria; species Cyrtodaria siliqua. The sequence continues at coordinate 265,428 of JAWPHD010001354.1, forward strand.
TCTTACTATGAAAAGTGGCGGACAGAAGAATAAAGTCAAAATGTTGCCGAACAACAACAATAGGTCTTTCCACTGGAAGGTGGAAAGCCCTAATAATGGTTTCGCGTATCTGTATGTGCGTGCAAGATGGGAACTGCGTTACGCCCGAGCCTGAATATTTAGGTCTTAGCTATGTATCGTCTTCACGTGTATACATTCGTCTGCCCCATGTCCCACCGCTACGCACATTATTTGGCGAAGTTTCATCATTATCAGACTGGCAATCTTTAGGAAGAGAAGCGTGAACAAGGTATTTCTTAGATATTCACTGGCGGCCATATTGAATGACGCCGCGACCCAAAAAATTGCAATGCACAACTACAGGATAAGTACATTATTTTGACAAAGATTCACCAAGAAAGGACAGGTAGTTCTTGAGCAGAAGCGATTTTAATCTTCTTTCGTTTCAACGTTACTGTGACGTCATTAATGACGTCAGCTAAAAATAAACTTCACGTTCGTATTTGCAATCATAAGTTCTACAAAACTGACACATTTTACGTGTCTACGTCAATTTTTCAAATTTTACGTCATTGACGTCGTCGTATTTTGGTTCCTATGGCAACCATTTACCAACGTTGCGTTTTGAGTGGACTTTATTTTTGAAAAGGAAATTGAAAGGCCTTACAAATGGTACATATGTTCTTGATAACAATTTCAACCGTTACTGAGATAAAGGTGGTTATTGGTGTTTACACCTATCGCCTACCTATGACCTTGACCTTTGACCAGTTGACCTGATTTTTCCAGACTTGGTCAAGGTCACATAGTGGCACATATATGAGGGCATTGTTGGCGCTAGCTGGTTCGGTTTTTGAAATATACTTAGAAGTTTCTATTTTAGCCTGTTTAAAATTAAACCACTAAGGCCGCCATATTTGATGACGTCATCAACACCTTTTTCACACGATCGATAGAAGATGATAACAATATGATTGTGGTAAAGTTTCAAAATGGTCATGCCTTTAATCGTATTTTTGACGAATTTTTGCAGTTTTTAAGCGTCTGGCGTCTCTGACGCCATCACGTTATGACGCCATGACCCCGCATGACCTTCTTGCACAACTAGACCATGACCTTCACAATCTGTGACAGTTTCATTCAAATCCGACCATAAATGTCTGAGATCTAGCGCTAACAAGATTTTCATCATGACGTCACTGGCGGCCATCTTGGATGACGTCATGACCCCAAAAGCTTCGCGGCACTATTCCAGAATGAGCTCTATCACTGTGTAAACTTTAGAGGCCGTGCGACCAGTCTTACTATGAAAAGTGGCGGACAGAAGAATAAAGTCAAAATGTTGCCGAACAACAACAATAGGTCTTTCCACTGGAAGGTGGAAAGCCCTAATAATGGTTTCGCGTATCTGTATGTGCGTGCAAGATGGGAACTGCGTTACGCCCGAGCCTGAATATTTAGGTCTTAGCTATGTATCGTCTTCACGTGTATACATTCGTCTGCCCCATGTCCCACCGCTACGCACATTATTTGGCGAAGTTTCATCATTATCAGACTGGCAATCTTTAGGAAGAGAAGCGTGAACAAGGTATTTCTTAGATATTCACTGGCGGCCATATTGAATGACGCCGCGACCCAAAAAATTGCAATGCACAACTACAGGATAAGTACATTATTTTGACAAAGATTCACCAAGAAAGGACAGGTAGTTCTTGAGCAGAAGCGATTTTAATCTTCTTTCGTTTCAACGTTACTGTGACGTCATTAATGACGTCAGCTAAAAATAAACTTCACGTTCGTATTTGCAATCATAAGTTCTACAAAACTGACACATTTTACGTGTCTACGTCAATTTTTCAAATTTTACGTCATTGACGTCGTCGTATTTTGGTTCCTATGGCAACCATTTACCAACGTTGCGTTTTGAGTGGACTTTATTTTTGAAAAGGAAATTGAAAGGCCTTACAAATGGTACATATGTTCTTGATAACAATTTCAACCGTTACTGAGATAAAGGTGGTTATTGGTGTTTACACCTATCGCCTACCTATGACCTTGACCTTTGACCAGTTGACCTGATTTTTCCAGACTTGGTCAAGGTCACATAGTGGCACATATATGAGGGCATTGTTGGCGCTAGCTGGTTCGGTTTTTGAAATATACTTAGAAGTTTCTATTTTAGCCTGTTTAAAATTAAACCACTAAGGCCGCCATATTTGATGACGTCATCAACACCTTTTTCACACGATCGATAGAAGATGATAACAATATGATTGTGGTAAAGTTTCAAAATGGTCATGCCTTTAATCGTATTTTTGACGAATTTTTGCAGTTTTTAAGCGTCTGGCGTCTCTGACGCCATCACGTTATGACGCCATGACCCCGCATGACCTTCTTGCACAACTAGACCATGACCTTCACAATCTGTGACAGTTTCATTCAAATCCGACCATAAATGTCTGAGATCTAGCGCTAACAAGATTTTCATCATGACGTCACTGGCGGCCATCTTGGATGACGTCATGACCCCAAAAGCTTCGCGGCACTATTCCAGAATGAGCTCTATCACTGTGTAAACTTTAGAGGCCGTGCGACCAGTCTTACTATGAAAAGTGGCGGACAGAAGAATAAAGTCAAAATGTTGCCGAACAACAACAATAGGTCTTTCCACTGGAAGGTGGAAAGCCCTAATAATGGTTTCGCGTATCTGTATGTGCGTGCAAGATGGGAACTGCGTTACGCCCGAGCCTGAATATTTAGGTCTTAGCTATGTATCGTCTTCACGTGTATACATTCGTCTGCCCCATGTCCCACCGCTACGCACATTATTTGGCGAAGTTTCATCATTATCAGACTGGCAATCTTTAGGAAGAGAAGCGTGAACAAGGTATTTCTTAGATATTCACTGGCGGCCATATTGAATGACGCCGCGACCCAAAAAATTGCAATGCACAACTACAGGATAAGTACATTATTTTGACAAAGATTCACCAAGAAAGGACAGGTAGTTCTTGAGCAGAAGCGATTTTAATCTTCTTTCGTTTCAACGTTACTGTGACGTCATTAATGACGTCAGCTAAAAATAAACTTCACGTTCGTATTTGCAATCATAAGTTCTACAAAACTGACACATTTTACGTGTCTACGTCAATTTTTCAAATTTTACGTCATTGACGTCGTCGTATTTTGGTTCCTATGGCAACCATTTACCAACGTTGCGTTTTGAGTGGACTTTATTTTTGAAAAGGAAATTGAAAGGCCTTACAAATGGTACATATGTTCTTGATAACAATTTCAACCGTTACTGAGATAAAGGTGGTTATTGGTGTTTACACCTATCGCCTACCTATGACCTTGACCTTTGACCAGTTGACCTGATTTTTCCAGACTTGGTCAAGGTCACATAGTGGCACATATATGAGGGCATTGTTGGCGCTAGCTGGTTCGGTTTTCGAAATATACTTAGAAGTTTCTATTTTAGCCTTTTTAAAATTAAACCACTAAGGCCGCCATATTTGATGACGTCATCAACACCTTTTTCACACGATCGATAGAAGATGATAACAATATGATTGTGGTAAAGTTTCAAACTGGTCATGCCTTTAATCGTATTTTTGACGAATTTTTGCAGTTTTTAAGCGTCTGGCGTCTCTGACGCCATCACGTTATGACGCCATGACCCCGCATGACCTTCTTGCACAACTAGACCATGACCTTCACAATCTGTGACAGTTTCATTCAAATCCGACCATAAATGTCTGAGATCTAGCGCTAACAAGATTTTCATCATGACGTCACTGGCGGCCATCTTGGATGACGTCATGACCCCAAAAGCTTCGCGGCACTATTCCAGAATGAGCTCTATCACTGTGTAAACTTTAGAGGCCGTGCGACCAGTCTTACTATGAAAAGTGGCGGACAGAAGAATAAAGTCAAAATGTTGCCGAACAACAACAATAGGTCTTTCCACTGGAAGGTGGAAAGCCCTAATAATGGTTTCGCGTATCTGTATGTGCGTGCAAGATGGGAACTGCGTTACGCCCGAGCCTGAATATTTAGGTCTTAGCTATGTATCGTCTTCACGTGTATACATTCGTCTGCCCCATGTCCCACCGCTACGCACATTATTTGGCGAAGTTTCATCATTATCAGACTGGCAATCTTTAGGAAGAGAAGCGTGAACAAGGTATTTCTTAGATATTCACTGGCGGCCATATTGAATGACGCCGCGACCCAAAAAATTGCTATGCACAACTACAGGATAAGTACATTATTTTGACAAAGATTCACCAAGAAAGGACAGGTAGTTCTTGAGCAGAAGCGATTTTAATCTTCTTTCGTTTCAACGTTACTGTGACGTCATTAATGACGTCAGCTAAAAATAAACTTCACGTTCGTATTTGCAATCATAAGTTCTACAAAACTGATACATTTTACGTGTCTACGTCAATTTTTCAAATTTTACGTCATTGACGTCGTCGTATTTTGGTTCCTATGGCAACCATTTACCAACGTTGCGTTTTGAGTGGACTTTATTTTTGAAAAGGAAATTGAAAGGCCTTACAAATGGTACATATGTTCTTGATAACAATTTCAACCGTTACTGAGATAAAGGTGGTTATTGGTGTTTACACCTATCGCCTACCTATGACCTTGACCTTTGACCAGTTGACCTGATTTTTCCAGACTTGGTCAAGGTCACATAGTGGCACATATATGAGGGCATTGTTGGCGCTAGCTGGTTCGGTTTTCGAAATATACTTAGAAGTTTCTATTTTAGCCTGTTTAAAATTAAACCACTAAGGCCGCCATATTTGATGACGTCATCAACACCTTTTCACACGATCGATAGAAGATGATAACAATATGATTGTGGTAAAGTTTCAAAATGGTCATGCCTTTAATCGTATTTTTGACGATTTTTTGCAGTTTTTAAGCGTCTGGCGTCTCTGACGCCATCACGTTATGACGCCATGACCCCGCATGACCTTCTTGCACAACTAGACCATGACCTTCACAATCTGTGACAGTTTCATTCAAATCCGACCATAAATGTCTGAGATCTAGCGCTAACAAGATTTTCATCATGACGTCACTGGCGGCCATCTTGGATGACGTCATGACCCCAAAAGCTTCGCGGCACTATTCCAGAATGAGCTCTATCACTGTGTAAACTTTAGAGGCCGTGCGACCAGTCTTACTATGAAAAGTGGCGGACAGAAGAATAAAGTCAAAATGTTGCCGAACAACAACAATAGGTCTTTCCACTGGAAGGTGGAAAGCCCTAATAATGGTTTCGCGTATCTGTATGTGCGTGCAAGATGGGAACTGCGTTACGCCCGAGCCTGAATATTTAGGTCTTAGCTATGTATCGTCTTCACGTGTATACATTCGTCTGCCCCATGTCCCACCGCTACGCACATTATTTGGCGAAGTTTCATCATTATCAGACTGGCAATCTTTAGGAAGAGAAGCGTGAACAAGGTATTTCTTAGATATTCACTGGCGGCCATATTGAATGACGCCGCGACCCAAAAAATTGCAATGCACAACTACAGGATAAGTACATTATTTTGACAAAGATTCACCAAGAAAGGACAGGTAGTTCTTGAGCAGAAGCGATTTTAATCTTCTTTCGTTTCAACGTTACTGTGACGTCATTAATGACGTCAGCTAAAAATAAACTTCACGTTCGTATTTGCAATCATAAGTTCTACAAAACTGACACATTTTACGTGTCTACGTCAATTTTTCAAATTTTACGTCATTGACGTCGTCGTATTTTGGTTCCTATGGCAACCATTTACCAACGTTGCGTTTTGAGTGGACTTTATTTTTGAAAAGGAAATTGAAAGGCCTTACAAATGGTACATATGTTCTTGATAACAATTTCAACCGTTACTGAGATAAAGGTGGTTATTGGTGTTTACACCTATCGCCTACCTATGACCTTGACCTTTGACCAGTTGACCTGATTTTTCCAGACTTGGTCAAGGTCACATAGTGGCACATATATGAGGGCATTGTTGGCGCTAGCTGGTTCGGTTTTCGAAATATACTTAGAAGTTTCTATTTTAGCCTGTTTAAAATTAAACCACTAAGGCCGCCATATTTGATGACGTCATCAACACCTTTTTCACACGATCGATAGAAGATGATAACAATATGATTGTGGTAAAGTTTCAAAATGGTCATGCCTTTAATCGTATTTTTGACGAATTTTTGCAGTTTTTAAACGTCTGGCGTCTCTGACGCCATCACGTTATGACGCCATGACCCCGCATGACCTTCTTGCACAACTAGACAATGACCTTCACAATCTGTGACAGTTTCATTCAAATCCGACCATAAATGTCTGAGATCTAGCGCTAACAAGATTTTCATCATGACGTCACTGGCGGCCATCTTGGATGACGTCATGACCCCAAAAGCTTCGCGGCACTATTCCAGAATGAGCTCTATCACTGTGTAAACTTTAGAGGCCGTGCGACCAGTCTTACTATGAAAAGTGGCGGACAGAAGAATAAAGTCAAAATGTTGCCGAACAACAACAATAGGTCTTTCCACTGGAAGGTGGAAAGCCCTAATAATGGTTTCGCGTATCTGTATGTGCGTGCAAGATGGGAACTGCGTTACGCCCGAGCCTGAATATTTAGGTCTTAGCTATGTATCGTCTTCACGTGTATACATTCGTCTGCCCCATGTCCCACCGCTACGCACATTATTTGGCGAAGTTTCATCATTATCAGACTGGCAATCTTTAGGAAGAGAAGCGTGAACAAGGTATTTCTTAGATATTCACTGGCGGCCATATTGAATGACGCGGCGACCCAAAAAATTGCAATGCACAACTACAGGATAAGTACATTATTTTGACAAAGATTCACCAAGAAAGGACAGGTAGTTCTTGAGCAGAAGCGATTTTAATCTTCTTTCGTTTCAACGTTACTGTGACGTCATTAATGACGTCAGCTAAAAATAAACTTCACGTTCGTATTTGCAATCATAAGTTCTACAAAACTGACACATTTTACGTGTCTACGTCAATTTTTCAAATTTTACGTCATTGACGTCGTCGTATTTTGGTTCCTATGGCAACCATTTACCAACGTTGCGTTTTGAGTGGACTTTATTTTTGAAAAGGAAATTGAAAGGCCTTACAAATGGTACATATGTTCTTGATAACAATTTCAACCGTTACTGAGATAAAGGTGGTTATTGGTGTTTACACCTATCGCCTACCTATGACCTTGACCTTTGACCAGTTGACCTGATTTTTCCAGACTTGGTCAAGGTCACATAGTGGCACATATATGAGGGCATTGTTGGCGCTAGCTGGTTCGGTTTTCGAAATATACTTAGAAGTTTCTATTTTAGCCTGTTTAAAATTAAACCACTAAGGCCGCCATATTTGATGACGTCATCAACACCTTTTTCACACGATCGATAGAAGATGATAACAATATGATTGTGGTAAAGTTTCAAAATGGTCATGCCTTTAATCGTATTTTTGACGAATTTTTGCAGTTTTTAAGCGTCTGGCGTCTCTGACGCCATCACGTTATGACGCCATGACCCCGCATGACCTTCTTGCACAACTAGACCATGACCTTCACAATCTGTGACAGTTTCATTCAAATCCGACCATAAATGTCTGAGATCTAGCGCTAACAAGATTTTCATCATGACGTCACTGGCGGCCATCTTGGATGACGTCATGACCCCAAAAGCTTCGCGGCACTATTCCAGAATGAGCTCTATCACTGTGTAAACTTTAGAGGCCGTGCGACCAGTCTTACTATGAAAAGTGGCGGACAGAAGAATAAAGTCAAAATGTTGCCGAACAACAACAATAGGTCTTTCCACTGGAAGGTGGAAAGCCCTAATAATGGTTTCGCGTATCTGTATGTGCGTGCAAGATGGGAACTGCGTTACGCCCGAGCCTGAATATTTAGGTCTTAGCTATGTATCGTCTTCACGTGTATACATTCGTCTGCCCCATGTCCCACCGCTACGCACATTATTTGGCGAAGTTTCATCATTATCAGACTGGCAATCTTTAGGAAGAGAAGCGTGAACAAGGTATTTCTTAGATATTCACTGGCGGCCATATTGAATGACGCGGCGACCCAAAAAATTGCAATGCACAACTACAGGATAAGTACATTATTTTGACAAAGATTCACCAAGAAAGGACAGGTAGTTCTTGAGCAGAAGCGATTTTAATCTTCTTTCGTTTCAACGTTACTGTGACGTCATTAATGACGTCAGCTAAAAATAAACTTCACGTTCGTATTTGCAATCATAAGTTCTACAAAACTGACACATTTTACGTGTCTACGTCAATTTTTCAAATTTTACGTCATTGACGTCGTCGTATTTTGGTTCCTATGGCAACCATTTACCAACGTTGCGTTTTGAGTGGACTTTATTTTTGAAAAGGAAATTGAAAGGCCTTACAAATGGTACATATGTTCTTGATAACAATTTCAACCGTTACTGAGATAAAGGTGGTTATTGGTGTTTACACCTATCGCCTACCTATGACCTTGACCTTTGACCAGTTGACCTGATTTTTCCAGACTTGGTCAAGGTCACATAGTGGCACATATATGAGGGCATTGTTGGCGCTAGCTGGTTCGGTTTTCGAAATATACTTAGAAGTTTCTATTTTAGCCTGTTTAAAATTAAACCACTAAGGCCGCCATATTTGATGACGTCATCAACACCTTTTTCACACGATCGATAGAAGATGATAACAATATGATTGTGGTAAAGTTTCAAAATGGTCATGCCTTTAATCGTATTTTTGACGAATTTTTGCAGTTTTTAAGCGTCTGGCGTCTCTGACGCCATCACGTTATGACGCCATGACCCCGCATGACCTTCTTGCACAACTAGACCATGACCTTCACAATCTGTGACAGTTTCATTCAAATCCGACCATAAATGTCTGAGATCTAGCGCTAACAAGATTTTCATCATGACGTCACTGGCGGCCATCTTGGATGACGTCATGACCCCAAAAGCTTCGCGGCACTATTCCAGAATGAGCTCTATCATTGTGTAAACTTTAGAGGCCGTGCGACCAGTCTTACTATGAAAAGTGGCGGACAGAAGAATAAAGTCAAAATGTTGCCGAACAACAACAATAGGTCTTTCCACTGGAAGGTGGAAAGCCCTAATAATGGTTTCGCGTATCTGTATGTGCGTGCAAGATGGGAACTGCGTTACGCCCGAGCCTGAATATTTAGGTCTTAGCTATGTATCGTCTTCACGTGTATACATTCGTCTGCCCCATGTCCCACCGCTACGCACATTATTTGGCGAAGTTTCATCATTATCAGACTGGCAATCTTTAGGAAGAGAAGCGTGAACAAGGTATTTCTTAGATATTCACTGGCGGCCATATTGAATGACGCCGCGACCCAAAAAATTGCAATGCACAACTACAGGATAAGTACATTATTTTGACAAAGATTCACCAAGAAAGGACAGGTAGTTCTTGAGCAGAAGCGATTTTAATCTTCTTTCGTTTCAACGTTACTGTGACGTCATTAATGACGTCAGCTAAAAATAAACTTCACGTTCGTATTTGCAATCATAAGTTCTACAAAACTGACACATTTTACGTGTCTACGTCAATTTTTCAAATTTTACGTCATTGACGTCGTCGTATTTTGGTTCCTATGGCAACCATTTACCAACGTTGCGTTTTGAGTGGACTTTATTTTTGAAAAGGAAATTGAAAGGCCTTACAAATGGTACATATGTTCTTGATAACAATTTCAACCGTTACTGAGATAAAGGTGGTTATTGGTGTTTACACCTATCGCCTACCTATGACCTTGACCTTTGACCAGTTGACCTGATTTTTCCAGACTTGGTCAAGGTCACATAGTGGCACATATATGAGGGCATTGTTGGCGCTAGCTGGTTCGGTTTTCGAAATATACTTAGAAGTTTCTATTTTAGCCTGTTTAAAATTAAACCACTAAGGCCGCCATATTTGATGACGTCATCAACACCTTTTTCACACGATCGATAGAAGATGATAACAATATGATTGTGGTAAAGTTTCAAAATGGTCATGCCTTTAATCGTATTTTTGACGAATTTTTGCAGTTTTTAAGCGTCTGGCGTCTCTGACGCCATTACGTTATGACGCCATGACCCCGCATGCCCTTCTTGCACAACTAGAACATGACCTTCACAATCTGTGACAGTTTCATTCAAATCCGACCATAAATGTCTGAGATCTAGCGCTAACAAGATTTTCATCATGACGTCACTGGCGGCCATCTTGGATGACGTCATGACCCCAAAAGCTTCGCGGCACTATTCCAGAATGAGCTCTATCATTGTGTAAACTTTAGAGGCCGTGCGACCAGTCTTACTATGAAAAGTGGCGGACAGAAGAATAAAGTCAAAATGTTGCCGAACAACAACAATAGGTCTTTCCACTGGAAGGTGGAAAGCCCTAATAATGGTTTCGCGTATCTGTATGTGCGTGCAAGATGGGAACTGCGTTACGCCCGAGCCTGAATATTTAGGTCTTAGCTATGTATCGTCTTCACGTGTATACATTCGTCTGCCCCATGTCCCACCGCTACGCACATTATTTGGCGAAGTTTCATCATTATCAGACTGGCAATCTTTAGGAAGAGAAGCGTGAACAAGGTATTTCTTAGATATTCACTGGCGGCCATATTGAATGACGCCGCGACCCAAAAAATTGCAATGCACAACTACAGGATAAGTACATTATTTTGACAAAGATTCACCAAGAAAGGACAGGTAGTTCTTGAGCAGAAGCGATTTTAATCTTCTTTCGTTTCAACGTTACTGTGACGTCATTAATGACGTCAGCTAAAAATAAACTTCACGTTCGTATTTGCAATCATAAGTTCTACAAAACTGACACATTTTACGTGTCTACGTCAATTTTTCAAATTTTACGTCATTGACGTCGTCGTATTTTGGTTCCTATGGCAACCATTTACCAACGTTGCGTTTTGAGTGGACTTTATTTTTGAAAAGGAAATTGAAAGGCCTTACAAATGGTACATTTGTTCTTGATAACAATTTCAACCGTTACTGAGATAAAGGTGGTTATTGGTGTTTACACCTATCGCCTACCTATGACCTTGACCTTTGACCAGTTGACCTGATTTTTCCAGACTTGGTCAAGGTCACATAGTGGCACATATATGAGGGCATTGTTGGCGCTAGCTGGTTCGGTTTTCGAAATATACTTAGAAGTTTCTATTTTAGCCTGTTTAAAATTAAACCACTAAGGCCGCCATATTTGATGACGTCATCAACACCTTTTTCACACGATCGATAGAAGATGATAACAATATGATTGTGGTAAAGTTTCAAAATGGTCATGCCTTTAATCGTATTTTTGACGAATTTTTGCAGTTTTTAAACGTCTGGCGTCTCTGACGCCATCACGTTATGACGCCATGACCCCGCATGACCTTCTTGCACAACTAGACCATGACCTTCACAATCTGTGACAGTTTCATTCAAATCCGACCATAAATGTCTGAGATCTAGCGCTAACAAGATTTTCATCATGACGTCACTGGCGGCCATCTTGGATGACGTCATGACCCCAAAAGCTTCGCGGCACTATTCCAGAATGAGCTCTATCACTGTGTAAACTTTAGAGGCCGTGCGACCAGTCTTACTATGAAAAGTGGCGGACAGAAGAATAAAGTCAAAATGTTGCCGAACAACAACAATAGGTCTTTCCACTGGAAGGTGGAAAGCCCTAATAATGGTTTCGCGTATCTGTATGTGCGTGCAAGATGGGAACTGCGTTACGCCCGAGCCTGAATATTTAGGTCTTAGCTATGTATCGTCTTCACGTGTATACATTCGTCTGCCCCATGTCCCACCGCTACGCACATTATTTGGCGAAGTTTCATCATTATCAGACTGGCAATCTTTAGGAAGAGAAGCGTGAACAAGGTATTTCTTAGATATTCACTGGCGGCCATATTGAATGACGCCGCGACCCAAAAAATTGCAATGCACAACTACAGGATAAGTACATTATTTTGACAAAGATTCACCAAGAAAGGACAGGTAGTTCTTGAGCAGAAGCGATTTTAATCTTCTTTCGTTTCAACGTTACTGTGACGTCATTAATGACGTCAGCTAAAAATAAACTTCACGTTCGTATTTGCAATCATAAGTTCTACAAAACTGACACATTTTACGTGTCTACGTCAATTTTTCAAATTTTACGTCATTGACGTCGTCGTATTTTGGTTCCTATGGCAACCATTTACCAACGTTGCGTTTTGAGTGGACTTTATTTTTGAAAAGGAAATTGAAAGGCCTTACAAATGGTACATATGTTCTTGATAACAATTTCAACCGTTACTGAGATAAAGGTGGTTATTGGTGTTTACACCTATCGCCTACCTATGACCTTGACCTTTGACCAGTTGACCTGATTTTTCCAGACTTGGTCAAGGTCACATAGTGGCACATATATGAGGGCATTGTTGGCGCTAGCTGGTTCGGTTTTCGAAATATACTTAGAAGTTTCTATTTTAGCCTGTTTAAAATTAAACCACTAAGGCCGCCATATTTGATGACGTCATCAACACCTTTTTCACACGATCGATAGAAGATGATAACAATATGATTGTGGTAAAGTTTCAAAATGGTCATGCCTTTAATCGTATTTTTGACGAATTTTTGCAGTTTTTAAGCGTCTGGCGTCTCTGACGCCATCACGTTATGACGCCATGACCCCGCATGACCTTCTTGCACAACTAGACCATGACCTTCACAATCTGTGACAGTTTCATTCAAATCCGACCATAAATGTCTGAGATCTAGCGCTAACAAGATTTTCATCATGACGTCACTGGCGGCCATCTTGGATGACGTCATGACCCCAAAAGCTTCGCGGCACTATTCCAGAATGAGCTCTATCATTGTGTAAACTTTAGAGGCCGTGCGACCAGTCTTACTATGAAAAGTGGCGGACAGAAGAATAAAGTCAAAATGTTGCCGAACAACAACAATAGGTCTTTCCACTGGAAGGTGGAAAGCCCTAATAATGGTTTCGCGTATCTGTATGTGCGTGCAAGATGGGAACTGCGTTACGCCCGAGCCTGAATATTTAGGTCTTAGCTATGTATCGTCTTCACGTGTATACATTCGTCTGCCCCATGTCCCACCGCTACGCACATTATTTGGCGAAGTTTCATCATTATCAGACTGGCAATCTTTAGGAAGAGAAGCGTGAACAAGGTATTTCTTAGATATTCACTGGCGGCCATATTGAATGACGCCGCGACCCAAAAAATTGCAATGCACAACTACAGGATAAGTACATTATTTTGACAAAGATTCACCAAGAAAGGACAGGTAGTTCTTGAGCAGAAGCGATTTTAATCTTCTTTCGTTTCAACGTTACTGTGACGTCATTAATGACGTCAGCTAAAAATAAACTTCACGTTCGTATTTGCAATCATAAGTTCTACAAAACTGACACATTTTACGTGTCTACGTCAATTTTTCAAATTTTACGTCATTGACGTCGTCGTATTTTGGTTCCTATGGCAACCATTTACCAACGTTGCGTTTTGAGTGGACTTTATTTTTGAAAAGGAAATTGAAAGGCCTTACAAATGGTACATATGTTCTTGATAACAATTTCAACCGTTACTGAGATAAAGGTGGTTATTGGTGTTTACACCTATCGCCTACCTATGACCTTGACCTTTGACCAGTTGACCTGATTTTTCCAGACTTGGTCAAGGTCACATAGTGGCACATATATGAGGGCATTGTTGGCGCTAGCTGGTTCGGTTTTCGAAATATACTTAGAAGTTTCTATTTTAGCCTGTTTAAAATTAAACCACTAAGGCCGCCATATTTGATGACGTCATCAACACCTTTTTCACACGATCGATAGAAGATGATAACAATATGATTGTGGTAAAGTTTCAAAATGGTCATGCCTTTAATCGTATTTTTGACGAATTTTTGCAGTTTTTAAGCGTCTGGCGTCTCTGACGCCATCACGTTATGACGCCATGACCCCGCATGACCTTCTTGCACAACTAGACCATGACCTTCACAATCTGTGACAGTTTCATTCAAATCCGACCATAAATGTCTGAGATCTAGCGCTAACAAGATTTTCATCATGACGTCACTGGCGGCCATCTTGGATGACGTCATGACCCCAAAAGCTTCGCGGCACTATTCCAGAATGAGCTCTATCACTGTGTAAACTTTAGAGGCCGTGCGACCAGTCTTACTATGAAAAGTGGCGGACAGAAGAATAAAGTCAAAATGTTGCCGAACAACAACAATAGGTCTTTCCACTGGAAGGTGGAAAGCCCTAATAATGTAAACAATTCTATAACACAGTGTGATCACTTCGATTTATTTCCGTGGTAAAAAAACAGTATTCATTGTTAGGTTCATACCAGGCTCTACATGTCATTGTCGTCCCAGGAACTTACGTACCATGTCCGTCTTTCGTGCTTGTCCGTCTAGCTCGTCTTGCCCGTTTTGGGGCTACAGTGAGGATATATATGAGGACTGCTCACCACGCTATCGTAACTCGGAGGCAAACCTAGTGGTTCATGTGTTATTACACTCGGAGACACACCTAGTGGTTCGTGTGTTATTACACTCGGAGACACACCTAGTGGTTCGTGTGTTATTACACTGATCGGATCTATAAAAAAATAAATAAAACATGTTTAAAGGTGCAGACGACAATCTTGAAGTTAAAATGCTCGATTTAGTAATCCGGTATGTTTCAGACTTTAAATCTGCTTGGTTTCTAAATAAAAGGTAGTTACATTTTGAGTTTTTATGTTTTCTTTGTTATTCTGATGACCATAATTTTAGATATATTTTTTTTCCCATTATAATCAGCAATTAGCAATATGCAAGAGTATGTTAAAAATTGCTAACAGTTAAACATCTTTTTTCAAATAGAGTGTTCTTTGATCACAAAAGAAGAATTTATAAAAACATCATATAATGGTTTAAACAATAAAAGCTAAGTCCTCCATTTTGTTTATTTAACAATATTTAAATCATACAAAGCCTTTATGAAACTGAAAACATTAGTTTTATTCGTAATTTTTGCAGTGACACCCATAGCTATTGTTAATACATTTCAAAACGTGGAAATATTAGTTTCAAAAAGGCGTTTTCTGTTGTTGTTTAACGGAGAGTTAAAAACTGCCTACTTGTGTATACTGCTGGTGAAAGCGGTAGTGGTTGTACTGTATTTATATTCCTCCCGCTTTCACGTCCTGTTCCGGTTGTTCCGGCCGATTCCTTCACAGAATCGGCATCGTCGCAACAGTCTACTTTTAGCTTCTTTAAATCTGCACAGAGACAGCACAGCACACTTCCGGTGCCCAAAAGGATTACGCCTGCTGTGCTCATCAGCAACCCACACGTCAGGATGAACGGACAGCAGAGAAAACCACAGCAATGCTCGTTCCCACAAAACCAGTCTTCATCCGCCAGCTTATCTGACCACTCTTGTTGTTTTTCGGTCAATTGTGTCTTAAACACGTGAGTTTTTAAAAAAAGACAGCCATGTTGTACGGAATATCCAAGATATACTAGCGGACAAGCACAACACTTCTTTGACTGTTTGCAGTTGTGCCGCCATAGTCTCTCACAGCCTTCGTGGTCGTCCTTTTCTGGAACACACCATACATATGCGTGTATATATGCGTGAAACATTGTAATTTTTCCGTGCATTACGTGGTCCGAGTATTAACTTTCATACCCCATCCAACCCCTTCACTAAGAAGCGAAAACGGGGTTGGCTGGGGTATGAAATAAAAACTTAATTTCGGTTTAGAAAGTTTGTATATTGTAAAATTAAAACATTTCATAGGTAATTTTAAACAGGTTATCACATTTTTTTCAGTAAAAATGTTTTTAAACATGTTTTATTGTTGAAATATAAAATCCTGCTAATATAAGCTTTCCCTTCGCTTAATGGAATTAAGGCGGGACTACGTAATGGGATAACAATGCATCATGACTCGTCATTATCATACATTAGTACTCAACATCATTATATGAAATACAACAATCACGTGACACCATAAAAAGTAGCATTATTTAAAGAAACTAACACGCCAAATAGCGACAAAATTACAGTACAAAACCTTAATCAAAACTCTATCCATGTGTTCAGTTCATATAAAATATATATATGTGCCGATTAAACGAATAGGTTTATTGAGAGGTTATTAAGATACCCATGATTGAATATGCGTAAAATGAATTATGAGCTGGTAACTCTTAATTCGACATTCCAGTTTTGAGGTTTGGCATGGCTGGTTAAAGCCATTTACATTGTGTATATAGAGATTCGATTCTCAAAAACTGGATTCTCAAAATATGTCAGTTATATATCGGTAGGTTTAGAAAGGGTGTACATATTTTGTAAAATTTGGCTATTGTTGGCGGGATAGCTACTTTAACTGAGATTCTAACTCGCGTGCACAATAAGGTTGGCCAAGTTTGTCGTCGGCGAATCAGTTTTATGTCGGGAATATACTTTACGCGTTTAACTGGACCTTGTTGTTATTAGAAACGAGTATGATTCGGAGTTATTTCATTATTATTCACCCGGTGGGAGCCAGGCGAATATATTTGTGGCAATGTTTTGTTGAGTGCGATGAAAGGAGAAATTATTAATGGTTCACGTCCTAAACTTATTGTAGCAAATGCCTTTGAAAGTTTTCGATTCAACATTTTAAGTGGATTATGCCGTATGCACTTTGTTTTGTACATATTTGTGTATTCCGTGGTTACCAAAATTACGATTTCTTCTAACTTCCTGTCTTTGATATGACATATATGTGTATATATATGTATTATGTTGTACCTGTGCACTCATGCACCTAAAGGTCTTTCATATTTTGAATAAATATATATTCCAATCATATCCTGGATCACAAACTTAGTAACAATGTCTGTGTCTGAATCATTCTGCATGGATTACCTTTAAATTGTCAAACGTACATAACCGCCATTTGCATTCAACTTCGAGGTGTATTGGAATGTTGTTAATATAATAAAAGTAGCTAATTATATGTGGGTGAAAATTACCCATTTCTATTTTGTGTTGTTGTTTACAGGTGTATTTACAGGCTTTTAATGGATAACTGATGGACATTTGCCAACATTCGAATCTAGGAATTCACTTTAATACATTTCAAAAACAAGAACCAGATCCTATACCGCAGCAGCATCTCCATCTACATACATTAGCATCACTTACTAAGGTTCCGTCAGTCAGGTATAAATATTTTTATATGTCGATTAAGGCAAATGGACCACATAATTATTATGTTTGAAGCATCACGCATAACGACATATGTACCACATATAATGTCCGAAGCAACACGCATAACGACATAATTATGAACCCCATATACTATAATGTTCGAAGCACCACGCATAATGACATATGGACCACATATAATATAATGTTCGAAGCACTACGCATAACGACATATGGACCACATAATATAATGTTCAAAGCACCAGACGTGACGACAAATACACCACATATTGTAATGTTCGAAGCACCACCCATAACGACATATGGATCACATATAATGTTCCAAGCACCACACATAATTACATATGGACCACATATACTGTTTGAAGCACCACCCATAACGACATATGGATCACATATAATGTTCCAAGCACCACACATAATTACATATGGACCACATATACTGTTTGAAGCACCACGCTTAACGACATATGGACCACATATAATGTTTGAAGCACCACGCTTAACGACATATGGACCACATATAATGTTTGAAGCACCACGCTTAACGACATATGGACCACATATAATGTTCAAAGCACCACGCATAACGACACATGGATCACGTATAATATTGTTCCAATCACCACGCATAATTACATATGGACCACATACACTGTTCGAAGCACCACGCATAACGACATATGGATCAAATATAAAAATGACCACATATAATGTTCGAAGCACCACTTATAATAATATGCTTGATAACATATGTAAAGTATGTAAATTTCCAAAATTATACCGAGGCAACAGCCTCGCTGTAGCTACGGGCCTGTATACATGGGTTTCTAACGTGCTCAAAGAATATACTCCTGCACACGGGACCGGCCAGAGCACGTCCGACGGGCGAGGCAAATGGAGTATAAGAACAAAAGGACCACACATACTCTTCGAAACACCACGTATAGTAAAACATGGAGTAAGAATAATTGTCTAAGCTCTGCATTTTAGATCAGACTACACCAATTACCAACCGATCAGCGGGCAGGGAAAAAGTTCCAGGGTAAATTCGGAGCAATTACACAGAATCTCTTAATTTTGATTGGTTGACAAGGTAAACAAACCAAAAAATCTTGCTAAAAAATTAAAATTCAACTTTTGAAGAGTACTTATAAAGGTTAAATCATACATGTGTGCAATGTATTCATAATGTGTTGCATAATCAAAGAAAGAAGTATATTTTACATTTTCCTCATGTTTCTACATGCAAGTAGGTGGGTCAGCACCATCCGACTCAAACAGCTTTTTCAAAACATACTCAATGGTATGGCTTCTGTATGTTTTTTTGATAAAACTAAGATAGGTCTTTCAAAACAAGTAATAAACAATATAGCTTCCTATATTAGGGAACTCAGTACAGAGCTTAGAGCTATAAGGTAGGCCTATGGAAAATGAACTGGTGTAGTATGACCTAAAGATAGATTCTGCATAGGGTAAAAGTGAAAGTAGACATACTTTTTCCCTAACACAATGATTTGAAAGTGTGAGAAATGATGAATTATGGTGTATTTTGACTTTTCTTATAACTCTTTTTATGTTTTTTAAATTTTTGAAAGTTTTATGATGCAACATAAGTAATTTAAATTCCTTTATTGAAGGTAGTGGACACAACATTAGCCATACCTGACACCTGGTATACAAAATTAGCCTGTAATGCACATGTTTGACAAGTTAAAGGTATATCTAGTAAGTTTGATTCATTTCTGAGGGCTTTGCATACATTGTTTGGCAAAAATGTTAGAGAGCGACAATCTACATCTGTCCGAAAAGATGTGGAAAAGCCGCTTTTTTGTGTTTTGAAAAAGATGTTGAGGTAAACTCTGACTTTGAGTGCATCGCTTCTATACGGTTAGTGTCGATATGCAAATATGTTATGCGGATTAATACATTTTACAAATTAAATTATTTAGTTGGCAAAAAATATGACCTTTTGTATGTTTTTCAAAAGTTTTTTTTCTACCCAACCCCCTTCCTTTTAATGAATTTTCATGGATCTGTACTTTAAACAGTGCTTATTGGCTGCATGGTTACATGAAAATGACCTGTAAAGATGATATAAACAATATCTAATAAAAAAATACAAGAAACAGTACAGTAACAGGCAATCTTGTGTAATGAGCATATTGTAAAACATGGCATGGCCCTAAAAATGGAGTGGGGGAGGATAGTCTCAGAATTATTTTTGTCATTTCTAAATTGAAAAGTTGCATTTTCTTGATGGTTTCGCATATAGAACCTGCTGAATAATGTTAATTAATTCATTTGAAGGCAGATTTTGAATACATACAAAAACAGTGGCGTTTTATGGTAAAATCTGCTATTTTGACCCCTGAAAATCACAAATATCATTTTCGAGTAGATATTATTTTCAAGATAGCTTCAACTGGTTGAAAATCACATGTTGCTGATGAAATCAATTCAAAATCACTTGATTTGAAGCAAAAGATTGGAACGGTTGTCGAGATATGGCATTTTGAAGATTCTGGATTTACGCGTAAAAAAAGGAATTTTACTTTAGCCAAAGCTCTTTTAAGCCCTCATATTTTGTCAAAAAGGATTTTTTTCTTAAAAAGAATGACATCATTTCTCTCAGATCGAGTGTATCAAACAATTTAGCCCGAAAAAAACAACTTCAGTCAGGTTTGAATGTCTCTTTAAAACAGACTACACCAATTACCAACCAATCAGCGGGCAGGGAAAAAGTTCCAGGGTAAATTCGGAGCTATTACACCGAATCTCTTAATTTTGATTGGTTGTCAAGGTAAACAAACCAAAAAATCTTGCTAAAAAATTAAAATTAAACTTTTGAAGAGTACTGATAAAGGTTAAATCATACATTTGTGGAATGTATTCATAATGTGTCGCATAATCAAAGAAAGAAGTATATTTTACATTTTTCTCATGTTTCTACATGCAAGTAGGTGGGTCAGCACCATCCGACTCAAACAGCTTTTTCAAAACATACTCAATGTATAGCTTCTGTATGTTTTTTTGATAAAACTAGGATATTTGGATAGGTCTTTCAAAACAAGTAATAAAAAATATAGCTTCCTACATTAGGGAACTCAGTACAGATCTTAGAGCTATAAGGTAGGCCTATGGAAAATGAATTGGTGTAGTATGACCATAACGCAAGCAGTATCAGATATAATATTCGAACCACGTTTAATTACAAACTCACAGCGCATGCATATAAATAATACTGTACCACATCATCTTTCTCGCATAGAACTATAGCAATACCTGATCTAATAGAGAAAAGGTTATACTTGGTCCATTAGAGAAAGAGTTATACCTGATCCATTAAAAAAGGTGTTATATCTGGTCTATTAGAGAAGTAGTTATACGTAGTCCTTTAGAGAAATAGTTATACCAGGTCCATTAGAGACAGAGTTATACGAGGTCCATTAGAGAACTAGTTATACGTGGTCCATTAGAGAACAAGTTATACTGGCCCATTAGAGACATAGTTATACGAGGTCCATTAGAGAACTAGTTATACGTGGTCAATTAGAGAACTAGTTATACGTGGTCAATTAGAGAACTAGTTATACGTGGTCCATTAGAAAAAGAGTAATACCTGGTCCATTAGTAATACTTGGTCCATTAGTATTACGAGGTCCATTAGAGAACTAGTTATACGTGGTCAATTAGAGAACTAGTTATACGTGGTCAATTAGAGAACTAGTTATACGTGGTCCATTAGAGAACAAGTTATACTGGCCCATTAGAGACATAGTTATACGAGGTCCATTAGAGAACTAGTTATACGTGGTCAATTAGAGAACTAGTTATACGTGGTCAATTAGAGAACTAGTTATACGTGGTCCATTAGAAAAAGAGTAATACCTGGTCCATTAGTAATACTTGGTCCATTAGTATTACGAGGTCCATTAGAGAACTAGTTATACATGGTCAATTAGAGAACTAGTTATACGTGGTCAATTAGAGAACTAGTTATACGTGGTCCATTAGAGAAAGAGTAATACCTGGTCCATTAGGGAATGATTAATACCTGGTCCATTAGAGGACTAATTATACCAGGTCCAGTAGAGAACTACATATACCTGATCCATTAGAGAACTAGTCATAACTGGTCCATTAGAGAACTAGTTATACGTGGTCAATTAGAGAATGCGTTATACCTGGTATATTAGAGAACTAATAATACCTGGTCCGTTAGAGAAAGAGTTATACATAGTCCATGAGAGAAATAGTTACACCTGGTTAATTAGAGAACAAGTTATACCTGGTCCAATACAGAACTATATATACCAGGTCAATTAGAGAACTAGTTATAACAGGTATATTAGAGAACTATATATACCTGGTCTATTAGAGAACTAGTTATACCAGGTCTATTAGAGAACTATATATACCTGGTCCATTAGAGAACAATTCATACCTGGTCCATTCGAGAAAGAATTATATATGGTCCATTATAGAAAGAGTTATACCTGGTCCTTTAGAGTCCTAGTGAACATTAGAAAAACAAACTATACGTGGTCCATTACAAAACTAGTTATTCATGGTCCATTAGAGAAAGAGTTATTCCTGGTCCATTAGGGAACTAGTTATACGTGGTCGTTAAGAGAACTAATAATACCTGGTCCGTTAGAGAAAGCGTTATATATGGTCCATGAGAGAACTAGTTATACCTGGTCCATTAGAGAACAAGTTATACCTGATCCATTAAAGAATAAGTTATACCTGGTCCATTAGAGAACTAATTATGCCTGGTCTATTAGAGAACTATATATACCTGGTCCAACAGTCCAGACTCAATTGTGCCCGTCGCGGCAGGGAAACTTGTCGTGTTTGTTGGTGGAGGGACTATAAACCTCAGAACTACACACACACACACACACATATACCTGGTCCATTAAAGAACTAGTTATACGTGGTCCATTAGAGAAAGAGTTATACATGGTCCTTTAGAGAAATAATTATACCTGGTCCTTTAGAGTCCTAATAATACCTCCTGGTCCATTAGAGAACTAGCTATACCTGGTCCATTAGAGAAAGAGTTATACCTGGTCCATTAGAGAATTATCTATGCCTGGTCCATTAGAGAACTAGTTATACATGGCCCATTAGATAACTAGTTTTACCTACTCCATAAGAGAACTAATAATACCAGGTCCGTTAGAAAAGAGTTATACATGGTCCATTAGAGAACTATTTATAGGTGGTCCATTAGACAAAGGGTCATACCTGATCCATTAATGAACTAGTTATACTTGGTCCATTAGAGAACTAGTTATACCTGGACCATTAGAGAAAGAGTTATACGCGGTCCATTAGAGAGGGAGTTATACCTGGTCCATTAGAAAACTAGTAATATCTGGTCCTTTAGTGAACTAGTCACACCTGGTCCATCATAGAAAGTGTTATACGTGGTCCATTAGAGACCTAGTCAATTCATGGTCCGTTAGAGAAAGAGTTATTCATGCTCCTTTAGATACCTAGATATACCTGGTCCATTAGAGAACTAGTTATACCTGCTCCATTAGAGAACTAGTTATACCTGGTCCTTTAGAGAAAGAGTTATACCTGGTCCATTAAATAATTATCTATACCTGGTCCATTAGAGAACTAGTTATACCTTGCCCATCAGAGAACTAGATATATCTGGTCCATTAGAGAACTAATTGTATCTGGTCCATTAGAGACCTAGTTATACCTACTCCATTAGAGAACTAATAATACCTGGTCCGTTAGAGAAAGAGTTATACATGGTCCATTAGAAAACTAGTTATATGTGGTCCATTAGACAAAGGGTCATACCTGATCCATTAGTGAACTAGTTATACCTGGTTCATTAGAGAACTAGTCATACATTGTCCATTAGAGAAAGAGTTATACCTGGTCCATTAGAGAACTAATTATGCCTGGTCTATTAGAGAACTATATATACCTGGTCCAACAGTCCAGACTCAATTGTGCCCGTCGCGGCAGGGAAACTTGTCGTGTTTGTTGGTGGAGGGACTATAAACCTCAGAACTACACACACACACACACACACATATAACTGGTCCATTAAAGAACTAGTTATACGTGGTCCATTAGAGAAAGAGTTATACATGGTCCTTTAGAGAAATAATTATACCTGGTCCTTTAGAGTCCTAATAATACCTCCTGGTCCATTAGAGAACTAGCTATACCTGGTCCATTAGAGAAAGAGTTATACCTGGTCCATTAGAGAATTATCTATGCCTGGTCCATTAGAGAACTAGTTATACATGGCCCATTAGATAACTAGTTTTACCTACTCCATAAGAGAACTAATAATACCAGGTCCGTTAGAAAAGAGTTATACATGGTCCATTAGAGAACTATTTATAGGTGGTCCATTAGACAAAGGGTCATACCTGATCCATTAATGAACTAGTTATACTTGGTCCATTAGAGAACTAGTTATACCTGGACCATTAGAGAAAGAGTTATACGCGGTCCATTAGAGAGGGAGTTATACCTGGTCCATTAGAAAACTAGTAATATCTGGTCCTTTAGTGAACTAGTCACACCTGGTCCATCATAGAAAGTGTTATACGTGGTCCATTAGAGACCTAGTCAATTCATGGTCCGTTAGAGAAAGAGTTATTCATGCTCCTTTAGATACCTAGATATACCTGGTCCATTAGAGAACTAGTTATACCTGCTCCATTAGAGAACTAGTTATACCTGGTCCTTTAGAGAAAGAGTTATACCTGGTCCATTAAATAATTATCTATACCTGGTCCATTAGAGAACTAGTTATACCTTGCCCATCAGAGAACTAGATATATCTGGTCCATTAGAGAACTAATTGTATCTGGTCCATTAGAGACCTAGTTATACCTACTCCATTAGAGAACTAATAATACCTGGTCCGTTAGAGAAAGAGTTATACATGGTCCATTAGAAAACTAGTTATATGTGGTCCATTAGACAAAGGGTCATACCTGATCCATTAGTGAACTAGTTATACCTGGTTCATTAGAGAACTAGTCATACATTGTCCATTAGAGAAAGAGTTATACCTGTCCATTAGAGATCTAGTTATACCGAGTCCATTAGAGAAAGTGTTATACATGGTCCATTATACAACTAGTTATACGTGATCCATTAGAGAAAGAGTTATACCTGGTCGGTTAGAAAAAGAGTTACACGAGGTCCTTTAGAGTCCTAGTTATACCTGGTCCATTAGAAAACTAGTTATACCTGGTCCATTTGTGAACTAGTCATACCTGGTCCATTAGAGAAAGAGTGGTCCTTTAGAGTCCTAGTTATACCTCGTCCATTAGAGAATGAGTCAAACATGATCCATTGGAGAAATAGTTATACCTGGTCTAATAGAGACATCATTATTCCTGGTCTATTAGAGAACTAGTTATACCTGGTCCATTAGAAAACTAGTAATATCTGGTCCTTTAGTGAACTAGTCACACCTGGTCCATCATAGAAAGTGTTATACGTGGTCCATTAGAGTACTAGTCAATTCATGGTCCGTTAGAGAAAGAGTTATTCATGCTCCTTTAGATACCTCGATATACCTGGTCCATTAGAGAACTAGTTATACCTGCTCCATTAGAGAACTAGTTATACCTGGTCCTTTAGAGAAAGAGTTATACCTGGTCCATTAAATAATTATCTATACCTGGTCCATTAGAGAACTAGTTATACCTTGCCCATCAGAGAACTAGATATATCTGGTCCATTAGAGAACTAATTGTATCTGGTCCATTAGAGACCTAGTTATACCTACTCCATTAGAGAACTAATAATACCTGGTCCGTTAGAGAAAGAGTTATACATGGTCCATTAGAAAACTAGTTATATGTGGTCCATTAGACAAAGGGTCATACCTGATCCATTAGTGAACTAGTTATACCTGGTTCATTAGAGAACTAGTCATACATTGTCCATTAGAGAAAGAATTATACCTGTCCATTAGAGATCTAGTTATACCGAGTCCATTAGAGAAAGTGTTATACGTGATCCATTAGAGAAAGAGTTATACCTGGTCGGTTAGAAAAAGAGTTACACGAGGTCCTTTAGAGTCCTAGTTATACCTGGTCCATTAGAAAACTAGTTATACCTGGTCCATTTGTGAACTAGTCATACCTGGTCCATTAGAGAAAGAGTGGTCCTTTAGAGTCCTAGTTATACCTCGTCCATTAGAGAATGAGTCAAACATGATCCATTGGAGAAATAGTTATACCTGGTCTAATAGAGACATCATTATTCCTGGTCCATTAGAGAACTAGTTATAGCTGGTCCATTAGAGAAAAAGTTATACCTGCTCCATTAGAGAACTAATAATATCTGGTCCGTTAGAGAAAGAGTTATACATGGTCCATTAGAGTACTAGTTATACGTGGTCCATTAGACAAAGTGTCATACCTGATCTTAGTGAACTAGTTATACCTGGTCCATTAGTGAACTACGTGTAGTCATACCTGGTCCATTAAAGAGAGAGTTATACATGTCCATTACCGAACTAGTTATACCGGGTCCATTCGAGAAAGAGTTATACCTGGTCCATTAGAGAACTATATATACATGGTCCATTAGAGAACTAGTTATACCTGGTCCACTAGAGAGCTAGTTATGCCTGGTCCATTAGAGGACTAATTATACCAGGTCCAGTAGAGAACTACATATACCTGATCCATTAGAGAACTAGTCATAACTGGTCCATTAGAGAACTAGTTATACGTGGTCAATTAGAGAATGCGTTATACCTGGTCCATTAGAGAACTAATAATACCTGGTCCGTTAGAGAAAGAGTTATACATAGTCCATGAGAAAAATAGTTACACCTGGTTAATTAGAGAACAAGTTATACCTGATCCAGTAGAGAATGAGTTATACCTGGTCCATTAGAGAACTAGTTATGCCTGGTCCAATACAGAACTATATATACCAGGTCAATTAGAGAACTAGTTATAACAGGTCTATTAGAGAACTATATATACCTGGTCTATTAGAGAACTAGTTATACCAGGTCTATTAGAGAACTATATATACCTGGTCCATTAGAGAACAATTCATACCTGGTCCATTCGAGAAAGAATTATATATGGTCCATTATAGAAAGAGTTAAACCTGGTCCTTTAGAGTCCTAGTGAACATTAGAAAAACAAACTATACGTGGTCCATTACAAAACTAGTTATTCATGGTCCATTAGAGAAAGAGTTATTCCTGGTCCATTAGGAAACTAGTTATACGTGGTCCATTAGAGAACTAATAATACCTGGTCCGTTAGAGAAAGCGTTATATATGGTCCATGAGAGAACTAGTTATACCTGGTCCATTAGAGAACAAGTTATACCTGATCCACTAAAGAATAAGTTATACCTGGTCCATTAGAGAACTAATTATGCCTGGTCTATTAGAGAACTATATATACCTGGTCCAACAGTCCAGACTCAATTGTGCCCGTCGCGGCAGGGAAACTTGTCGTGTTTGTTGGTGGAGGGACTATAAACCTCAGAACTACACACACACACACATATACCTGGTCCATTAAAGAACTAGTGGTCCATTAGAGAAAGAGTTATACATGGTCCTTTAGAGAAATAATTATACCTGATCCTTAAGAGTCCTAGTAATACCTCCTGGTCCATTAGAGAACTAGCTATACCTGGTCCATTAGAGAAAGAGTTATACCTGGTCCATTAGAGAATTATCTATGCCTGGTCCATTAGAGAACTAGTTATACATGGCCCATTAGATAACTAGTTTTACCTACTCCATAAGAGAACTAATAATACCAGGTCCGTTAGAGAAAGAGTTATACATGGTCCATTAGAGAACTATTTATAGGTGGTCCATTAGACAAAGGGTCATACCTGATCCATTAATGAACTAGTTATACTTGGTCCATTGGAGAACTAGTTATACCTGGACCATAGGGAAAGAGTTAAACGCGGTCCATTAGAGAGGGAGTTATACCTGGTCCATTAGAAAACTAGTAATATCTGGTCCTTTAGTGAACTAGTCACACCTCGTCCATCATAGAAAGTGTTATACGTGGTCCATTAGAGACCTAGTCATACATGGTCCGTTAGAGAAAGAGTTATTCATGCTCTTTTAGATACCTAGATATACCTGGTCCATTAGAGAACTAGTTATACCTGCTCCATTAGAGAACTAGTTATACCTGGTCCTTTAGAGAAAGAGTTATACCTGGTCCATTAAATAATTATCTATACCTGGTCCATTAGAGAACTAGTTATACCTTGCCCATCAGAGAACTAGATATATCTGGTCCATTAGAGAACTAATTATATCTGGTCCATTAGAGACCTAGTTATACCTACTCCATTAGAGAACTAATAATACCCGGTCCGTTGGAGAAAGAGTTATACATGGTCCAATAGAAAACTAGTTATATGTGGTCCATTAGACAAAGGGTCATACCTGATCCATTAGTGAACTAGTTATACCTGGTTCATTAGAGAACTAGTCATACATTGTCCATTAGAGAAAGAGTTATACCTGTCCATTAGAGATCTAGTTATACCGAGTCCATTAGAGAAAGTGTTATACATGGTCCATTATACAACTAGTTATACGTGATCCATTAGAGAAAGAGTTATACCTGGTCGGTTAGAAAAAGAGTTACACGAGGTCCTTTAGAGTCCTAGTTATACCTGGTCCATTAGAAAACTAGTTATACCTGGTCAATTTGTGAACTAGTCATACCTGGTCCATTAGAGAAAGAGTGGTCCTTTAGAGTCCTAGTTATACCTCGTCCATTAGAGAATGAGTCAAACATGATCCATTGGAGAAATAGTTATACCTGGTCTAATAGAGACATCATTATTCCTGGTCCATTAGAGAACTAGTTATAGCTGGTCCATTAGAGAAAAAGTTATACCTGCTCCATTAGAGAACTAATAATATCTGGTCCGTTAGAGAAAGAGTTATACATGGTCCATTAGAGTACTAGTTATACGTGGTCCATTAGACAAAGTGTCATACCTGATCTTAGTGAACTAGTTATACCTGGTCCATTAGTGAACTACGTGTAGTCATACCTGGTCCATTAAAGAAAGAGTTATACATGTCCATTACCGAACTAGTTATACCGGGTCCATTCGAGAAAGAGTTATACCTGGTCCATTAGAGAACTATATATACATGGTCCATTAGAGAACTAGTTATACCTGGTCCATTAGAGAGCTAGTTATGCCTGGTCCATTAGAGAACTAGTTATACGTGGTCCATTAGAGAAAGAGTTATACATGGTACATTAGAGAAAGAGTTATACCTGCTCAATTAGAGTCCTTGTTATACCTCGTCCAAAGAGCGAAATCGGTACACTTGCTCCATTATTGAATGAGTTATTACTCGTCCATTAGAGAACTATCTATACCGGGTCCATTAGAGAAAGGGTTATACATGGTCCGTTAGAGAAAGAGTTATACCTGGTCCTTTAGAGTCCTAGTTATACCCGGTCCATCAGAGAACTAGTTATACCTGAATCATTAGAGAAAGAGTTATACCTGGTCCATTAGAGAGGGAGTTATACCCTGTGCTTTAAACTAGACATACCTGGTCCATACGAGAACAAGTTATACCTGCTCCATTGGAGAAAGTGTCATACATGGTCAATTAGAGAACTAACTATACCTGGTCCATTAGAGAAAGAGATATACCTGGTCCATTAGAGAAAGATATATACCTGGTCCATTAGAGAACTAGTTATACCTTGTCTATTAGAGGAAGTGTTATACCTGGTCCATTAGAGAAAGAGATATACCTGGTCTATTAGAGAACTAGTTATACCTGGTCCATTAGAGAAAGAGTTATACATGGTCCATTAGAGAAAGAGTTATTCCTGTAAATTAGAAAACTAGTTATACCTGGTGCAATGTAAAATTAGTCATACCTGTCCATTAAAGCAAGAGCTAGTCCTTTAGAGAACTAGTTATACCTGGACCATTAGAGCAAGGGTTATTCCTGGTCCATTAGAGAATGAGTTATACCTTGTCCGTTAGAGAACTAGTCATACCTGGTCCATTAGAGAACTAGTTATACTTGGTCCATTAGAGCAAATGTTATATATGGTCCACTAGAGAACTAGTCATACGTGGTCCATTAGATAACTAGTCATACCTGGTCCATTAGATAACTAGTTATACCCAGACCTTTAGACCTCATATACAGATGTATACCTGACATATAGAGATATACCTGATACACATATAAAGAATTATAGCTGGTTCACATATAAAGAGTCATTCCTCGTTCACAAATAAAGATTTATACCTAGATCAAACACAAAGAGTGTTATACTAGGTTCAAACAGAAAGTGTTATACCTGGTTAATATAGAAAGTATTTTACCTGGTTCACATATATTGCATTTATTTATGGTTTTAAGTGTTAATACTGTGTTATAATTAGTCAATTACATTGAACGTGTTATACCTGGCCCATAATGACAGTTTTTATTACTGGTCACACAGAAAGCGTTATAAATTATATATGTATTTTATTACTGGTTGAAATAAAACGTGTTATACCTGGTTCACATAGACATTTTGGAGCCCGCTTGTCATTAAAACATTTCATATCATTTCCACGTATTTTGTGATCCATTCTTCACTTTTTCAAATTTTGTGTTTACGAATTCGGAAGCTCTTCTCAAGGTTAAAAAAACATGTTAACAATACACATTATCCGGGTACTATAAGTGATCTCACATCTCAATATGCAACTAGACGAGTATATTAATATACATTACAAACAAAGAATTAAATCGACCGAAGCATTGTGGTGTAGTGGTTATAGCGTCTGCCTTGCATTC
This sequence comes from Cyrtodaria siliqua, assembly GCA_037043455.1. Classification (NCBI taxonomy): domain Eukaryota; kingdom Metazoa; phylum Mollusca; class Bivalvia; order Adapedonta; family Hiatellidae; genus Cyrtodaria; species Cyrtodaria siliqua. The sequence goes on from JAWPHD010001354.1 coordinate 295,601, forward strand.
GGGAGGTCGTGGGTTCGAGTCCCCTGACCGCGTCATACCAAAGACTTTAAAAATGGAGTAGTCACTTGTAACCCTTGCCTGACGAGCAAATAATGGGTAGTGCTGCGACTGATTGACCAGTGTCAGAATAATGTGACTGGCGGGTGGGGGTATCATGTCTACTACGGCGTGGTATTCCAGTGTGGCAGCACTATAAAGAAACCATTGAGTTCGCTGCTTCAAGTAGACATATCATCACATCACACAACAACACACAGATAAAAGTCCAGACATTGTGCCTATAATCGTCAGGTAGGACGCCTGTCGTAGGTGGAGGGACTATAATCCTTAAAAATACACACACAAAGAATTAAATCGCTTCGTGTAAACTTAATATCATAAACCCGTTATATATAACATTACACATTATTAATTATGTCAATGCATTGTTAAAGCTTAACGGATAATTAAATACCTTACGTTATGGCAGGGAGTAGTTATTACCTTGGGCCGTATTGATTTATTTCATGAAGCAACTTAAAGTTCTCCGGCCATCTTTTGTTTCATGAACATGTTTATGTTTATTTAAATCGAAATCTATACACAACGTAGAAAACTTTGAACAGGTAATTAATCCACAGGTAAATGTCTTTATCAATTTCTGTTTCATCAACAGCCAATTGTGAATATATATTCAATTGTTTTTATCAAACATTTGATATTCAGATTCATAGGCTAGTTTAAGTTTCCAATATGGAGTATTTTACATATTGCAACATCCAGTCCGAGCTCCAGGAGCACAGAGAAAATACATCTTGCTGCAGTTGGGTCTGGTCATCTTTGGATCTGATAACATTATACATGCAGTTTAGTGTCATGAATTAAACTGTGGTTAGAAACATTACGCGTATTCGTTTAGCCTTATTTCGTTGAGCAAATTGCTGTTCTGCTTATTGATTTACTCCCTCTTTCGTATCGTCCAATCAGTCTTAGTGTTTACCCCATTGTATCACCATTCACGTGACTATCGTCGCACTGACCTGTATGCTTTGACACATCACTAACGTTAGTGTAGGCGGTAAAGAGGTGGGAACTATTCTACTTTACTATATACATGTTTAAGACTCTAAATCGTGAATATATGTGACTTTTACTGTTTTAAATAATGAAGCAATTTATAGTAGGTAACTAAAGACAAATATATTTTTATTTAAACAAGAAAAAATGAAAGCACCTATTCGTACTCGATGTTCAGTCGAAATAGTCCGGTTGTAAACAAATCCCATAGTTCTTTAAGCTAAAGTACACAGATGAGTGCGGCAGCGTCGTCTGATGGGATACAATGGCGTTTACCCTACTTTTCTAACCAATCAGATGGCTCAGAATTTCAAATACTGGCTACATTTATTCATGAAGAATTTACTACCATCGCTCTTCATGGTTTAGAGCGTGACCTATATAGAGGCTATCGAAAAATATGTAGTAAACACTAAGCCGGATAGAATCTATGAAAAGAAATCTATATAATCTTCACCATTAAGAAACCACGGTCGGTCGCTACGTTCCCTCATTTCGATTTGTTTAATGTTGAAGACTTCTCTTCGTTGCCTCCGTCCTATACTTCAGTAAACAATGCATTCGCAACATCTCGATCACTTCTTTAATTTGATTTGCCTGGCCAGTCCTTTTCAAGAACTTAACTTAGTTTACTCTGTGAAGTAAGTGCTCAACGATGTGGAATTCCATTGAAAGTGCATTAACAAAAGAAAAATATTAGAACTCAAATAATTCTGAATATTTTTACACTTTCCTTTAATATGTTCACACTTTTATCTAAACTGTGTTATACTTGAATAATAAATATTTACTTGATAAAAGCTTATGTCATACTTAAGGTCATGTGTGTATTGACTAATTAACATATTTATAAAGTATGCATTTATAATTCAAGGGTAGCACAGCCTAGAAAAATGTGTAAACATATCATACTGAAAGTGTCATTCGAACAAATTCAGTGAGTTCTAATAAAAAAAACTAATTTTTATCTTTTTTAAAATGAAATCTCAATGGGATTACATAAAAGGAGACATAATCCTTAACGTACAAATGAATGGTAGTCGAATAGAAAACTTGCTTTGTTAAACGAAAAAAAACTTTTAATGAAACAGGCCAATCGAATACGCGTAATGTGAAACGTTTACATCCCTTTACAGTTATTATTTCAGTTGGAGGGTTCGTCGGACCAGGATTTTATTTGTCTATCTACAGTCCCTGGTTGGACCCAGTCGATTATGATGCTTTCCTAAACATTCCACGCAGCACTTATAAATTGTCCGTTTTGTTAAGTGCCCGTCAATCCCGAAGGAAATTGAAGTCTAAGCGACACGTTTTCGTTTGTTTACCTGTGTGTATAATGACCTATTTATTGGATCTTGTTTACCTGAGATCGATTGCATGTCATGTTGATCAGGTGTAAATCTATATTTAACAACCGTGTTTACATTTTTTTATGCGTGGTCACATAAATACTATTGCGTTGTTTGACTCGAAACAATTTTAAGATAAAACGCCACTTATATTAATTATATTGGATTTTCTTAAGTGACAAGGACAATGTCAGATATTAAATATGCTTATGTTTTAAGCCTTATATTTAATTTGTTTACGGATACTGCAATAGCTGCTATAACCAAGTGTAAGTATAGCAATTTATTATCTTACATTTGAAAGAAATAATGTCAAAGATGCATTGCTAGATTGTTTAATTTGCAGTGGTGTAAGAAGTACTCTTGTAATCAGACCCGTAGCTACACGGAGGCCCACCGAGGCAGTTGCTAAAATGTCTTGCGTAGAACTGAAATCTTGTCAGGGACATGCACTAAAACGCAGGAAATCGCATGACAAAATCACAAAAATAATCGGAGTGTGGGTGCATACCAACGTACCTCCATAGAAAGGGATTTGCCTCGGTTAAATTTCAGGACTAGCTACGGGGCCTGTTCTTTATTCTCTGATTTATGTCATTCTTCTTAAATGTCATGTTCTTTCTTATCTCATGTATATGTTTATTTGTGTTAGTGTATTCGCAGCGATATATACACACATCAATAACATGAGAGATGATATTAAACCTGTACACACATCAATTATATGAGATGATATTAAAGCTGTACACACATCCATTACATGAAAGGTGATCTTAAAGCTGTACACACATCACTTACATGAGAGATGATCTTAAAGATGCACACGCTATACTTTAAAAGGTGTAAACTATGAATGAGTCACGGTTAAATTTATCCGGCCATGTTTTGTTTCATGAACATATTTATGTTTATTTAAATCGAAATCACTACACGGAAACAGATATTTAAAATTCACACAGTGTAATATCTGTGAAAAGCGAGAATAACATTTTATTTGATGACGTAGAAAACTTTGAACAGATACATTAATCAACAGGTAAATGTATTGATCAATTATCTGGCAATAGTTGTGCAGCTATACAATTCAGATTTACCTCATTTCCCCGTGCAGTCACGCAGTCACGCAGTGGTAAAAGTAGTATCTACGTCATGCGCATAATACTTATTTTTACATACAACTTAGTAGCGGTTTTAAATATATGTTTCTCTCCGGGACTATCAATAAATGTTCATATGATGTTTATGAGTTAAATTTGTTAATTGATAATACTATAAAAAAAGGTGACCATTCACCTTTAAAGTAGTTAAATGTTATTAGATATGTATTGTGATATATGCACGAGTTCTTCCGCGTAATAATAGTGCGCAACTTTAGGAGCGCAATATTTATACGCGGTAGAAAGAGTGCATATATCCCAATACACATCTAATAACCTTTTTATTTCAAACGAATAATTAGAACGAAAAATATGTTTTAGTATTTAATTTTCATCATTTGTTTTATTTGAAACAAACATTCTGTCGCAACATCGTGGGAATTTTTCACAATGAAACAAAAACACTTTAATATTTAAATAACATGACTTCCTGCGACATGAACCTCGTATTGCATCAAATCCTAACGAGTATGCAAAATAACAGTTCCAGTACAATGATTTTACAACACGGCAATATGAACAATATGGGCAAATATTGACGTTTCCTTTTACAGTGAAAGTAAACGAAGCCTATGAATGCGTATGCAATACTCCATTTTATGATAGTGCGGCGGTCTAGCGTGCTTGGTTTGTAGCCAAAATGTTACAGGTTCGATACACCGCCGTGGAACATTGCGATACACACGTGATTTAGGTTAGAGCTCCCTTAGACAGTGAGGATGGTACATAGAAATCCTGGAAGAACCGTGGCCTACTCTTAAAATCGAATCAATTCCTGTTGTTCTTGTATTCTACCCATACGTATACACTGTAAATAGATACTTCGTATTTTCAGAGACATATTGTCTCAAATATATACAACACTTGATCAATGAAAAAACAAATAAAAAATAAAGTTTATGTATCACAGACACTATGGCATAAGCATCACTTTTAAATTTAATTATTTCTATATTTAGTTGCAAAAGAAACTGGACACTTTGAACAATTTACTTTACACCCTATCCTCTTTACCAAGCGAAAGTCCCTTAATGATTCGACCTATTGAACAACAAATGACAACATGATATTGGCAATGGAATGATACAAACTTTGGTACCAAACATGGCATATTCATTTTGGAATTTGTCAATTTTATTCTAAAAAAACTTTATACAATTAAATCTAAACAAAACTCAGTGTCCACTTTCTTTTGCAACTGAGTATATAATAGAACCGAAACAGACGGTTGTATTTGTCTTATAAAATATGACATACTTTTTTTTTGTTGTCTTTGACAGATTATACAAGTGACGTTATTTGCAACAGAACAATTCGTCTCGGCGTCTCTCAATTCGCTGGAATAATGTACTTCAGTTATGAAAGCCACAACGACAGTGCCATGTATACATGTCGAACAATAATATCAACAAGGAAGTATTCTCAAATAGCCTTCAAATTCCAACACCCTATACAACTTTCAAACACAAACTCATACCCGGAACACGCATGTAACAACGCATTGCAAGTGAAGGACAGTTATAACTCTACGCAGTACTGTGTGGCATTACCAACCCATGAGCTGATAACCGAAAAAAATCAGTTGAGTCTTACATTTACCAGCAGAGGAAAGACCAGCGCAAAGTTTAAACTGATCTTCAACACGTTCGCTATGTCGCCATGTTTTTCGCATGAAGTCAAGTGCGACAACTTACGATGCATCAAACATGAACTGGCATGTTCGGAGATACACAATTTCTGCGGTGATAACACACACACGTGTGCAGATATTGTTACAGACACAACTAGTACTGGTCTGACGACAGGCATTACTGTCACGGCATTTATTATTTTTATCATTGTAGGCGGATTATATGTTGCTTATAAGAATCGAAGGACAAGACAGCGCTGTTGTCTCGCACCTCCAAGACAAGCCGCGCCTCGTACGGCAGATGACGTTTATACAATCTCAGGGGATAATTCTGATTCAGAAACTGGTCCAATAGATAATAATCAGTTTGCACCGCCACCGGAATATAGTTCTCTAGAGAATATACAACAAAAATATGGTGAACATGATCAAACAACGCCAGAGACGGACGGTGCACATAATAAAGAAAGCGATGATCCTCCGCCTTATCAAACAGTTATCTCCCATCAAGAAGAATATCATTTATATTATATTTGAACGTATAATTCGCGTGTCGTAAGCGATTTATTGTCTGAATACATTTAGTTTCGTTGAAGTTTAAAAATGCTAATAAGAAGCAGACGATATTTGCAAAATATACCATTAAAAGGGTTGATGCACTGTTTTCGAACAATATTTATTTAAAAGGGCTCTGAAAAACTTGAGGAAAGCTGAAAGAATTATCAAAATACCATGAAAAATAAAGGAGATATGACCTATTGAACATTTGCAGAGAAACATAAAGGGATCTTGGAATGATGACGTCATCGTGCCTTTAAACCCTATATGACATATTCACAAAATATCCTTTAAAGCAAAGAAAATCAATGCACATGAAAAATAAGCAAACAATTTATACATTTTACATGTGTATATTTATTTTTAATCAATTTGCAGTGATTTACTTTGATGTAAAATATATTTTGTCAATATGCCATGTATCGTAAAAAGACGCGATGACTGCATCGTCCCAAGATGGCCGCCTTCATTGATGTTTCTTTGCACATTTTCAATAGGTCATATCTCCTTTATTTGATAATTCTTTCAGCTCTCTTCAAGTTTTTCAGAGCCCTTTAAACTGTTTTTAAGAGTACACGTCCAATAAATGTCGTATTCATCTAAACACATATCTATGTTAGTTTATAATTATGTAATTTTAAAATTAAGCAGACGTAAAAAAGATTTCGTTCATGATAATTATATTCACGTTTGTATGCAAACGTTCATAGCCAGAAGTTAACATAATTTCACAATGTAGCTTTTTTTTTTATCCCACATATTGCTTATTTTGCTAAGGTGTAACTTTTCTATGATTTCACCTATTGGTTACTTGGCCAATGTGTAACTGTTCTATGATTTCACCTATTGGTTACTTGATCAATGTATAAATGTTCTATGATTTCACCTATTGGTTACTTGACCAATGTGTAACTGTTCTATGATTTCACCTATTGGTTATTTTGGCCAATGTGTAATTGTTCTATGATTTCACCTATTAATTTTTTGGCCAATGCTTAACTTTTCTGTAATCCCACCTATTGGTTATTTGGTCAATGTGTACATTTTCTATGATTTGACCTATTGGTTATTTGGTCAATGTGTAACTTTCCTATGATTTGACCTATTGGTTATTTGGCCAATATGTAACTTTTGTACGATTTGACCTATTGGTTATTTGGCCAATGTGTAACTTTTCTATGATCACACCTATTAAAAATGATATATGCCATGATATGTACAAAAGGTTCATAGAAATCAATCTGACTCATGCTTTTACCATGGTATCCCCGAGGTGTATAAACGGTTTACGGGCAATAATGACACTTGTTTCATCTTTGGTATCCGCCATGGTGTAAAAATGGTTCATAGACATCACTTTGACATATGTTTCTACCATAGTATCCGCCAGGGTGAACAAACGTTCATAGACATACATGTGTTACATGTTCTACCATGTTGTCCACCGTGGTGTACAATGTTTCATGTGTTACATGTTCTACCATGTTGTCCACCGTGGTGTACAATGTTTCATGTGTTACATGTTCTACCATGCTGTCCACCGTGGTGTACAATGTTTCATGTGTTACATGTTCTACCATGTTGTCCACCGTGGTGTACAAATGTTTCATTTGTATCATGTTTCTACCATGTGATCTACAATGGTGTACACGAGGTTTATATAAATAAAATTGACACATTTCCTACCATGTTAGTCACCGGGGTGTATAAACGGTTCTTAGATATCAATTTGACAAATGTTTCTGTGAATGTATCCGCCATGTTTTATAAAAGATTCATAGAAATCAATTTGACACGTGTTTCTACAATGGTATCAGACATGATATACACATGGTTATAATTCACAATGGTCATGGTATACAAATGGTTATATTTCACAATGGTATCCCCAATGTGTAAAAGAAGGTTCTTAGAAATACATTCTGTACATTTCTATACTCAACAAAAAAAGAAACTTCCGCAACTTTACCCATACATGTAGACACAATGAAAATATATTTTGTTTGGTCTTATATGTTAATACCTTTGTTAAAAGACCAGCACTGTCATGAAAACAATTTTCCTTGAATCAAACATGTACGCACAGTTATTCCCCTTGTTTTGGTTTAAACAGCATTTCCGGGTCTTGTGGTGTAAACTTTGATTTAACACAGTTTTGTTCTATTGAAATAAACAGAAGATAACCCCAGCACCAAAAAGACGGAGAAAGTAAGCTGACCTGTTCACTCACTTTTGGGCCATACAGCTTTCAAGAATGAATATTTTCAGATTACCTCCCTTTATAATACACATATAGTGATTTCGCAATTTGAATAAAACATGTTTTAGCAGCAGCACACTAACTCTGTTTTTTGATGATTATTAATATTGATCAGAATAATTGAGTGATAAGTATAAAATGATGAAATTATATCTAGATTGGTGTACAAAGTTTAACAAAGTCAACCCTATGCAAATCACAGCTTAAAATGCGGAAGTTTCTTTTTTTGTTCAGTATACCATGTTATCCACCGTAGTGAAAAAAGGGTAACATGCAATTCTTAACGTATGTTTCAACCCTGTTATCCACCGTAGTATATAAAGGCTTTATATACATCAATTTGACACCATGATGTACGCCATTGTGAACAAAAGGTTGATATACATCTATTTGATACATGTTTCTATCGTGTTATCAACCATGATGTACAAAAGGTTGATATACATCAATTTGACTCTTGTTTCTACCACGGTATTCGCCATTGTGTATAAAAGGTTAACAGACATCAGTTTGACTCTTGTTTCTACCGTGGTATCTGCCATGGTATCTGCCATAGTGTATACACGTTCAAAGACACGAACTTGACAAATGTTGTAATTTTGTTAGGAACTGTAATTATATGCCTCACTGAAGGTTCTATGTTCACCGTCATATGCATACCATCTTCTGGAGGGCTAATATTTTCGTACTGCTGACATTTTAAATATTGAGTTCTGCTAGAGGGCATGAACGGTAGCAAACACTTTTCACTACCGTTCATGAGCAAACATTTTTCACTACCGTTCATGAACAGTCTCAGTTAAATCGAGGCTCACGAACCTTTGTGGACTCTTTTGAAAGATAAGCCGAAATGTATAAAATAGTATTATACCTAATATAGTAAAAGAAAATAAGAGATACGTTAAACAAATATTTTTTTATTGAACTATTCCAGAAATAAGCAGTTTTAGTGTTTTTTTTTACTCCTTTTTTCCATATTTTTTGTTAAAATACCCATATATATCCCTTTAATTATTCATTATTTCATACACATATATCATAACACTTAAACGTGTAAATGAAATAATGAATAGCATTTAAAATATATGTTTATTGAATTATTCCAGAAATCAGCAGTTTTAGTTATTTTTCCAATATTTTGACCCAAAACAATAATACATTTAGGGATTCACGAATCTTTAGGGACCCTTTTAAAAATAAGATGAAATGTATAAAATATCGTTATACCTAATATGGTAAAAGAAAATAAGAGATATGCTAAAGAAATAATTTTTTATTGAACTATTCCAGAAATTAAGCAGTTTTAGTGTTTTTTTACTCTTTTTTCCATATTTTTTGACAAAAGACCCATATTTATCCCTTTATGTATTTATTAGCAATAGTCATCACACTTAAATGGGTAAATAAAATAATGAATAAACATCTAAAAACATATTTTTATTGAATTATTCCAGAAATCAGCAGTTTTTGTTATTTTTCCAACATTTTGACCCAAAAAATACATTTAGGGATTCACGAACCTGGTTTTTGGTCCCTAGCTACTAAAAAGAGTATGATAAAGGACCTTTGGAAACGGCAGAGCACGACACATACGAAATATTGCAGTCTCGGTTTGATTGAGACTGTTCATGAGCACGTTTTTCTCCCGGAAATTTGTCTCTGGCTGTAGATTTTCTCGGGTTTGACAGTGTACCGCCAACATCTGAAGCAGCTTTTACACCACAGCATGAGAGTTTTTGTTCAGATGCAAGTTCTGAGAGAACATGAACAACTTATAGTAAACAAGAGGCTCAAGTGGGCCGGTGTCGCTCTGCTGGCTTCATGGTGTCCATGGTAATATATCCAATTGACACATTTATATCTTGTTTGTCATCTTTGGTGGAATCATGTGAAAAACAAAACTACCATGCTTTAAATATTTTTTTTAATGAGCTTTTATTATTTTTTTGAAAATAATATTCTGCACATGTATGGTAAAGATCAAATGAAGAAATGAAGGAACTAGAGTATTAACAATCATTTTTAGCTCGACTTTTCGAAGAATAAGAGAGCTTATGTAATCACCCTGGGGTCGGCGTCGGCGTTGGCGTCGGCGTCGGCGTCCCACATCAAGGTTTGCGTGTAAGCTGTGTTTACAAGTCTATATCTCTTACATTTCTTATCCTACCACAACCAAATTTGTTCATGGGCTTCCTTGTAGCATTATCTTAAGGGCTGCTTAAGCAATTTTGGTTCCTGTAACCCATGGGCTCCCATGGAACCCAAATTATGATAGCCCATAAAATGTGCCCCATTTCACATCAAATTTTGCGTGTAAGCTGTGTTTACAAGTCTATATCTCTTACAATTCTTACCCTAGCACAACCAAATTTGGCCATTAGCTTCCTTATAGCATTATCGTAAGGGCTGCTTAAGTAATTTGGTTCCTGTAACCCCTGGGCTCCCATGGAACCCAAATTCTGATAGCCCTTAAAATGTGTCTGTTTCACATCAAATTTTGCGTGTAAGCTGTGTTTACAGGTCTATATCTCTTACATTTCATGTCCTAGCTGAACTACATTTTGTAATTGGTTTCCTTATAGTATGTTGTAAAGGGTTGGATAAGTAATTTTGTCTTCTGCAAATTCTGGGCTCCCATGGAACCCAAATTGTGATGGCCCATAAAATGTGCAATAAAGGCAGATCTATGTTTGCATGTAAGCATGTATATATCTATAATTTTGGTTTTCTTATTACTTCACCCAAATTGGGGCATGGGCTCCCTCCTCCCCCCTCTACCCACTCCCCCACTCCCCTCCAACCTTTATTTCTGTGTTGTTTTAGTCAATTCTTACACATAAATGTTGCACCCCCCCCCTCCCTCACCCCACCCCGCCTCTCAACCCATCACCCCCCACCCTGCCCCAGACTTGATTTTTTTTTACATATTTCTGTGTTGCTTTTTTCAATTCTTACATATATGTTGCAACCCTCTCCGCCCCACACCCCCCTCCCCCGCCTCTCACCCCATCAACCCAACCACCACGCCCCACACTTGAATTTTTATTTTTTAGTGTTTTTTTCAAATATTTCTTGTGTTGTTTTAGTCAATTCTTACACATATATGTTGCAACCCTCCCTGCACCACCTCCCCCCTCCGCCCCGCCCCGCCCCGCCCCGCCCCAGACTTGATTTTTTTTTTTTAAATTTTTACATATTTCTGTGTTGCTTTTGTCAGTTCTTACACATATATGTTGCAACCCTCCCCGCGCACCCCCCTCCCCCCCCGCCTCTCATCCCATCACCCCACCCTAACGCCGTACACTTGAATTTTTTTTTATTTTTTTTACAAATTTCTGTGTTGCTTTTGTCAGTTCTTACACATATATGTTGCAACCCTCCCCGCGCACCCCCCTCCCCCCCCGCCTCTCACCCCATCACCCCACCCACCACGCCGTACACTTGAATTTTTTTTTTTTTTTTTTTACATATTTCTTTGTTGTTTTAGTCAATTCTTACACATATATGTTGCACACCCTTCCACCCCCCCCCACCCCCACCCCCCAAAACTCACTCCAGCCTCTCCCCCACCACCCCCGCCTCTCAACCCGCCCTACTTGATTTTTTTTTTTTTTTACATATTTCTTTGTTGTTTTTGTCAATTCTTACACATATATATATGTTGCAACCGCTCCCCCCCCCACCCCTCTCACCCCATCACCCCCCACACCCCGCCCCACACTTGAAACTTTTTTCTTTTTTTTTTACATATTTATTTGTTGTTTTAGTCAATTCTTACACATATATGTTGCCCCTCCCCCAGCCCCCAACACACTCCCACCTCTCCCCCCGCTCTCCCCCCACACCCCACACCCACTTGAAAATCTATTTTTTTTTTTTTACATATTTCTATGTTGTTTTAGTCATTTCTTACACATATATGTTGCAACCTTCCCCTCCCCCCCCCCCCCCCCCCCCCCACCTCTCACCCCCTCCCCCCCACTTGAAACCTTTTTTTTTTTTTACATATTTCTTTGTTGTTTTAGTCAATTCTTACACATATATGTTGCCCCCGCCCCAACCCACTCATGCCTCTGCCCTCGCTCTACCCCACATTTCTGTGTTGCTTTTGTCAATTCTTACACATAGTTATGTTGTGCTCCCACACCCCACCCTACATTGTTGTAGCCTTGTTTTCTGATGGTATATACTAGCTATAAATTTATTATTCTCCGAAAAATCGAATAGTCGAGCTGCGCTGTTCTCCGACAGCTCTTGTTAAATAATGCAAGGGTGTTTGTTGTCTGATACTATATCGCTAGTTTGTTTAATTTGTCCCACTTTTTTCTATGACAGTGATAACATCATATAAGGGGGTGGTGGGGGTATAGGGGGCATGTGTGTGGTTAATAGGAATGTATTCAAGTCAGATAAAATGCGGTTGGTTTTCAAACATGTCCGACCTTTTATTGATATTAACACATTCTGAACACGTGTGTTAAAGTTCAGATGGGGTATTTTTGGTTTTCAAACATGTTTGAGTCTTTATTGATATTAACGTCTTAACATTCTGGACATGGTAAATAGCAGATAAAAATATGAAAATGAAGTAGCTACTCGTTAGAGGCCAGTTTCCGTCCAAGCCCAGTTTCCGTCATTCTCATTTAAAAAACGTTTTTACACTGCAAATCACTTACGCAATGTCACTTATTGTCAGACGTTTATAACTGAAGATTGGAAACAGGAAAAACAACCAAAAAGTAAATAAGTGTACAAAAACGAAAGGGATTTCTCCGAAAAATGTGTTTACTTCCTTATATGGCGTTGGGGATGCGCGCGCATACTGCCGCATACTAAACTATTAAAAAAATAACACTGTAATGACGTCATATTTGTATCACTCTTCAGCGGACGCAGTTAAAATATAGTGATTATATAGTTTAACCAAAGAGAAGCAACTCGTACAACCTGTATCTGTTTGATTTACATAGAGTTACTGTAAATTGTCGTCGTTTGAAAATTTTACATTGACGTTACCAGGCGCATTGTTATAACGACTTATGTGACTAATGGAACAATGCAAAAATACCATTTTTACAATGAAATTGTTGAATAGACTTGCAAACAAGTTTCTAATTCATAAAAGTTTATTGTATCTTGACCTTGTTGAATCTATCACTCGATAAAATACATGACGGAAACTGGGCTTGTAAACAAAATGATTTCTCAGTTTTAGTCTATTTATAAAAAGGTCACGTGCCAATTCGATAATTTATATAAAACAAAATTATTTGGTATCAAATTTCCAGGAAGAGGTAACCTAATAGAAAATAGAGTAAAAATTGTCAGGATACCTAGATTTGTCTTAAAAATTAGTTTATGTTTACATAAGTGACGGAAAGTGGCCCCCGACGAGTACAGATTTAATAAAAATAGTATTTGTCGTCTGGTCGTCTTGTCGTCCGCCAGGACGGCAAAACGAAAAGACGACTAAAGGCTGCATTTGTCATCTTGTCGTCTTTTCGTTTTGTCGTTTTGGCGGGCGCCAAGACGACAAGAAAGACGACAAATACAGGCATTTTGTCGTCTTTTGGTTTTGTCGTTCTGGCGAAAGACGACAACGGGCCACATTTATTTGTCGTCTTGGCGCCTTTCAAATGACGACAAGACGACAAATGCTGTTTTGTCGTCTTGTCGCATGGCATCTTGTCAAGACGACAAGACGACATGGCAGAAACCCGCCCAAGACGACAAGACTACATGTGGAGAAATCAGCCACCATAGAAAGGAGAAGTTTTCACATGAAAATGAGACGGTGAATTCAGGTCTCAGTCTCACCTGAAAGTCGAAGTTTGACCGTAACAGTGAGAATAGTTAAAATTGTTCACACACACGTGACTGCTTCTCAGCCTATGGCATTAGAGTAATTACAAGTGATATATAATAACACTGGGTACAATAGGTAACAAATCACCAAGGTTCTCCTTTTACTCGTTGCTGTATTTATTTTTAAGGATATAACACTAAGAAAAACACACTAGTTACACTATCCAACAGGTTGTCAAGATGCTCACTGATGGGACCTTATATGTACAAGAGAGCCACCAAGATGTCCATCATCCGCGATATTAGCTAGATTCTTCCTCACAGAGGTAATATCCCTGAGTAGAATTGCTATGTACAGTTTTTGAAGACTAACGTTCAGACTCGAACTGGTTTGAGATTAAACTTTCAGAAATGGGGTTAAATGGAAGAGGCCTTTAATATTACATCATGTTATCGTGATTGATGGGCATCTATGGTAATTCACCCTGTCTGAAAAGAAAAACAGATACTATTATTACGACGATCACATTCGTTATTCTTCATTGTATCATGCTGTATGTTGTGATAAAAATCGAACTTGTCAAGTGCACCAGAAATCACAAGCCATAATCCAACTTTAAATGCCCTGTCAGGTATTTAGACCGATCTCGTTCCGTAAACCAACCTTTCCCCTGTCTCCTTCCACAATCCACTTTTCCGATGTAAAGCTCTTTTAGAAGCCTGAAAGACGACATCATTTAGCCTGGAGAACCGTCCGTTCTCGCCATGCTCCTAAGGCAATCGGAACTGCCTCGTTGGATTCCGTCACTCGGGAATCCGACTCGGAGAGTACTCGACCCATATTGAACTATTTTCAAGAAACGACAACTCTTGCGGTAGCGAGCTCTTCAACTGTAAAATAAACAATATGGCGACTGCTGGCAAGTGACTAACATGCGTTACATATTTATTTATTTTATCGGCGTATTCATAGAGGTTCCTGACACAATAATTCATTCATACTGCGCCCCAGTCTGCGGTTAACAATACGATGATTCCCGTTAAGCGTGAATTCCTTAATTTATTTATAAGTGCTTCACATCTTCTTCATCTAAAACTAAATGAAGTGCAACTGCAAGCACATGTGACATGGTGTATCATACACCCCACCCATATATACCGGACCTTCCCCACCCAATTATTGCGTAGCGGCGCTGCGATACCTTAACTTCTGAAACAGAAGGTGTGTCATTAAAAGGCGGTAGGCAGGGATTTCCCTGTGCTACTTTGACTGCTCTACTTCTACTTAATCCGAGCCTTCTCTGACCCTAAAAGCCTTCTTCTACTTTTGCGGCTTTCACAACCAGATGAAATATCAGAATCGTAAAAAGGGCTGGTAAGGTCAGAGAAGTCGCGGATTACCGGCTACTATGATTACGTTTACTAGTATATTATACAAGTATAATAATTATTGATAATTATGATTACAGCTACTCTGCTCTGTGTGCTGTTTACTTGAAAAGTTAATGACATCCCTGAACAGACATGCTGTGATTTGTTTAATCCAAGATCGTAAATCCAATAGCTTGACGCCTTAAAATATCATAGATTTTTCTCTTGTATACAATAACCTGTTGACTGTATACAATATCATGTTGACATCCTGTTTTTTATTATTAGTAATATTTATAGCAGGCCCGAGAGTGCAGTATAAATCGCATACGAGAAAAATATGCTTTACATGTTTTGTACCATAGCCATTTATCCAACAACGCATGTGCAAGAAGTTTTAGGGCGTTGCAAGTTTCAGTAAAAATAACAGCTGGATCCAATCAAGAAATAGCAGTGTCACGCGGCATGAGGATGACCCATACAAACAACCTCATACAAAATATCATGCGTCAAAACCGATTCATATATAATCATGTGGAATAGATCCATGAGTCAAAGAAGATTGGTTTAAACAGATGTTATTAATTATATGTACAACATATTGATATTTAAGCAATGACAACACATACAAGGATCGGAAAGGAAACATATACTTCAAGTCCCTTTCCTTACAATGATTTATATTTAATACTGAAATGGTGGATGCATATATTATACATCACTCGATGTTCTATGACAATGGCATTATAAAAGAAAACAGCAACATAAAACCTTGAACAATGAACAAAGATAACGCATTTATTGTTACGTTTTATCTTTATATATTTACATTTATTTTCAATTACTTCTTCATTTCTTCATCTTTCATCAGTTTTTGGGCATACTATGACCTATGTATGTGTTGACGTGCCGTAAAACACCATTCATTCATTCATTCATTATTTCCAAGTTAGATTTATATAGAGCCATGCGTCAAATAAGACTGTTACATGTAAATGATATGGCCTACTGCAAACACAAATCCGTGAATGAACTGATTTCTAAATAATAACAAAAAATACTGTAAACAACAATTGTATTACACAGTGTAATAACTTCTACCTATTTCCTTCTAAAATACACGTAGTCAATGTAAAGCATGAATTGAATCTAAATACGCATCATGCCACTGAACTGCCCGCCCGTCTTTGGACTTCTGTGCGGCTTTACCTAGGATGTCTAACCGCGCTATCGTAACTTGGAGGCAACTCGTTTGGTTGTGGTTCTTGTGTTATTACATCAGCTAAAATAAGTTACAAGAAACATGTTTAAAGGGACACATGACAAAGTGATAGATGTCTTTTCAAATACAAATATGAAAATCCTTGTAGATAATGCGTTTCAGTTCCATACTGAAAGTGCCTATGCATTAAATCAATCCGCATTGTTGATTTTCTTATTTTAAAGGATATACTCAGCAAAAATAGAAAGTATCCACTTTGTTTTCCTGCAAAATCTGAGACTGTAAGAAAGACCTAACAATTGTAGCATGATTTTCTTTTAATAACATCTTTGTTCGATGTTCACACAACATTTCATCGAAATATACCGAATGCTTAAACAATAAATCAAAAATTAAAAACATAAGTGTGAAAACAAAATTCACAAAACTTAACAAATGTAAAGATTAGCCACGTCGCATGCTTCTGACGTAACGGCTGACGAAGCATTGAGCAAATTTGGGACGTCAGATGGACCCTATCCAATGTGTTCAGGACCTTGCAGCTGCACTTGTCCGCGAATGGAACACACTACCTCCATAATTCGTCAGTCGTTACGTATTCGGTGTAACGGTGGACACCTGAGATATTAGAGAGGTTTGAATATTTTTCTGTGTATTTGAATCGACTTAGACTGCTGAATCTGTGCTATTGTCTTACCTTTACATTTGTTCAATTTTGTGAATTTCGTTTTCACACCAATGTTTTTAAACTGTGATTAATTTTTTTATTATTCGGTATATTTCGATGAAAGTTTGTGTGAATATCAAACGAGGATGTTATCAAAAGAAAATCATGCTACAATTGTTAGTTCTTTCTTACTGTCTCCGATTTTGTAGGAAAACAAAGTGGATACTTTTTATTTTTGCTGAGTATATATATATATATATATATATGGGGAGAAACATTTGTGAACTACCAAGGACAGACAACCTTCGGACGAACTACGGCAGGGCGCCTAGCTATGACGAGATACACGGAAATCAAGCGTATATATTCACTCCTTAACAAAGGTAGCTGCAACACACGTTGATAAACTGTATCTCTACATCATAACACACTCGTCTGAAGGCACAATTAACATATAGACGCATACATACATACAATTATAGCTCATATGAGTGGGCCACATTTAAGCGTTCAACCACACACAGCTATATGAGACAGTGACAATGAAAGGTGCCGGATCTGGGGATACTGTGAATTCAGGTAAATATAATAAAGGGAGATAATTTGAACTCACTACGGCAACTTCCGAAATTGGGATCTCGTAAGAGATTCACGTTCACAAGGCAGAATTATATATGGGAGAAACATTTGTGAAACTACCAAGTGCATTTCAGTGACCCTAGACGTCGAATATGAATCGAGATTTTTTTTATTACTTGGCTGTGTGTTTTCATATTTGATATGGTTAGACAGAATGAAAATAGACGCTCCTGGATCTGTTTACAATTTTGCCATAGCCATCCGTTATGCTTCACAAAGCCTAAAATTCATTTTGACTCCCCTTGTTTACATTGTAAAAGTTAAAACAACATGGGGCATTATTTTTAGAAATTGTCGTCTGCGCATGTCTGGTTTCTAGGGTTCGAATGTACCAAGTAAAACGTAGGTTATGCAGGGTGATGTTTGATGTTCAATGTTCAGCACCTCCAGCAAACGATCATACTTATCTTTTATTTTGGAATGAAAATCATTATATCTGGCAAAAATAGTATACTGCGTTGATATTTTATTATTTACACCACTATTGGTCAACTGATTTTTAAGTCACCCTAACCTAGAAAAATAGAATGTTCCGCCGTCGCGCTTTTGGTTTTCACCTGTCAATGAAATTACATGTAAACAGTGGGGGTCAAAATGAACTTTTGGGCTTTGCGAAGCTTAGAGGATGGCTACGCGAAAGTTTGCAACAGATTCAGGAGAGTCCGTTTTCATTTCAGGTATGAAACATATAGAAAGTAATAACAAAAATATCTGGATTCATATTCGACATCTAGGCACCCTGAAATGCACAGTAACAATTTGTTAATATTACGTCTTTTTCAAAAGTATACATTCTATAACAAAGTGGTATTCATTTTTAAGTGTATTAAATATGACGCATATTCTCACAGGTTTTGCTTTATTTTTTGGCTTTTGCCATCTTCCGTTTCTATTTTATGAGTATGCCAGAAAACACGTAAATTTGACATTACCTGTCTCAACTTCAGTATTCTTAAGTGCTTTATATATGGATTAGATCAAATTATAATCAATATCAGTTTATACAAATTATTCCTACTAAAATTATGCAACCTTAAAAGGCAATTTTGAACAAAAATTTGAATTCTTTGTTCAACATATAATAGAAACGATTCCTTATTATCAACACTTTCTAACTATTTTTACCAATTTTAACAATTCCTTTTAGTTAGATATAGATCAGCATCCACTATCATCATATTGTAATAATGTGTAAGATACTTGTTTCATCTACGTTCAATATTTTCAGCTAATACACAAGTATTGTAATATATCTTTGCGTTGTAAGTCTCGTTCTTCCTATACGTCATAATGAAAATATACAATGTCCTCCTAAGGGAAGAAGTTAACACAATGTAGAAAATATCACTCTATTTTTTCCAATATTTCTATCCTAAGATCTTTATCGATGAAGGCTTTTACACTACAGTTTGAGCATGGTGAACTTGTTTTTTAGCATTTCCCCAAACCTGAAAAAGAAGACCCATATTTTAACAGGTGTTTCTTTTTTTCTAGTGCGGATAAATATTAAGGTAATGTCATTAGAAATGTCAAATAATTTCCTCGATATATTGTTTAAGTTATATATTGTTTATGTGGCTATTTCATCTATTGTTCCATCGTTTTGCTGTGCGTTCTATAAATAGAACAATCATCATCATCACGTGATCATCACGTGATCTTGCGTAAAATGTATTCATACGCTGTATTGTTCTCCTAGGATAGTGTATTGAGATTTGTAACCAGTTAATTTTATAATTTCTTTCACTTGCAACACCATCAAACGCATATCTTCCATCTTTCATGGATTTAAATATTTAAGAAATATACATGGCCTTTATAGTCTTCATATAATATTTAATAGGTTTGGTCAGTAATGGTTATCGCATAAGCTACTATCCTTTGTAAAACGTTGTTGCTGCCCATTCTCCGAAATAAGATTTTTAGCTTACTTTGTAGTAAGCTGTGTAATATTCTTAAGTTTTACCTCCCTTGCTATGAAGTTAAAATGACTGATTCGGCAGTAAAATAATCCTGTATACTTGTGCCAATCGTGTCGGCGAGACCGAATGCAAATCAGCAAGATCTGACTGGGTATATATGACGTCATTTGATCACGAGTGACTACTTCGGGTCTATTCGGACACTCCAGTTTTAGAATAAGTCCCATTATAGCTCATAAACATTTGTAAAGGATTGTTAGCTCTGTCGGGAGAGCGACAGTCCCAGAAAATTATGTTCTTAAAAGGGGTACATCAGGATTTTTCTAGAAACATCTTAAATTATAAAATTGTTCCAGTTCACGATATATAATACTATCAATCAAAATGTGAAGCTAGAACCATTTTGTTAATGTCTAAAGTTTCTGAACACCATATAGCTAGGGTGGACTCGCACGTAATATGCTGAAATTACCCTGCTGCGTCACCTAGGATAGCACGTATTACTGTGCAGAATGAATTTCTTTGCAAAAAAATAATTTTGTAGGCTCATTATGTTTTGGTCATGTAGAATAAAAAACATTAATATTTATCAGTTTTAAATCGGACACCTAGACCCCCATAAAAAGCCTGATGTACTCCCTTTAAGACTTAGGTCGGAAAACAAATTGTGTGTGTGTGTGGAGAGTGGGGGATATTTTTTAAAGATGTTTACGACTTTTACCTATGCGTCAATTTGGTAAAGGTAGAGGTAGACCTCATCTGTTTTGAAACAAACTCGTAGAACCACAGTTCTGCCGCGCGTTAGTGAGTAGCTGTCAAACATTATTCAATGTGCAAACGTGGAACAAGCGGGACTCGAACGTATAACTGTAGCACTGAGAGATATACATTACACAAACAAGAGAGGATCTAAAACAAATATGTTACCTTTTATTACAATTTTCAAATTACATGCAAAATTGATTGAATTATATTCTGTTAAGGCCAAAACACAAATATGTTTTAAAAAAAACAAAGCAACAAAACAAAGCAACAAAACAATGAAGGGGTAAAATATTGTTGTGTCGGGGGTAAAAACGGCAATTCGGTTGAGTGACAGAAAACAAAACACTTTCTTGTTTAGGCCTAAGGTAGAATTTACCGTGACTTTGGTGATTGGTGTCAACAAACGATTTGTCGACTTAAAAAAAAGTCCACGTACAAATTACAATTAGGGATATGAATCGTGAAATTCTCAGTAGCGTAACTACCTATTAGGCCAAAAGGCCCGGGCCTTCACATCATGTTCACATACATGGTTGAAAAATATAACAACGTAATAATTGTGCATATATGAACATCATGGTCACTCCGAGTTGTGAGATTAAATCACAACGGTATCCCGAGAACAGTGGTACTCCGAGTTGTGAGAATAAATAACAACGGTATCCCGAGACCAGGGATACTCCGAGTTGTGGGATGGATTAAAATCAAATGAGCATACAGATTTATAAGTTATGTTTTGTATATGTGTAGTCTGTATGTCTCTACTACAAGTTGTGTGTAAAACATATGTTCTTTTAGTTAAAGGTCACACTTTTTGGAACAAGGAAACTTCAGGGAGAATTTGTTACTTTACAGTGACATTCCATGTTTAAATTTGTATATTATAAATCTTTGTCCAGGGGGATATGGCTGTCTTTCAGACTACACTCGTGTTCATTTGATTTTAATTATACTTGCATAGTAGGTCGATATAAATCCAAGGTTGTTTCCTATTTTAATTCAGCTATGTTAACAGATATCAAATCACAGTGTCCCGCTAAAGGGAAACAATCCATTTGTGAACAAATTGGACATTTTTTACCCAAACAAATGTAAACGAAGTAGGGATAATGGAAAACTGTGAACCGGATTATTTATTCAAATCGTATATGTATGTATTTGTTGCAAGTGTGGAAACTAAAATTTCCAAAGAACAGGTAATTGCAGGGATTCTGGTAGGCCCTTGTTAACGTCTTGTTAATTTCAAGGCACTTAAGGCGTCCAGGCTAACATTTTAACATGCTCTGTATTTTAGTATCTTGGTGGTAAACTGGCTCTTAGCAAGTCTATAACAAAGTTATCAGATTATAATGGGATCAGATTTGACCTTACAGTATGTTTCCATCGCGGCACTCTTCACACAACATAGGTCACGTTTCTAGAACCCGGTTTAAACACCAGCGGCAATTTTTGCCGCTGACCACACCAAGGCGGTAGCCCTATTGTCAACCATTTTATGTTTGTGATGCCATATCCTGCCTTAAAAATATCGTGCTTTAAAAATCATCTTTGAAGTTATTGTTTGTTTTTGTGCGTGATTTGGTTGGCTGTTGAATGCTACCTTTCCTGTTCGACTTTTTTTTTTATCTACTTTAAATTTGTCACCGCCCTAGTTTAGATTACAAACCTGTATATAATTTGGGCTTATTAAGCTTATATACGCTATTGAGGCTGATCATTCTCAGACATTTCTAGCAAAGACATTAATCCTAAGTGATCATTCTAAGTTATTTAAGAGCATAGGCAATTTCCCTGGGGAATGCAAAATACACCTTGATCCAAAGGATACTCATGTAAAGCACCCGTCCTGGAAAGTTAGGTAAATGCTAAATGACCATTCCGCATTTGTCTTGATCCACATGATTTGCATTAACATAATCTTTGTTCTCATTTATGCATGAGAACACTTGAATACATTATATCCAAGCGTTTTGGTTCATAAAAATATTTCATGAAACTTGCTAGATCAGGTTTCTGTGGAACAAAGTTGTCAGAGGAGTCATCATTTCAAGATTCAATTCCATGTTTGGTAGATATATATACTAGCTGCCGTTCCGGCTTGTCATCTGGAGATTAATTCCAGAGGAAAATAGACCACCTTTTAAGGGTATATTGTCGCTGCAATAGTAGACGTCATACGCGTTTTAGGGAAAAGTTGGCAGGAACATGATCAAAATCTAAAGCCGCTTTACATGGCAGTCTAGAATTAGTTAGCCCGAACGATGAAAAAATGAAGAAAAAGGATACATAAGTCCAACAGGAATAGTAGCATTCACAGAATACAGTCACTTCAACAAGTATGTCTTTGAGAAGGGTGTGTGGTAAGGCCGTATATAGTGTTGAAAAGTCATAAGTACCCCTATATGAAACCCGATGTTTCTTGCAAATGTTATCAAGAACGTCTCCTGAAAGTTTAATTGATCAAAATAAATTAATTGCAGAGTTATCATAAGCTTTAGGCACGAAGTCTGTTTTAGAACCAAGTTCCAATGTTAACATAACAAGGTCATGAACAGAAGTTAAATATAAATAACTGAGTCAGTGTTAAACTGATCAACAAGGAATACAGTGTACATAACAATAGCTAAGCAGAAATCAAAATATCATGGACTATCTTTATCTCAGGAAGCCTTACTACTAAACGTGTTGTGAATGAATTTCATTAAACCTTCAAACCAGTTGAACGCAGATTCAAAATATTATTAGGAAATGATAAGGAAGTGCTATTTCGTGAGCTTTTAAGCTGACGACACTAAATTTGCTTGTTAATTGTCATTCTACTTCCTGGGACTACCTGATGTATAATATACTCTACTGACTGATAATCCCCGCCTCTTGGTAACTCCTTTATCTGGGATAGCGTGTTCTGTCCATTTTGATAACACTCGAATACTAGTATTCATGGTGTATACATTTATATGATTTTATAAAGATAGAAACATAGACCCTCATTATAATTGTCATTCCATAACACAGCAAAGTAAATAAAAGTCCAGACCGAATGTATTACAAAATGGCTTTTTAATCGTTTAAAAATCGTTCGTTGAGTACAGATATGCCGTTTTCAATTGTGTTCCTCATTTGGGATAACATACGTTTGAAAATGTGTTAAGTTTGGTATTAACTTCATATTAATACATTTACTCTTTCTTTTCAGCTGTTTCATTTTCTATGGTCCTAAAATATATATTGGAACAATGGGCGACCACTATTTTACTAATTTTTTCATGTATTAATTTCTTTTTCTAGAAACTAATACATGACAGTTCATACATTGTAACACACGGAAATATAATTTTACAAAGAAATCTACCTGGGGCTGGGGGTGCAGTCGGCAGTGGACGCACTCTATTGCTGTGTATTGCTTCTGACTCCTCTACAGGATCGTCAGATTCGCAGTCTTCTTTTAGCTTGCAGATATCTTCACATACACAACACACCACTGTTCCCATGCTGATACAGATTACGCCTGTTATACTCATAAGACATCCGCCTAGCATGATGCACGGACAGCAACAACAACAAAACAAATGATCGTTTAGACAGAACTTGTCTTCACTGATCAACGTTTCTGTGCACACTCGTGCGTCTTCATCTGTCATTATTGACTTACAAGCGGTAGCTTTGAAACAAAGACAGCAATGATATACGGAATATCCATAATATGCTAGAGGACAACAACAACACTTCTTTGCCTGTCTGCAGTTGTGCCGCCACATTTTCTCGAACTCTTCATGGTTGATTGTACCTGGAACACATCATGCATATGCGTGTATATATGACTGAATGAAAAAAGTCATATTATAAAAGAAAATGCATCATGTCATAATCATCACTCTACATCATAACAATCACGTGACACTTTTGAACATTTAACACCCTTGCACATTTAAGTTGACCATGTGTGTGGTCAGCGGTGACCATGTGTGTGGTCAGCGGTGACCATGTGCGTGTTCAGCGGTGACCATGTGTGTGGTCAGCGGTGACCATGTGTGTGGTCAGCGGATCAGTCTTTATTGATACAATTAACGACGCGTTTAACTGCTCTCCTGCTAGATTTCGCTCCAATAGTGAAACAGGTACATTTAAGACCGGTTGTTGTTTGCTCGCGCGTGCGATATTTTGTCCGAGACAAACCCTCAAACTTAAGTAACAATAACAAATCATTATTAAACTAGGCCCCGTGCATTATCACATTATTTTTGCCGATGGTGAGCAAAACGAATATAATTGTGTTAAATATAGCACATACTGATAAGGTTTATTCGCTGGAAACAACAAACACAACCAAGAGACCAAGTGGGGTAAAATAGTTGGTGGTTTCACACCTGAAAGGGAAACAAGCGCACGAGGCAGCTAAATATAGATTGCTATTTTTAGAACACATCCGTTCTAGCAGCACTTGGGTAAATACTGATCGTCCATTCACCATGACATAACATCTTACAGACTAGATACACGTAAAATTCTTGATTTATACAAGCTTGCAATTCCCATAGAAACGTATTTCCCAAGTTGATCTGTACTATCTGAAAAAAGAAATTGGATATACAGACCGGTTTAAGTATACAGAGAATAATAAATGGGTATTTTCATATCACAGCCTATATCAGGCCTGATATGGGTCGAGGGCCTGATATAGGGTGCGATATGAACATACACATTTTTATTCTATTTATCATATACTTCAGCAATGACTTTGTTGAACTGTCAATTTCAACTAATTTACTACGCTTTTTTCCCGGGAGAATACAATAATATTATTATTAGATGTAATCCCATTTTGATGTGTTGATGCACATCTGTCGCGTAAACTTATGTAGATCTAACTGACATTTCGAAATTTGATTTTAAAATGAATGTCACTGACTTTGAAATTGCCTCATTTAGAAAATGAATGGTCACACGTGGTTATTTTATCCACGGATGGTTCTATATAATTGAGTTTATAATAAACTATATTTATGGTCCGTGTAGAATGCCTTATTTCTTTATTTCTTTTACTTTTATCTATCTATAATCTTTTTATTTCATCTTATTTGCATTAAAAGTCAAGTCATTTCCGTAGAGTTATGGTCAAAGATGACAGCTCAACGTACACATGTAGATGTATCGCCAATAATCTGGCGCGAAAACAGGACAAACAGACGACAAACGATACGAGTGACACATCGTATACAATCGTAACTAATCGGCAATTTCCGTATCACTCCGCTGAAAGAATCATAAAGAACATTCGAATATCTCCGTCGTTAGCCGAACATCATATAGTTATAAATAGACTCGGGAATTCCAAATTGATATGACCATTTTTAACCCTTTATTTCATGCGTGCAATAAAGCTTTCTTGCCCGGCTTTAATGCCCGGCAACGAAATCCTGATGGATATGACCAGCTAGGTCTATGTCGTATCGTATATTAAAAACAACGTATTTATAGGGAAGTATGTGATAAATAAAGTTAGTCTTACATGATATTTCTGACAATCTCCAAAACATAACCAGTGCTGTCAAAATAACATTAAACATATTCAGATAGAGCTAATTTCTAAACTAGTTGTATGTGGAACTGACATAACTCCTCAAACATAACTAAACACATCAACAATAGTACCAGATATTTAACACCTTTCTTACACTTTAAACATATTGCATATCTACTAACTCGTCCTACCATATCAAGTTCATCAAAATAACGAGGCATTGAGCGACCTTTAATATTCGTATAGGTTTGTTTAGCTCATTAGCTAAGCTTTCTGTCCATCTGAACGAATTAGCTATTTTTTGATGATTCGGGTACACGTTTATTTACAATCTCCGTTTACTTTCAATGTAACAGGAAACGTCAATATTTGCCCATATTGACGTGTAGTAAAGTCATATTGGGTGTGTTATGTCTACTCGTTCGTGATTGGTGCACGTTTCTGTCCATGTCAAAGAAAGCATGTCACGTGATGCAAACAATGTTGATTTCATTGTGAAAATTCCCACGATGTAATGACAATAAGTTTTAAATATTTTTGATGAAAATTAAAGGTTCCGATTAAAACATGGTTGGAATTTCCCTATCTGAACTGGATACTCATGATTAATTATTTTTCTTACATATCATTTACATTCTGGGCGTTGACGTCGCCAACTAATATTAATGTGTTGCGTGTTTATTTAAACAAAGACGTCAGGCAACTGTCATTGTTGATATCAGCGCGCGACTTTGGTCTTCCCCCCATGTGTAAGATCAGGCTTTCCATCATCCATGTAAACGTGGACAACATTATCCGGTATGCTAGAAATGTGTAATGTAGCACAAGGTACGTCCCCATTCTAAATGTGGATAGTTAAGCATGTCAAAGTTAAGTCCTCACTATTATCATAGATATCTGTCTATAATTATTTGAAATCGAGAGATGAAGTTCGAGGAATGCTGCTATGGTATCCGAAATGTTGGATTTATTCAACGTGAGTTCTGATGGATACATATGAGCAAAGAACGATTATCAATATTAAGGATACCAAGATGTATTAATAAATCTCTGGCTGGCAGGTGACAAATTCAACATAACATATTTTTCGTAACAGTATAAAATAATCTACGATAAGTGCCACACAGTTAGGATCCATGTTCGTCAATGTTCTGTAAACAACAAAATTACAGACTAATTAGTTTGCTTAGAAGCGCGTGTCTACCAACATTTTTTAATTAATAATAATAGTGTTAGTTACGACCAACGACCGGCTGTTGTTTAATAAGTTATTTTCTCATTTGATGGTTAGATGGAGCATCAATATATGAGCGCAAAATATGTTGCGTGTATTATTGAATTATAGGCCCAACATCACACAGTGGATTAGTACGGATATAAATGCTATCCGCTTCTTCGTCAAGTTTCTGTAAAATTACAGACTGACTACTTTCTTTAGGAGCGCGTGTATACCCAGGACTTTTATATTAAAATAATAATGTTTTTGCTAAGTTCTAAAATTTTAAATTATGGTTCTTACTATGACAAATGCGATCGCCGTTTACGGTTACGAAGAGACAATCTATATCGGGGTTATTTCAGTTTCTTCCCTTCGTTATAAATGTTATCATTTGGACAGACTGGATATGGAATTTGTAATTGCTTTATCCATTGCAGCTCAGCGATATGTCTAGCTTTTAGATTGTATCATTCGGTAACAGCTTAATACATTCACATGGTAGCTGTTATTATACCTGGTTCACAAAGAAATTGTTCTAAATGGTTCATATAATTATAAGTTGTTACACCTGGTTCATGCAGAAGGTGGTATATTTGGTTTACATCTAAAGTGTTATAAATGGTTCACATATAAGGTGTTATATCTGGTTCACTTGGAAGATGTTATAACTGGTTCACACGGAAGGTGTTATTATACCTGGTTCACAAAGAAGGTGTTATAAATGGTTCATATAGAAGGTGTTATACCTGCTTCTCGTGGACGGTGTTCTTAATGGTTAGTATAGAAGGTGTTACACCTGCTTCTCATGGAACGCGTTCTATAGCAAGTGTTTTATCTAAATAACAAAGAAGTGTTGTACCTGTTCATAAAGAAGGTATTATACCTTGTTCACATGGAAGATGCTATAGAAGGTGTTGTACCTGGTTCATATAGAAGGCGTTATACCCGGTTCACATAGAAGGAGATAATCCTGTTTCAAAAATAAAATGTCATACCTGAATCACATGGAAGGTGGAATACGTAGTTCATGAAGAATGTGTTATACCTGGTTCACATATAAAATGGTATACCTGGTTCACAAAGAAAGTGCTATAAATGGTTCACAGATAAGGTGTTATATCTGGTTCAAATATAAGGTGTTATATCTGGTTCACAAAGAAAGTGTTATACCTGGTTCACATAGAAAATGGAACACATGGTTCACAAAGAAGGTGTTAAATCTGGTTCCTATAAAAAGTGTTATACCTGGTTCACATGGTAGCTGTTATTATACCTGGTTCATATAGAAGGTGCTATAAATGGTTCATATAATTATAAGTTGTTATACCTGGTTCATGTAAAAGGTGGTATATTTGGTTTACAACTAAAGTGTTATAAATGGTTCACATATACGGTGTTATATCTGGTTCACTTGGAAGATGTTATAACTGGTTCACATGGAATGTATTATTATACCTGGTCCATACAGAAGGTGTTATAAATGGTTCGTATATAATGTGTTATACCGGGTTCATATAGAAGGTGATATACCTGGTTCACAAATAACGTGTTATAAATGGTTCACATATATGGTGTTATATTTTGTGGTTCAGATAGACGGTGTTATACCTGGTTCACACAAACCAGATGCGAACCAGATATAACACTTCCTTTGCGAAGCAGGTTAAGCTTCTTCTTTGGGAGCCAGGTATAACAGTTTCTTTGTTTACCAGGTACTACACCTTCAATATGAACCAGGTATAACACCGTTTTGTGAACCAGGAATAACAAATTCTATGTGAACCTGGTAAAACACTTTTTGTGTGGATCAGTTATAATAGCATCTTCCATGTGAACCAGGTATGACGCCTTCTTTGTAAACCAGGTGTTACACTAATACATTCTATGTGAACCAGTTAAACGCTTTCTCTGTGAACCAGGTGTAACACATTCTTTAAGAACCAAATATAATAACACATTCTATATAAACCAGGTCTAACGCAGTATTTATGAACCCGGTATAACGCATTCTTTGTGAACGAGGTAAACACTTTATTCGTGAACCAGGTATAATACATTCTTTGTGAACCAGGTATAACCCATTCTTTATGAACCAGATATAATAACACACTCTATGTGAACCAGGTATAACGCAGTATTTGTGAACCAGGTATAACGCATTCTATGTGAACCAGAAGAAGGTGTTATACCTGGTTAAAAAGGAAGTGTTATACTTGGTTCAAATAGAAGGCGCTAAACCTGGTTCACAAAGGAAGTGTTATACCTGGTTCACAAAGAAAGTGTTATCATACCTGGTTCACAAAGAAGGTGTTATCATACCTGGTTCACATAGAAGGTATAATACCTGGTACGCAACGAATGAATTCGAAAGAACGTGTTTTATACCAATGCACATAAAGACAACGTTATTACTAGTCACACATAAAGTGTTATACGTTAGTTATTGTGTTACTTCTGAAAACATAAAACGTGTTTATATACCTGGTAAACATTTTATACATTTTGGATTCCGCGTGTCTTTAAGAATATCCGATTTATTTCCCATCATGTAATATTCAAATTTCGTAATCCCTTCCCTAGTTTTAACGAATATGATATGTAAACAAATGAATCGCGGTAACTCCTGTGCACAATAATCAATAAGTTGTATTTATATCACAATAGCCATAGAGGAAGTAGTCGAGTAGTTTAATTACGCAATATGTACAATAAATATATCACGACTCTGATTTTGGAGTTTTATAAGTAAAATGTTGATGTTATATCCATATAAAATAGCAAATGTCGAGGAAAATATCCCACAAGTCCCTTTATTAAGGTTTATCACATAACTTACTGTGTGTGGTGGGATAATACCATTCTATATTTTCGATATACCACTGGTTGTATAAATATGCAAATAAGCTTAGTATGCGCTGTCAAAAAAATCGATTATAACTATACTGAAGGGATAAAGAAACGCAGGGTAAACGTTGAAGATGATTCCAGGTAAGATGTCGAGTATAATGTTCAATATTTTTAGGTAAGAATGAAGATTAATGCATGCAGAACAAACTTCAAAAACAATGATTTGTGTCTGGTAAGTGATTTAGGAGTAATTGAAGGGAATTGAAGGGGACCCCCTGTAATGTGAAATCGAAATGGACTGATGCTGGGAACTGGCTCGTCAATACCGTGTATGTCGCCCGTTCGTAAGTAAGAATGAAGATTAATGCATGCAGAACAAACTTCAAAAATAATTTTGTGTCTGGTAAGTGATTTAGGAGTAACTGAAGGGAATTGAAGGGGACCCCCTGTAATGTGAAATCGAAATGGACTGATGCTGGGAACTGGCTCGTCAATACCCGTGTGAAATCGAAATGGACTGATGCTGGGAACTGGCTCGTCAATACCCGTGTGAAATCGAAATGGACTGATGCTGGGAACTGGCTCGTCAATACCGGGTATTGACGAGCCAGTTCCCAGCATCAGTCCATTTCGATTTCACATTACAGGGGGTCCCCTTCAATTCCATTCAATTACTCCTAAATCACTTACGGTATTGACGAGCCAGTTCCCAGCAACAGTCCAAGAATGCCATTAAAATGACGATATCTTGATGTTTACATTAGCCATGACAAACATTTTGGTACTGAGGGTTAATGAATCCATTTCTCACTTTATTTATAAGGTAAATACAAATATCAAAATGGTCACCTATATGGCTGCCATAGCATTAAAATGACAATACATTCACTTCTTTATTAGTATGGACAAAACTTCGTGTTAAAGAGCTCACTGTTACAATAAACAAACGAGACTGTATACTTACAGTTCAATGTATATAACAAGGTTAGTTTAAACTTATTTATTTTACATCGATTGTAACGAAAGCTCTATGAACTTATTTGAATCACTCTCGATGTCTTCCTGGGTAGAACCAGTACTAAGCAATGCAGAAAAAGTGTCTTGCTCAGGGATACAACGAATATGGCAATGGCGGGAATCGAACTCACGACTTTTGGATCATGGGTCCAACGCTCTACCACTAGACCACAGCGCTCCACAAATACATAAAAAGGTTAACGCAGGTCATCGATTATCAGATTAACTTGAACATTGAACAATATAAAGTAACCCGATATAAGTGTTTTGACATTGTATATAACCAGGGGCGTAGCTAGGGACTTTAGAATGTGTACGCAAACAGTCTAGGGGGGTCCGGGGACATGCTCCCCGAAAATTATTTTTTCCTAGACCGTCTGTGGTGCAATCTGGAGGCATTTCCGCAACAAAATGGGGCTGATTTTGTCTCTGAAATTTATTCATTTTTTTCTAGAAAAAAACAACAAAAAAATTGAGCTAAATAAAGAAGTTACTTGATCCCCACTAGCTCTTGTTTTTATTGCATTTTTGGACTTTTTAATTATTTCAATATTGTTGACAATGTGTACGCAACTGCGTCCGTTGCGTACAGGTAGCTACGCGCCTGATAACAATGTAATCAATGTTCTAACGTCTAATCGTTATAAAGAAATAGACCATGCATGCCTTTTTTTGAAATGTAATATGCGTATAGCTAAACATATATAACGGTGTGCAAATATCTGAGATTCAATGTTCATGATAGCAGTTATAATGACCGTTGTTGAATGAATTAATTTTATTGAACTAGAACCTTGATTTGGCATTAATAAATTGCCAGCTTATTCATTCATTATGTTTAACAACTAATGATCGTATTTTATGATCTGATAAATAAATGTTATCACATCAAGTTAAAGTATAGGACACAACAAGCCCTGACGTACAATGCGTAAACATAATTATTTCAATTGTTTGTTTTTCTTTATATACTTTGAAAGAAAACCCCCAAAACCCAACCAAATGATACTCTATTGCGTCTTACAAGGACACGGAATTATTAAATATTTAGCGATATTTTACTTCAAAGACACACAGATTGACTTGATGATCCCAAGGACATGAATTTTCCCCGAGGGTAACACTTTTCTGGAATATATGTGCAAACAGCTTAATTTCCCCCGAATTATCACGCTACATTACATGCATTTAAAGATGATATATTCGTATACATTACTTGTGTTTAAGCACAACTCCTCCCAAGTTTGTAATTACATTTAGATTTTCCACACGCTATGTGGAGCGGATCATATTATATAATATATCACTAATAAACATTAAAAATGCACCCCACTTCGTGAAAACAATACACTGTGTGCACAGTGTGCATTAGAAATGATTATGGATTCCTTTAAAACCTACTAAATGGAAAGCAGATTAAATTTTAAAATGTGTATTTTAAAAATAAGTATTTGTGTTATTCTGTGTCTAGATGCTATATACATGTACTATTCTGTGTCTAGATGCTATATACATGTACTATACTGTGTCTAGATGCTATATGCATGTACTATCCTGTGTCTAGATGCTATATACATGTACTATACTGTGTCTAGATGCCATATACATGTACTATATACTGTGACTAGATGCTATATACATGTACTATTCTGTGTCTAGATGCTATATACATGTGCTATACTGTATCTAGATGCTAAATACATGTGCTATACTGTGTCTAGATGCTATATACATGTACTATACTGTGTCTAGATGCTATATACATGTGCTATACTGTGTCTATATGCTATATACATGTGCTATTCTGTGTCTAGATGCTATATACATGTACTATTCTGTGTCTAGATGCTATATACATGTACTATACTGTGTCTAGATGCTATATACATGTACTATACTGTGTCTAGATGCTATATACATGTACTATACTGTGTCTAGATTCTATATACATGTGCTATACTGTATCTAGATGCTATATACATGTACTATACAGTGTCTAGATGCTATATACATGTACTATACTGTGTCTAGATGCTATATACATGTGCTATACAGTGTCTAGATGCTATATACATGTGATATACTGTGTCTAGATGCTATATACATGTGATATACTGTGTCTAGATGTTATATACATGTACTATACTGTGTCTAGATGCTATATACATGTGCTATACTGTGTCTAGATGCTATATACATGTGCTATACTGTGTCTATATGCTATATACATGTACTATACAGTGTCTAGATGCTATATACATGTGCTATACAGTGTCTAGATGCTATATACATGTGCTATACTGTGTCTATATGCTATATACATGTGCTATACTGTGTCTATATGCTATATACATGTACTATACAGTGTCTAGATGCTATATACATGTACTATACTGTGCCTAGATGCTATATACATGTGCTATACTGAGTCTAGATGCTATATATATGTGCTATACTGTGTCTAGATGCTATATACATGTACTATACAGTGTCTAGATGCTTTATACATGTACTATACTGTGTCTAGATGCTATATACATGTACTATACTGTGTCTAGATGCTATATACATGTACTATACTGTGTCTAGATGCTATATACATGTACTATACTGTGCCTAGATGCTATATACATGTGCTATACAGTGTCTAGATGCTATATACATGTGCTATACAGTGTCTAGATGCTATATACATGTACTATACAGTGTCTAGATGCTATATACATGTGCTATACAGTGTCTAGATGCTATATACATGTGCTATACTGTGTCTATATGCTATATACATGTGCTATACTGTGTCTATATGCTATATACATGTACTATACAGTGCCTAGATGCTATATACATGTACTATACTGTGCCTAGATGCTATATACATGTGCTATACTGTGTCTAGATGCTATATACATGTGCTATACAGTGTCTAGATGCTATATACATGTGCTATACTGTGCCTAGATGCTATATACATGTGCTATACTGAGTCTAGATGCTATATACATGTGCTATACTGTGTCTAGATGCTATATACATGTGCTATACTGTGTCTAGATGCTATATACATGTGCTATACTGTGTCTAGATGCTATATACATGTGCTATACTGTGTCTAGATGCTATATACATGTGCTATACTGTGTCCTAGATGCTATATACATGTACTATACTGTGTCTAGATGCTATATACATGTGCTATACTGTGTCTAGATGCTATATACATGTGCTATACTGTGTCTAGATGCTATATACATGTGCTATACTGTGTCTAGATGCTATATACATGTGCTATACTGTGTCTAGATGCTATATACATGTGCTATACTGTGTCTAGATGCTATATACATGTGCTATACTGTGTCTAGATGCTATATACATGTGCTATACTGTGTCTAGATGCTATACATGCTATACTGGTCTAGATGCTATATACATGTGCTATACTGTGTCTAGATGCTATATACATGTGCTATACTGTGTCTAGATGCTATATACATGTGCTATACTGTGTCTAGATGCTATATACATGTGCTATACTGTGTCTAGATGCTATATACATGTGCTATACTGTGTCTAGATGCTATATACATGTGCTATACTGTGTCTAGATGCTATATACATGTGCTATACTGTGTCTAGATGCTATATACATGTGCTATACTGTGTCTAGATGCTATATACATGTGCTATACTGTGGTCTAGATGCTATATACATGTACTATACTGTGTCTAGATGCTATATACATGTGCTATACTGTGTCTAGATGCTATATACATGTGCTTATACTGTGTCTAGATGCTATATA